>CALNVZ010003426.1:30229894-30322651 GCA_940671915.1 Paracentrotus lividus
ATGTATGATGGAACGTTCACTATTTATTATAGTAAATAGACCCCTAGATCTTTGACCATGCCTAATCTGGTTTTATCTTTGCCAATATTTATGCTAAATAAGCTATTGTATCGTATATTTTTTGCTCCGCGTATCCATTGTTATAAACTGTTGTGCGCACCATTTTACTGTTATTACGCGCTTGCACAACAAGGCAATCGATAGAATCGATACTCTCCCCATTCATATAACACGGGCTTTACCCTCCAAAGACCGAAAGTTATATTGTACAATATAACAAATTGAAAGTAGGTCACATGGTACTGATCTAGCCAATCGCAACGCGTATTTTTCAACCACTATTTACTATAATCGAATATGTTCACATCTAATGTAGATACAAGAAACAACATACAAGATGTTTTTATTGGTCTATGCATAATACATAGAAATTTGGCTTCCACGGGCTTTTCATCACATCAATGGCCTAAGGATATACATTCAACAATATGCATTAACAATAAAAAAAAACAACAACAACAACAACAACAAACAAACAAACGAACACAATACTCAAGGAAAAGAGGGAGCATGTATGCATACCAAACGTACAAAGTAAACATAAAAGATTTACATGTACATTATTTGGACTTTGACATAATTTAAAGGTCATAGGTTAATGAAAAAAAAAACAATTTCCTTGTTTATACGATTAAATAGAACATAATAGACAATAAAATCAGAGATGAACAACATTATTATGCCCCAAGAGCAAGACAGGATACTTTAACAAAGCAATCGAATCTAATGATACCATGAATAAATAATTAATTAAATAAATATATAAATGATAAATAATGAAAAAAGTCTTAATTTAAGCAGAAATAATTGACTTTAAAATGACGCCAAATTTCAGAGAAAAGTTAGGTATTTGGTAAAATGAGTCCATTTTCAGATTGTTAAGCATTTATAGCCTATGAATTAAACTTGACATAAGTTCCTGGTCGAGTGTGCCAACATAATCATGCTGGTAGGGTACAGTATTATTGACTATATTTAGCTACAATTATAATATTGTCTATTCAATTGTAGACTAATTTGTAATTTGTTTAAAACAATTTGGTGGCGTGAAAAAGTGATAATAGACTTTACTGCTGGTTTTGAATAGCTACAATTCGACACCGAATTTAACACAATTTGATCAAAATTGCCTCTTTATATTGGGTCACAAAAAGGCAATTAAAAGTTTGACGACACATAATTATTTTGATTATCGGATCTAATAGAACACAATCACATAGGCCTATGTTGCCAAATATTAACATAACTTGCACACAAAACTACATAGGCTTCTACACTAAATTGTGTCAGAAGTAGCTATGAGCGCGCACACTATTTTGATTGTGACGTCATTGTTGAT
Organism: Paracentrotus lividus; assembly: GCA_940671915.1. Taxonomy (NCBI): domain Eukaryota; kingdom Metazoa; phylum Echinodermata; class Echinoidea; order Camarodonta; family Echinidae; genus Paracentrotus; species Paracentrotus lividus. Next base: position 30,231,294 of record CALNVZ010003426.1, read on the forward strand.
TCAGCACGCATAGGTGCTTAGCTCAGTTGAGCTAAGGGCCCTTTCGATTGTCTATTCAATTGTAGACTAATTTGTAATTTGTTTAAAACAATTCGGTGGAGTGAAAAAGTGATAATAGACTTTACTGCTGGTTTTGAATAGCTACAATTTGACACCGAATTTAACACAATTTGATCAAAATTGCCTCTTTATATTGGGTCACAAAAAGGCAATTAAAAGTTTGACGACACATAATTATTTTGATTATCGGATCTAATAGAACACAATCACATAGGCCTATGTTGCCAAATATGAACATAACTTGCACACAAAACTACATAGGCTTCTACACTAAATTGTGTCAATGACAATGACAATGACAATGACAATGACAATGACAATGACAATTTATTGATCCCATGTCGCCATAATTGGCATTGGGGATAAACATGGATTTCAACAAGAAAATTTATCAGCACTATTTACAATATATACACAAAATAAATAAATAATAAGAAAAACAATACAATCATGAAAATACACTTAATTATGAAATACATATTGATAGATCCTTCAACAAGAAGGAAAAATGAATATTATAAGTAGATAAATTAAATAGAACATATGAAAGTATAGTACTTGGAAATCTCGATGCCAGAAGTAGCTATGAGCGCGCACACTATTTTGATTGTGACGTCATTGTTGATTCAGCACGCATATAATTAGGTGCTCAGCTCAGTTGAGCTAAGGGGGCCGTCACACTGAGGTCGTTCTATAACGTTCTTGCCCGTTCTTGCCCGTTCTTTAAAAAATTGCTGAACGGGCTTTGGTCGGGTTGGAACTTATAACTTTGAAAAATAATTTCTTGAATACGATACTAGTCAGTTCATAAATAGTTCTCGTTACGTCAATTCCGTCTTTATCGCGTCCGCAATACGTTGTTATCCAGTTCAGACCGAGTAAACGGCTCGTTCACTCTATACCGTTCGTAGCACGTCCAAACCGTCACCAAAAGTGCCTATGCGCAGCATGATAAAAGTTAGATACCATGTTCGTAGTACGTCCTTCTCGTTCAGAGTAAGTCCTACCCGTTTAAGGAACGTTGTCACTACGTTTAATTTTAGAACTTGAATAATTAATATACAATTCTCGTTTGTATGACGTCCTAGCACATCTTTAGAACGATTTAAGTACGGCAATTTCGTTTGTAGTACGTCCATCTCGTTTCAGGTACGTTGCCACCCCGTTAAATTTTAGGACGAGATGATTGGGCGCCCGATTTTTTTTTAACACTTTTTTGGAAATCCGACCAAGCTAGTCCATGAAGTTCGTAAACAGATCGTAAGAAGTATTTACTACGTCCACTCAGTTTACACACAGACTATGCCCGTTCGGCAAAATTTGCAAGGACGTAGTAGGAACGAGCTCAGTGTGACGGGGGTATTAGGGCCCTTTTGTCGCGTCGCGGCCCAGTCATAATTTAAGGCTATTTTGTAATTACACTACACTATTAGCAGGATATCGGTAAATCTCCAAAAATGTTAGCGGTGTATTATGAGCGATACTAGGCACAATTATTTATAACAACTTAAGGGTGTTCACAATGAATAAACGGAAACCGGATAACATTTCACTATAACAGTAGTACACAATAAGCTTGCCCTTGGGAAGGATTAATTTTCTGATATTTCCATCTTAACCAGCCTCCAGAAGCAATTGACGCTATTGGGTTGGCGTGTGAATTTATTCCCATGCGATTATGAAACGCGTGAAAAGAAATCTCTTCTTTCGTGTTACTAAGACTTGTTTCTTGTGACATAATCGCACTAAATGAGAGTATTACGTAAACCGTAGAAGAAGAAGAAAAAAAAAAACATGATTAAACATTTATTGATATATAAAGTAGGCATCATTTTAAAACATTGGATTAGTGCACCACACGATGTCAAGTCCAGACCCATATTTTCTTTTTCTCCATGAACCCTATAGTACATTATTTTGAGCAATTCAATTAAAATCCATATGTAATCGTCTTTGCTATACATGTATAATTTTCAATTTTTATCTTTAATAATGCACAATATGAAGGACAGCCTTCACTGCATATTCCCCCTTTATCTATTTTTTTTCTCTCTCCCTCTCTCGCTCTCTCTCTCTCTCTCTCCTTCTCTCTATCTTATCTCTTCGGTCTTTTTTTTTTTTTTTTTTTTTTTTTTTTTTTTTTTTTTTTTTGCCTCGTGCTTGAAATTGTATTCAAATTATTGTCACAATCGAATTCTCTTGATAGAATTGAGGTTAACATTTATTTCTAAATTGATATTGGTTGGTTATAGCAGAAGGTCTAAATTCAATTTAAAAGAGATCTTATTTGACTTACAAATTACTACACGCATGTTTTTTGGATATAAACTTTAAATTCCTCATAATTAATAGGTCAACATGCTATACAAAGAAAATGAAAGTTGGATAAACATGTATATTGCATTGCGAAATAAATATATCCCTACCTCAACATTTCCGGATGAATAACGTTAAAGAAAAATTATTTACGGAGTTAGGAAAAGTACCTCTCCAATCAGCATACAACTTGTAAATAAAATGATTGATTGCTTCATAAAGTGAAATGTAGTGATTAGGTATGTGTGAGAATGTGTTTGGGTGTATGTGGGTATGTGTGTGTGTGTGTTTTTGAGAGAGAGAGCAGGAGAGAAGATGTGTGAATGTGTGTGTGTATGTGTGTGTGTGTGTGTGTGTGTGTGTGTGTGTGTGTGTGAATTCCATACCGTAACATTAATAAATACATAAAGAAATACTGCCTTGGACTATTTCCTTAAATCGACTACCGACGAATATATTAATCTCGTTGTCTTTCTTCTAAAAAAAAAACAGAACAAAAAACAAAAAAACAAAAAACAAAGGAGGGAGAGAAATGAACCAAACGTCGACAGTTTGCAGGCCTTTTTATGTATTTGCCTGTAAATCTTTAGTATAACTTTACTGATATTTAATAAGAGCCCCCGGGTAGACCATGACACATGCTATAATGGCCATGTTTCACCAAATTCTAAATGGTTTACAGCTATCTTGGCAGTATCATACACGCCTCAGGGACTAACACAATGTCAATAGCGTTTAATATCTCAACATGAGAACAGAATGTTATTAGGCACTTATCACTATAACAAATCACTGTCAGGGAAGAATTAAGTGCCATTTCTTCACGCTTCCAGACCGACAATGAGACACTCGTTTGATATCCTATGTCACACTAATCGAGGGATGGTTTTGTCAGGCCGAGAGTTTAGAATAAAAAATATTATATATTTTTTTACCGGAATCAGCAATGTACAGGTGATGAAGAAAGTCCTCAAAGGTACTTGTTTAACTAAAGGGTTACTTGATAAAAGCAAGTTTAAATACATCATGGATGCATTATGGAAAAGGAATATTTATGTTCTAACATTTATCGACTGTCTTTCTTATCCCCTATTCTCAACGCTATAGCTAGTCCTGCATTGTCCTGCAAAAATACACTGTAAAAAGTATCTGTATGCTATAGCAAATCTGAGAGCAGATTTATATAAATAACAGAATTTGTTTTGTTTTTTCAGGTAAATATTAGCCATGTTTACGTGAGCGATATACAAAATACTTTTCGGGGAGAACACATGTGCTCCTTTTTCTAGAGTACGGTACATCAAGTCCGAAGTGTTTTTTTTTTCCTTTTTCTTTATTTTTTGCATCTCTCTTATAGATTTTTGGAAGGAAAATCAATAACAAAATTGTTTTCTTGCATCAAAGTTTATGGTGACTTTGCTGTCATCACATTACTGTATAACATACAGCTAACGACGGTGGCGGTTCCCTTCGTGCCATAGTATATCTGTTTATTTCAATAAATTTTATTCTTATTTTATCTGTTTGTATCTATTACTGTATGTATGGTTTGTATTGTTATATAATGCAATAATTGCATATGATTCTGTGTTCATGCAATTCCTATGTAAAATGTACATTCCTAAGTATCTGGTACAAAAGGTGCCTGGAAAGTGCAAATTAAAACGCACCATCGTACCATGAAAAAAAAACACTCTTTCTACCAGAGTTAAGAATCCTTGATTATTACCAAACCCCCATGTTTATCCTACGCCCTTACGAAAGCATGGGCAAGCATGGTTATATTTTCACTGTCCTTTACGCTTTTACTGGGTCGAACAGTCTAGATGTTATTCAACCCTAGAAGTCAGCATGACTAGTGATTAATACCGAATTTAACTCGGGGGCATGTCTTGAATAACGACGACATAGATGCCTCTCCACCAAGTCGAGACACATAAGATATTCGACTCCAAGAAGATTCGTAGTGAATATTGAACTAATTGTTCATGAGAGGCCGAGAGTTCTGCTCTAGAAGCGATTAAGTGAGTGAAGACACAGTCAAGGTTGGATCACATATCTCTCGCCTTTCTGGAAAACCCTCGGAAATGAGCTCGGGGGATAACATTTAACAACAATAGCCCATCTCAAACCCCATACAATTCACATTTTAAAGATACTCGATGCCATGATACGTAAGATTACAAAAGGATGCTTCTCTTAAGACAAATGATCTCAAAAGGAGAGACATTTTCGTTTCAGGTTTCATACCAAACCTTTCTCAAATCAAAGAAAAAGGTTTGCAAACGAACGCTACAAAATATTGGATACTTTGCTGGAAAACAAAAGGTCCTGGTTTATTATATTTAAACCTCTCTTCTTACCATGTCTGGGGTATGACAATTATCAACTTAGCTGCATATATATAGTTACAATTATCTGCCCGCTGGCCGATGCCCATTTCCCAGGGATACTACCATTCTGAACAGTTTCTTAAAACAACAAAAACGACCAAAATTGTTTTAGACTCCTTGCAAGAGAAAGAAAACCCATGAATTTTGCAGGATTATTGGTAAAATATAATTTCACCATGAAAAAAAAAAAAAAAAAAAAATTAAGGTAGCATTGTTCTTTCCAACCATACCAACCACGGAAATTTCGGAGAGTGCATTACAGTACGAATAAAATGTGTTGAATTCTTCTTCCGGCAAGTTAAACAATATTATACAATATAAAGATTTTTCTTAAAATTTGCTGAAACCGCATTAGATATAGGTCTACAATTATGGTTTTGTACTTATTGCCTTTGAATGTATAAATGAAATTAAGTAGGAGACATTTTTGTAGACGAATTATTTCCTTTTTTAATTGCATAAAGAAGAAACATTTATAATACATATATAAGTGAAAGTTCACGGGAGCCGTTAGCAGATAACTGTCCTGTGTATACACTATCATACATAGAAGTATAAGAATAGAATTAGATGCAAATTCTCAATAGGCCTTTACATTTACCTCATTTAAAATAATGTTGGTTTCTTTTAACTGTGGAATGGATATTGAAACTGTTGAAGTTAGCACAAAACATTTCGAGTTCGGCCAAACATACCTAGACATTCTTTGAACTATACTAATGGATCCCTTCAAGAAAACACATTCCATTTATTTTCAATCTGAGGTTAGAGATTCTAAATTACAACGGCATACAGTCTGAATAAAAGCTGAAAAAAAACCTCCCCAAAGAAACATGATATTCGATTTTATTGTACTATGGATGAGGAAATAGTAAAACATCACATATTGCCCTAAAGGGGGAAAGCCAGAGAAACATTCATGTTGTATCGTGTTTCCCGTCAATCAAGAAGTCCCCAAGGCGACAGAAGTGTTGATGTGATTGTGACAGTCCAAGGTGGAAACCGAATTCAGGTATCCAGAATGTAGGTGCAATCTGTGCTCGTTTTTTCCAAGGATTTTTGAATCTCTTTACTTTACGATTCACCTTTTTAAAAAATAGAATTAATCTGCTTTTCTTTGCTGGTTATACTTAATCATCAGTGATCGGTGGGAGGTATATAGCAACCCTTGGAGGCGTTCCGTGGAATAGGGCAATCAAATATAGAGCGATGAGAAGAGGCAGATCGAGGTCCTTTTTTTATTCTGATGAACTATAATACTGAATAGATAGGTAGATGATGTTCAAGGACATTTCATATGTAGAGGCCCCGGAGAGTTGTTGTTGTGCTCAAAAATTTTAATTCGAGGGGGACCTCCTCCTAGATGTGAAATGACCGAGATTTGTAGGGGAAGCCGGAGGGTGCAATTTCTTTCTCTTTTGTTGAATGTTCAGCTAAGTTGTTTTGTACCACCATGAAATGTATTTTGTCCATGTTTTAACACTCTGTCCATATATCAAGTGGAATGTTTGATATAAAGAGAGGTTCTTGTGCGGGCATTGACAACTTTGATGTTGGGAATTTCGGAGAAATGAGATTTCTTAATGTTAAAGTGCTACTCTGATCAGTCAAGCACCATCAGTCATGTCAGCGAATGAAAAAAAAAAAAGAAAAAAAAAAAAAAAAAAAAAAAAAAAGACAACACCAAAAAAGAGGAAACAAACGAAAGTCACATGTCGTGGCTTGATTCTGCCAAATGATGTCGTCAGCATCACACATCGTTATGTTAGCGCTATAGAAATCATAGTTGAATATGAATATTTCATATTGATCTGGCAAGCACAGTAATCATTTCACGTATTTTTGTCTAGGTCAGCCATTCACAACCCCCCCCCCAAAAAAAAAATAAATAAATAAATAAACAAAATAAAAAATCAATATCAAAATCAATCAATCAATAAAAAAAAAAAATAAATAAAATTACAATGATACATTTAAAGTTTAAAAAGCGAGCGAATTTTATATCAAGCATAAGCAGTAAAAAGACTTGCCGATGATTATTTAATTGTTCTTTTAGTAGTTACTGAAATGTAATGAATTATTAGCGATCAAAATTTAAAATAACATGAAGGGAACACAGTTAAGCACATAATCGAAATTAAAAAAACAAAAACAAAAAACAAAACACTGAAAAGAAAACACAATTAACACACTAGCACAATCAAATGATGTGGTGCTCATATCCGGCATCTCGCAAAGAAAATAAAGAATTTTTGTGATTTTTGAATAATTTGGCATAAAATTAAATATTTTTCTGGTAAAAATTTCAAAATTCGGTAAACGAATTTGGTGGAACCTCATGTAGCTCTACCAGATGGAACACAAAATTTCTAAATCAGTCAACTAATAAAGAAGAAGAAGCATTTTATGTGAATTTTGAAAAATGCGCATAAATTAGCATATTAAAATTTTAATGAGTGTCAAAAATTCTGTTAGAGGTTTTGAATTCCCCACCTGGCGCTATCATATAAGAGCAAACAGAATTGAAATCGGACTTGAAATGACGAAGAAGAAGCATTTTGAAATTGTGGAAAGACGACGGACGACGAACGACGGACGCCACGGCATAAGCTCATCTGGCTCTTCGAGCCGGATGAGCTCAAAATGATGTCATTATATCTTGCTAAAACTTGATAAAAGTGAGTTTTTGAACTTATTTTAAGAAGATACTTTTAACCTTTAAATGTTTTACAAATCATCAGACTGCCCGACATCCTAACAGACCGATTATATGGCGAAAGCCAGAGGAATAAAAAGTAAGAGAACTTGTTCACCTCACGATTCGATTTCGTCTTGTGTGTCTGCGAATGATTACCCTACTTGGATCAAGAATCGTAAGCCAATAAGTATGTTAACCCTATCACGCAATTAAAAGACAACGTCTTGATATGGGACACGTAAAGGGAAATTGGATAGATGGACAATGTAACCTAGAATTCGATTTCGACATGATACTGAGTTTTTGTGTATTTTGTAGAATGAACTTATTTTTCTGTAAAAAAAACCCTAACAGATAAATGTCATTCCCTATACACCAGTTTTCCTTATGTCGACATATGGTTTTTTTTTTCTTTTTCTTCTCCTTCTTACTCCCTTTTCTTGTTACGATGTGATTGACATGATGACATTTATGCTTAACGATCAGAATATTCTTGTTTAAGATAAACTCAATAACAACTCTTTACAACATTAATTGAAACAAAAATGTAGTTATCCCATCAATGTCATCAATGTATTTCATATATTCCTTTAGGGATGCAATTACGTTGCAACTGCATGAAGCGATGACATTGGAACAGTGGTGTAACTTTAAACTAGCAATCAGTGCTTTTGCTCTCATCAAATGATGTCAGGGAGTTGATAGGACTAGTACTTGATCTAGTTCGAATTTGCTATGACCAGCGTGATCTTGATATCGATGCGTGTGGGATAGGGTGTTCCTGTCATGTTTATGACGGTAAATCCCACCGCTGCCACCCGTTTAATACGTGACCTGGCCCGTCTGATGATTTAGATGATTCATGCGAAGACAACATGTAGCAAACAACGTAATCTGTAGCTTTGTTTTAATAGGTTGTCCCATATGGCTTTGAGGCTAAATTGAGTGTACCTACTCATATTTCTCCAGTTGGAGAGTTTAGTCACAATCACCAAGTACTGGCATGATTTGCCGACCGATCCTGGGTAGAGACTGAATTGTAACTTTAAAATATTAAATACGGACTAAGCCATCGCTATCAAGTGATGGATGGGGTATTTTTTTTAAATGAAGCCTAAACACTTAAGAACCATTATAATGTAAATCATATTTTATGATTTTAATGTTGTTGTGATCTCTCTTGTAAAGAAGCGCTATATAAATTATATTTAAACAATCATCATTATTAGTAGTTTAAAATTGTCTTCAGTCACATGTATATTCATTATCCGAAATCGAGCATGAAGGCCTAGCTCATGCGAGCTCTGAGCGCTATAACCTCTTTTAAAATATCGCTTGCAATATGCTTAGCACGTACAAAGCCAATTCGGTCAATGGCTAAACGTATCTTTTTATGCCACGGGAACATGTCCTTCATGTTCAATAATTAGACGGAAATATAAGAACGTGCCCTCAAACAGAGAATGACTTCACTACACAATCTGTGTTTATGTCGAAGTTTATGACCGAATATTGCCCTATTTAGGTGTATTTGACTTGCTTGTTGTTGTTTTAATTAATGAAATGAAATGGATAGTCATAGTCGGGAGTCATTGAGTTCTGAATATTTGACGGTCATGCCGCATATATGTCTTCATCTTTGGCCCAGTATTCGATAAACTTCAAAAATCTATTTACTGCCTGTCAAGGTATAGGTTTCATGTTATAAGATGCGACGTGTATGGTATAATTCAAGTTTTCTCGTTCATTGGCTTTATGTTCTTATACTTTATAACTTCATAAGAATTGATTATACTATTCATATGCAATGATATTAGATTCTATATTTCGAGGACTTTCCTTCATAAGTCTTCGTTTGGATGTCCCAGTTTATTTATGAGAGAAACAATGATTTATTGAAACTTCACCAAACAGAGAATTGAACAGTCCCTTCAAAGATCGGTAGCCGCTAAATAATTTTTTAATGCAGAAGGAGGGAGGTTCCGTTATATTTTCTCAACATTTTGACTTAACCTATTACCTATTGAAGTAAAATAAATATATAAGAAAAAATTCATGCAGACTTTCCCAGTAAAGACAATGGGAACCATTTTTTTTTTTCCTTTTAAACCATCGTTAAAGACAATTCGCTGTTCAGCGAGATTATCCCTTTAAAGCAAAGACGTACAAAATTTTTAAGTTTTGTGAAATTAGGCCTATTCAATCGCCTTATATTTGAAATCAGGGGGGCGTTTCATCAAAGGACTTGTCAGACGTTTTATCCGACAAACTGTTTATATAGCTACTGAAATGCTTGCATCTGATTGGCTGAGAGCAAATTTGTCGGATAAAACGTCCGACAAGTCCTTTGATGGAAATGCCCCCAGTAGTGATTCAATATATACGTGACTTTGAGAAGTATACTGTCTGAACACTCGGAAGTGTCAACACTCTTTCCTGATATTGATCCCTATATTGTCACACATGAAAAAGAATACATATCTTTGCCATAGAGCACTGAGGTCTCTATTTGAAAGATGTAATTAATATCACTATCGAGTGAATTTCGATATTTCCCCCTCAGTAATATTGACTTCTAATATTTGTAAAGAACCGACTTAATATGTGAAGCTAGGCGAAAGGATTACAGACAATAATTCATTATGTTCAATGAGACATACGCTTTTTGAAATAAGACACAAATTTACCTCTCACTCTCATGGATATGATGAGGAATAGTGATGATCATTTCTTTTTATAGGGCCATTTTAGCAGTGCAATATTATTCTGTATTGCATGGTCTTAATGTTACAATGCTTTTCACAGTTTATGCCTTCTCAATAATGACCATAGATAATCTTTATCATATTGTATGGCATTAGTTCATGATATACCAGAATATTCCCATCGTTAGGGGCAATATTGCACTCATCTTGGATTCGTGCAATATTGGCCCTTTATTCGTGGAATATTTTTGGTATCCAATTCTGAGCCATCTAATATAACATATAAATGATGAGAATATTCCGCGTTGAAGCTATTTTGACTAAATTTTGCCTAGTACAGTGCGGTCGGTATCCAAGTGGTTGTATCCCTACAGATTGGTGCACCAAGTCAAAAATTTCCCTATTTGGTCATTTCAAATTGTTCAACACACTATATACGAGGTCGAAAAACTACTAATGCTATAGCCAATACAAATACGGCAAGCTGCTTTCTTGCTGAAAGGTGTTTAATTTTGTTTTATTTATTTATTTCTATTTTGTTTTAGAAAAGCGTGATTCAAAAGTAATGAAAAAAAAAAAACAAAACAAGGAAAGGATGTTGAACTTCTGGAAGAGTAAAATAAATATAAAATTCTCAATGTCCATTTGATTTAAGACTATGTAAATTTCTATCCCAATGGCCTTATGATAAAAATCAAGTTAATACTTTTCCTCGATATTTACTCATGTATTTCGTTACTATCAACAAGTGTTTACTATGACGCTTTAAGAGGTAGCATTATTTTTTTTGTGGCAAAGTTAAGGAACAGTTTAGTACATACTACCTCACAAAACGATTGTGAACGAAGCATTTGATTTAACTAGAATACTCTAATAGGGAGCTTACGTTTTTACTAGCGCGTGAGATTTTCTCTTCACATTTAACAAAGTATCTTGACCTTTATTTTCAGCTTTGTTGTGTCAGAAAATTAGATTTTAAAAAGTAAAAAAATAATAAGAAATCAGGGTGTAACTCTTGGTTTTTGCTTTAAAAATTTGTCAAATATAATCACTCTGTCTACAAATTTGAATACAAGAAATCTTTATCATATAACTGTAAGCAAATCCTAAGTGGAGCGTATAATCATGTTATTATCAAAGGTTAATCGAGAAGAAATGAGTTAAAGCTTTGCAATTTATTGTCATTAATCGAGATCGACAGAGTGTGTTTAGTTTTCATCATTGTAACTCAACAATAACTAACTTTACACAAAAATCAACACAACTACTATTTGTTAAGACAATACCTAAAAGAAGTAATATTAATGAAACTTCAATCTGAAGGTGTTAGGCCTATAATGTTTCATGGAGCAGTCAGGAAGAGGGCAATGTAAAGTCACATCGCAACAAATATCCCGAAGTTGACTGATTTATGGAAGAAGTTCGATGTTTGAATTTGCATGTCAGGATTAATTTTGGTTGTAGGTAGAATGATCTATGTGACTGAATTATGATGACGGGGACCGGTGGGCATTTCAAAGAAATACATTTTAAAATGAAATATTTGTTATCAAACATTGCTTAACGTTACGAACGTGTAGAACACTTCGAAAAAGTTTGTCCTTATTAATACGAGACGATTTAATTCAAATGTCACTGTATCCATGCCGCTATTTGCAAAGCCTTACAAGGCGAGTGTTTCTCTTTCTCTCTTTCTTCTCTCTCTCTCTCTCTCGTCAACACGCACACAACACAACACACACACACACACACACACACACACAAACAAACACTCACGCACGCACCCACCCACCCACACACTAACACAAACACGCACGCATGACACACCCTCACATATTCACTCTCTCCTTCTCTCTCTCTCTCTCTCTTTACGATTCTTCCTCATCATTTCTTTTCTCTCGTCTTTTATGATGTATCTATGTATCACAGCCTCTTTTTAAATCACTCAATTACCGCATAACACACAGAAATGAAGTTTGTATGACTTTGAGAAAGTTTTCAAATTCCTCTCATTTAGCGCGCACAACTGAATCCGCCCATCGTCTGTTTTTGTTCATCAGTCTGTTTTTATGACTGTTTATTCTCTCTTTCCTTTCCTCATTTATGGATATTTTCGACTGATTGGTTTAACATTTGTCGAATCTTGGCCAATAGCTAAATCTCGGTCTATAGTGATAATTCACGACCCGTTGGCCTCATGTCTTTTTTTTGGATAAAACTCAAATGATGCATTATTCTATTAGCGATAAGTCGTCATATCGACATTTTTTTTATATTTTACGTTTTTTGTGCAAACTCGAAATGAATTACTGTCTTATTGCATTTTCAGGGAACATGTCCCTGCAAGCGTTTGGATTTTGTCTTTTGGGAAAGTGGACTTTTCAGATAGACATTTTCAAAACAATTCGTTTGTTTATGTAATAAACAGACAGAAGAATTTGCAATTACAGAATCAATACATTTTTCTCTCAAGCACTTTCAGTATATTTTCATAGGATCGATGTACATTCAAAGAGATCTCTCTGTCTCTGCCTCTTTCTATGTCTCTCTGCCTCGTATTATGTAGTCGTAGTCGTAGAAGTAGTCGTAGTTGTAGTAGTATAGTATAGTAGTAGTAGTTATAATAGTAGTAGTAGTAGTAGTAGTAGTAGTAGTAGTAGTAGTAGTAGTAGTAGTAGTAGTAGTAGTAGTGGTGGTGGTAGTAGTAAACTTTATTGAGTATGGTGTATACTTTGTAATGTCTACATACGTTATAACATGAATGCTTACAGCATGAATAGATTAATGTTGAATGTTTAAAACTTGAATATCATTAGTATATTCTTGTTCGTTCACAACAACTACAAATTGAAGAAATCAATCTCTCTATATTCTTTTTTCTTTCTTTCTTTTTTTAGTAACATAACTTTATCCAATACTTTTTTTTTCTACTTCTCTCTTTTCCTTTTTTTTTTTTTTTTTTGTCGTTTGTTTGTTTGTTTTTGTTTGGTATGGGTATAGTAGGGGAAGGGAGAATCCCTAATAAAGAATCAACAACTTGACATAAAATGGATATTCTATATGAACTGACACAAGTGTAATGGTTATTTTTTTTGTTACTTACGTTGAATAGTTGAAGTACATTTCACGACTTTTTGGGCTACTCATTCTTGCTCTGATTCAATCTTGTTACTGTCTTTAGTTTTCTTTTTTTGGCTAGGTTTTATTGAACTGTCCTAATTTCCTATTAACTAGTTCATTTCCATTTTCGTAGCTTTTTGATATTTCCCGCTTTCCGCTACTTTCGCTCACAATTCATTACCCTCTTTATCTGTACCAGATTATTGTTCAGTATCGATCCTTCTGCCAGCTCAACCCCTCTCTCATCCCCTCATCGTATTTTCATTATTTATGCCAGCCTGATTCCACTTTTAAGTCAACGTCTTTTTTTATTAATGGATCGACAATCACAATTCAGCGCCCTTAATCGGGAATAATGATAGGGATAAACGAGATAATTAGCTTCCATGCATGTTGATAGACAGCATGCTGGCATTTAAGGGGTGACGGTCTTTAAATGTTCCTAATGCGGCGGTCACAACTCGTCGTAGGCTACGGGGGCACGTGCCATCGACGTAGCCTGCGTTGCATGTGCAATGCACGCACAGGTCCTGGGTCAACTTCTGCGATTCCTGCGTTTCTGTAGTAAGGGTATTGTAAAAACTTCTTGTACGTCGTACATGCATTGTACCTGCGAGGTACCTCCGCTGCACGATTTTTCTACGAAATCCGTCGTAGGGAGTTGCACGTCGAAGGTGCGGCGAGTTGTGACAGCCGCATTAGTTAAATGTTATAGGGAACGTACGTTTAACTTAAGATGCAAAAGTCTATACCATTCGAAATCTGTTAAAAGGGATAAATAAATCTACATGTACCACTTTCGACACTGGCACAGGAGCTCAGTTACTTTTAGAAGTATATCAAATTAAATCAATTTTTCAAACCCCGCTCAGAAATCCAAATTTAACGAGGCGATGATACTGCTTTGTCTTCCTCCTTAACCATAAAAAGGTCGGGTTATTTTTGCCATCTCACAGCCGGGGGGGGGGGGGGGGGGAGCTGATTAGGCCCCCTTTCAGATCTCGACCGCCGATCGCGCGAGTGCAGCGAAATTTTGCACAATAGTAGTGTGCGATGTAATCTACAAGACTGTATAGTTCGTTTTCCCAAAATAATGTCTTTTTAATTTATATTAATTAATTATGCTAATTTATGCATGCAATCATACTTTTTGCTCTAAATCATTGAATAAGGCTCCTAGAATGCTAATTCTTGGTATAAATATTCTTTGTAGGATTCCTAATGATTGTACATGAAAAAAATTACGGTATATAATTCAATTTCTTATGTATTTTATTGTTTTGGGAATTTCTTATGTATTTCCTCGTTTTTCGACTTATGTATTTTATTTTTATTTTATTTATTTTTTGTTCGGAATACTTCGAGCACTGTTTATCTGTAATGATTACAGCAATATCAAATAAATAATGGCTAATAACCATATTTTGAATACAGAAATGTGATTTTAGCATAAAAAGCCATTTTCCATACATTTTGTACACAAATACAGAAAATCTCTGGTTTTTTAGTCTGCGCTGCAGACGTTGCGCAACTTCCGAACCGTAAGCTCATTTTTTTAAAAAGTAGTTTTAAAAGTTGCCTAAGATGTTAGAGAAAAAAAAAAGTAAATGCGCGGAGCGCAATTTTTTTTTTCCAGCGACATGACCGCGCGAAATGTCGGGGGGGGGGGGCTGATTAGGCCCCCCCCGGCACTTTTAGGGTTAAATTTTGAAGGAAAAAAGTGCCCTGATCTAAAAAATGACACATTGGTTTCGTTTATAGGGGTGTGTGTATGTGAGCGCGGTTGTGTGTGTGTGTAAGTGTGTATGTAAGTGTGTGTGTGCGCGCGTATGTGGTATGCGTGTGTGCGTGTATGTGGTATGCGTGTGTGCGTGTATGTGGTATGCGTGTGTGCGTGTATGTGGTATGCGTGAGTGCGTGAGTGTGAGGTTGAGTGCGTGTGCACTCGCGGGCGTCTTTGTGTTTGTAAAATGCAGGCTGACATTTCCCAACTGATTTCTTATAACAGTGTTTGATTGATTAGTCATATACAGCAGAATGTGAAAATAGATTAACTTGAAAAGGCCACTTTACGTTTTATAATTATATGAGACCTACACCTGCAAATATCAATCACTGCTGAAGGGAATGATAAACAATAAATAAAACAATAAAAACATTCTCTTAGGCACAGGAAACTATATTATAGTTTTTATGCCCATTGTTGTTATACTTTTCATGATCAATTACGAAATTTATGTGTGAACCGGTAGAAAGTTTCATAATTGATGTAAACCAAATGCTTTCGTTACAATCATGTGGGAAGAAATTGACTTTGATATTTTCAAAGTCAGAATCAAGAGAGTCACGCCATTCCATTCTACACAGGGCGTAATGAGGGCTAAAAGGGTGTCAACACATCCGATCTATATCATATAGAGCTACTTCCTTATGACCCTAAGCATGCTCAGCTGACGGAAAACAAAATAACGATTAGCTTCTTTTTTTCTTCTTTTTTTCTTTTTTTATAAACATGTATTACTAAACTAGAACGTTGTTCAGGGCTGAACTCTCCCGCTTCAGCAATTTCCCAAGAGATTTGTGTCGGATCTTTCGGAAAGATATTGGAGAAAATCAGTCCATTATTCGTTTGTAATCAATTCAGAGTTAATGTATATGATATAAAATATATACATTAATAAATTTCAATTTTATTTTCTTGACGTTGCGACGTCATGAAATTGATTTTTTTCCCCAATCGATTTAAGGTAATATTGTGAGTAAAAGTAGAATAGGTAAAGAAAAATTCTTTTTAAAGTTTAGTTTCAAAATTAGGAAAGACCAAATAAGGAGTATTGATTACATTTAAGTCAGATTCTTTATGCGGCGGTCACAACTCGTCGTAGGCTACGGGGCACGTGCCATGAACGTAGCCTGCGTTGCATGTACAATGCACGCACAGGACCTGGGTCAACTTCTGCGATTCCTGCGTTTCTGTAGTAGGGTATTGTAAAAACTTCCTGCACGTCGTACATGCAACTTGCCTGCGAGGTACCTGCGCTGCACGATTTTTCTACGAAATCCATCGTAGGGAGTTGCACGTCGAAGGTACGGCGAGTTGTGACCGCCGCGATAGTTTACATATTTGGCGTGTAAGAGAGAAAGAGATAGGAGAGAGAGAGATAAAAGAGAGGGAGAGAGAGGGAGAGAGAGAGAGAGAGGGGGGGGGAAGAGAGTGAGAGAGAGAGAGAGAGGGGGAGAGAGAGGGAGATAGAGAGAGAGAGAGAGAGAAAGAGAGAAAGAGAGAGCAATAATCCATCACTCTTACCATTCCAAAATGCAGCTTCCTTTGATACATCCCGCAAAGATTGTTTTTTTTCTTTGAATTGCTCTACAACACTCTTAATTGCATTTAAAAGGCTTTAAGCATCATCTTGGATATCTTGAAATCAATCAAGGTACATTCCAAAAACATAATTTTTTTTAAAAGAGCCAAAAGCATTAAGAAATACATAAAAATAATAGAAAGTAATAAAACAAAAGAATAAAAAGGAATTCATGAGAAAGTCCAACTTTTTAACCATAATTTTGTTGAATATTATACTCAGCAACTTTCAACAAAATATGGAGCCTCATAGCAATTTTTTAAACAAAGTATTGATTAAATAGAAATTTAATTTGCATAAATTTGCATTAATAATAAAGTGTTGTCTCAAAATAAAAACAAAGAGCAGAGGGTTATATTTCACATGTGCCTCAACATCCATGCAAAATTTTACATTGATCGGACCATTATTAGCCGAGATATCTTTTTTTATTTAATAAATGAATAAGTTAGTGCAAAATCACGTTTTTGCACTTTTGGCATATTTTTGAGTAATTTCTAAAGTCCAAGGAGACTTGGCGTGGTAATCGTGAGGTATATTGGTTGCATAATGTATTTTTTGTACTTAAACATCATTTGGACTGAAATACATGACATAAAATGCCTCAAAATTATCCAAAACAGAGCTGACATCAGGTGTACCCAAACTTTTGGAGGGCAGTGTAAGTCTAAAAACTTTAGCTACATTGAAACAGTGTAAATATCAATGGAGTAAATATCAAATTAGGGGTCTGCAAACTACAAGCCTTGCTTTTCAGCAGTCCCCTCCATGACCAACATGTTTACTTTATGCCTGTACTTGTTATTTTTTAAAACTACATTTTCTCATGTTTCATTGGTATATCATGTACAATGTATATAAATTATGTAATTTGATTTGTATTGTTGGAAATGGAAATAAACGAAATGAAATGAAATGAAATGATAATTCACACTTTTAACTCTCTAGCATATCCCCTGACCATGCTCAAACAAAATCACATAAAAGAGACATCGGTCCATCAAATCAAGGAGAACTCTGATAAAGATGAATGAATAAACGGAATGAAAAAATGATTATTCAAAATTTAAATTAAAGTGTATTCTTCCCTTATGATAAAAAACAAAAACAAATGTACCTGAGGAAGGTTTCATTGAAAAAAAAATCATTGTGGAAATAGACAAGACCAATATTTACAAATAATCAAAAGTTGAATATAAACAACTGAAGACGGATCTTAGAAATATCATTTGCTTTTAGAAAAATGAAAGAAAGAGTGAAAATCAACGAACATCAGACAAAAGGAAAACATACTTTGCCACTTACCGAAGGCAAGGGCCATAATTATACAGGTGTTCTAGGACCAAATACCCCTTCTTACCGGTAGGGTGCGGTGACTTTATACACCTCCAGGTAATCCATACTTGATCGCAATGGATTAACACGGGGTTGGTATTTCTTTGTTTAATCTACTAAAACTGATCCGCGGAACACAAAAGCTTCCGTGGATTTTACAGGTACGTGGCCGCACTGGTTGGCCCGACTTGGCAAGACGACGTTAAAAATTTTGTCCCGTCCAGAAAAAACGGTTTAATATTTACAGAGGCTCATCAAAAAATGTTAATATCTGTTTTCTAAATGTTGGATTTTACGTTTTTGACGCTTACACTTATTTTTGATGTGCTGCATAGTTGTTGACTCAGTCATTTCTGTCAATGAAAAAAACAAAAAAACAAAAAAACAATCCACACAATGGCTTTGATTTCATTAAATCAGTACTTATTACGATTTTGGGTGAATGTAAAAAAAAAATGATAATAATAATTATGTATAAAATAAAAAGACTATTTTCGAATCGATTTTGAGAATTTTTTTAAATTCATATATTTTCAATTTTTTTTAATTTATCTCTTTTTACTGTTAACTAAATGGCATTAGGACACTTTCTTTTTAATGAGGCCCCTTCTCTAGCCGACATGAAATCAAGGCCGTGGTATGCCACTGTGGTGCGTACTTTCAAGCGGCTTGAATAAAGCCTAAGGAAGGTGTGAAATAGCGCGTTGTATTTGATCTAGCTGCAGATGGACATGACGTTTATACACTCATAGTATTTCAGAAGGGGTGAAGAGAGAAAGGGTAGCATTTCTATGTAATGTGATGTTGTTGTTTCACCTTCATGCGGTAAAATTCCTCCATTGTTTCCAAAATAATTCGGGGGAAAAATATTTCACACCTTGTAATTTCCGTTCAATCTTCTTCACTCTTCAATTACATTCCTTCTCAACCAATCAACATCTAAGAAAATCAAAGCGATTTTTTTTTTTTTTTTTTTTTTTTTTTTTTTTTTTTTTTTTTTTTTTTTTTGGGGGGGGGTGTAGGGCCGGGGGGTTAGCGCGTAGCTGGGACTGGGTACAGGGAAAGACGTCTTTTGAAAATTTATTTTCAAAAAAAAAAAAAAAGATTCTTTGTCTCCTCCACGACCTGACAGTCTCACATGAATGATAAAAGAGTTGGTATTGTCTAGCATTTATCATCTAAATCTAAATTGCACGTTCAAATATCAAACCTTTTCATCCGTTTCACTCTAGATTATTATTGACCTCTCATATTACATCAGAGCCCCATCGTGATCAAGATCCTGAAGATTGACTTAGAATTTTTGATGGAACATTACTCGTTTATAGATACTTTGAAGATCCGTTTTAAGGGATACATCTTTGAACCCAATCTAGATGTAGGCATCAATCGTTATTTTATTTGAAAAAAAAAAAGAAATCTCTTCACGATTTGGAGGCCTATAAGCTTTTATTTTTAAGATATAATATCTTCGAATACTAGTAAATTAATTAATGAAATTTAATATGAATGTTGAAAGGTGCAATTTAATTTTGATTAACGTCCAATCATAAAGAAATGCGTTTTATTTTCATCGAATAACCTGACGTAAGAAGTAACTTCTCCTTTTTTTTTTGGGGGGGGGGTAGAATATCTGATTTGAAGAAAGAAATGATATTTCCTTCAAAAAAAAAAAAAAAAACTTTCAATTATGATTATAATTATGGTACCTGATTTGAAATTTACCCCGGGGGGGGGGGGGCTAACAACTAACATGCCAACAGGCCACAGGAATTCAGGTGGGAAGGTGAGAAGTTTCTATTATGAAGTCTTTTGGCCTGAGAGTACGAACGCATACATTTCGATCCTGATCCCTTATGATCTTCAGAGTGGCATTTAATGTTGATGCTTCTAACATTGACTTTAAACTTTGGAGCTTAAATTAACTTTAAACCTTGATTTTAATAACTAAATTTCACTATCTCGATATTCAGCTTAATCACTTCCCTTTTTCTTTTCTTCCATCTTCATCTCACTTCATTCCTCGCCTATCTTGTAGTTTTAGCTGTACTGGCCAATTTATCTCCCAATCACTTTAATTTTACTCTGGAACAATGCGACAGGTCGCTTTCATAATTTTCTAAACCGTCTAAATGGAATGCAGGGCGAAACGTGATACAGGAAAAAACACGTTTTAACGTCGATTTTCTGATTGTGAATAGATACCCTAACTATATACCGCTGTCTTCACCTTATGTAAAACAAGCTTTTTAATGGTTTGTCCCTGTTCCCCTTTCCCTGTTGTTTGTTTATTGTGCATTGTATCTTCTTGGTTCTTATATGCCTCTGAACTATTTTGACGAGGACTGAGGATAAAACCATTTCGTGTGTCGCTCTTGTACCCCTTTTGCGCCTAGTTATGAGAGAAAACTAAATACAGACAAGAAAGATAGAGGTCAAGATAGACGCACGAATAATAGAGAGGAAGAGGAGAGAGGGGGTGGGAATAAAGAAAGAGAGAGATAGATTGATAGATATAGATACTCTGTTAGAAATGTTCTCCTTAAAATAAAAAAAAAAAGACAGAAAAGTTCTTGCAGCAGGGCTTCAAGAACACCTGAAATATTTCTGTACAATTTGGAGTAAAATTACAGAAAATTGGTATATGGGGTATGAAATTGTATAAATTTCCTGTAAAAATGAAAAATAAAAGATTTTTTCCTTTTTTTTCTTTTAAATAGACCTGCTCTGTTAAATTAATATAATAATAATATAATAATAATATAATAAAATAAGTTTCCAGAATATACAGAATGATTCTGAATACTTTTGCTCTCCTTAAAAAAAAAAAAAAAAAAAAAACAGGAAAAAATGCAAAGGGCTTGAAGTACACCTATAATCTTACTACACAATTGTTAACATAATTTACAGTAAAATTACAGAAAATTGGTATATTTTGGAAATTTTCTGCAATTTAAAATTTTACTGTAAATTGTGCAGTAAAATTACAGGTGTTCTTGAAGCCCTGCTGCAAGAACTTTTCTGTGTGTTTTTTGTTTAACAGTGTAGAGAGAGGGAAAGATAGTGAGAAAAAGAAGAGAGAGAGAGAGAGCGAGAAGGGGATTGGAGAATGATACAGACAGAAAGAGAGGGTGTGATAGAGAAAGAGAGATATAGACAGCTAGAGATAAAGTGAGTACTACAAACACAGAAAATCAATATTTGTCAGAAGAAAAAGTAATTTTAGTGTTAAAACGTATAGAGATAGAAATGTATGACCGTGAATGTATCAACACGTTAACATGGAATCCCGTGATGCCTGGATCGATGTCTGTCAATATTGCCAATGCCTCAAGGAATAATATGACTCGATTTCATTAACAACGGAACTTCTCCGGAAGGCACCATACATGATCAAGGAGATAAAGACGATATCTAGACGTGATGAAAATACATGTACGTATGGAATGCACGCCTTCTGAATGCTCGTATGACTTCCCATAGTATCCCGGCCGAGTGATGAACCTAAATAACAGCACGTTGGATCCTATTTGATAGGGATATATGATGATCTGAATCTACTCCGGCTCATGTTGCTACGAAAGGCAACCTTAATGCAATTTTATAGCACGATAATAAGACTTATGCGACTCTATTTCTATTCAGTGTGTGAATGGCCCGTCATAAATATTCCTTTGTCAAGGTGACTCAATATAAAGTCATGCATGTAAGCCTATTTTGTTAACCACATCGAAAAAAAAAAGAGGGAATAAATGAGATTGTATCAAGGGCGTATGCCGGCTACATAATGTTGGATACGCCAGGAGGTCAAACATTAGCTGGACTTGTAGTTGCGATCGAGGCAATCACCTAAAAACATCCGAGTTCAATGCCATCTGTAAATGGCTTCCAAGGCGACCGGTGATGGTATTAAAATGACCTTATCTTAGGGGATGGCCGTATCGTATGCCTCCCAGACAATTCATATTTCATACCAAAAAATATGCGTGATCATGAATCATGACCACGCATGTTTTTAAACCTCTTGCCTCGGACGTTTCTAACCTTGACTTCTCATCAGTCGTGACTGAAATCTCAATGAGGTGTTTTCACAACATGAATAATCTTAACTTACAAACTTCTTGGACTTTCCTGTCCCTCGACCAAAATTTCTCACCAGGTTAACATTAAAGGTCTTCCCTGCTGGAAAGAACACACTCATTCACAATGTGAAACACATTGTGATCACACTGTGTTTCACAATGTGAAGTCTGCTCCACGATGTTAAATTGGGGCGTTTTCACATTGTGAAATCAATTTCACACTGTGAGCTGGTATATTCACACTGTGAAATAAATTTTCACATTGTGAACAATGTGTAGTTTTCCACATTGTGGTGCTCCACAATGTTAAATTGGGGCATTTTCACATTGTGAAATCAATTTCACAGTGTGAACTATGTTTTTACACTGTGTTCACAATGTGAATGAGTGTGTTCTTTCCAGCAGGGTTGGGAGGGCAGATTCCGCCCTTCCTCGACCCTTCGTTGAATATGTCTGGAACGGTCGAGCCGTTTCATGATTTATTTTCCCTTGAAGTCTCGCTGAGCTTCTGAGATCTAATTTTCGACGTCCGGGTACGCGGTTCTCAAGTTGCACAACATTTTGTAATATTCGTCAGACCCAAATGGTGATTTTGTATAAAAGTCTAATAGGGTACATGCAGGTAATATGGGCCAGCAGGTAATATGGGACACCTGAAGCAAATCATGTCGTGACCGTCGACCGGTGACCGGTGTGAGCACCATAATGTTGTTCATATCAACTGTATACGTAAATATATCGTCGTGAGAGCATCTAATGCCGAAATTTCTCTGAGAAAATTGCTGAAAACCAAAAAGGTAGGTAAAACTTACGGCTTTTTGTTTACCCTGATGTAAAATTTGATATTTCACAGAATGTGATGGTGAAAGAGTGTTAGAGGGGGTAACCTCAATTGTTTTGTATATTTAGTAAGCTTATAGTTTCATTTTTAACATACTAGCGTGTGCAGGTCAATAGTGAAGGGGTGCAATGTTGCATTAAATGCTTGCCTGACACAGCAACATTAGTGCAGGTAATATGGGACATCCAAAATGGCGGAAATGATTCTGGTACTTAGTATTTGGAAGAGGCATCAATCTCTTTGCTACGATTTTTTAGGGTATATTCACAGTATATAATTAATATAAATAACTTATTGTAGGCGTATATTGACTTGTATAATGAAAATTATATTAAAATAATATTTAAAAAAGAAATAATATACAAAATACATAACAATGAAATATATAGTCAAAGGTTTTACTGAAGGGTCTTATGATTTCAAATTATATCTTAAAGTTAATGATTTTCAACATTTTAAGCAAATTCCAGACATGGTAGAGTAATTGTAGTTTTTAAAACGTACATTAAATACATGTGCCCATATTACCTGCACATGCAGGTAATATGGGCACTTTGGTAATGACGTTAACATTTGAATATTGCAGACAGGGGGGTTGGTGATAATTGTTTTTCTTCACAATAAAAGTTAGAGCAGTAGTCATTGATTCATATAAACAAAGATTAGACTGTGTGTCATTTCGTAATTTTATGCAAATTAGGCAAATGAGCTTAGGGGGCCCATATTACCTGCATGTACCCTACAAAGTAAGAATTCATAATTGTATGATTAGTTTTGCTTTACTGTTTTAAATCATTTAGTTTTGGGCTTATATTTGTCATTATAAGTTTGCCGAATATGATCATAGACAAGAGAATTAACAAAAAAAAAAAAAAAAAAAAATTTAATAAATAAAGACAAAGGAATTTTATACCTACGAAAAATCGAACGACAATGGAATTTATAAAAAAATACAGTATGAAACTCATTAAAATTTTAAAAAAAAAAATCGATTTCATCAGTATTTTACAAAGAGTAAATAGACTATAAACTAACAAACTATTTCGAGCTTTATTTTATAAATTAAAGCAATGTGTAGATTTACGTATAAATTAGCATGACAAATTAACATAGAACATTTTTTTTTAAATATATGTGGCATTACAATTTTGTAGATTGCGTCGTGCGAGCCGATTTTCGTTGCGATCATGCGTTCCACGGAAAATATCTCGGAAGGGGGGGGGGTGGGGGAATCCACCCCAGGTCGTTGGATGACCCACAAAATCCGGCCATTTAAGGGTTAAAGAGGAGGCTTTGACATTTTGAGTTTTTGAAGAAAGAAAAATACATGTAAAAGAAGAGGGTGAAGGAAGGCAAAGCAGAAAGTTATCAATCAGAAAGAGAAACGGATGGTGGTGAAGTGGGAAAACAACAACAATCAAATTGATATTTCATACAGTTATTGATACCATTTCAGTCGCCTTTGGTAATTCTTGGAAAAAACAACAAACCACATCCATAATCTAATGGCCATATCATTGTTAAGGTCAAACTCGATATTTCGACCTCGGGGGTGTAAGACGAGTAGTGGTCCTAATGGGCTTTAAGGTCACTCCATCATTGTCACACGGATGGTGTTTCACCAGGTTGTTCATGGGTTGCGGACAACTTCGCGAACAACTGTTGATCAGTTCTTGTGCTATATGATCGAGAATCATTCTCAATGTGATTAGTATAGCACATAAGAGCATGTTTCAGCACTTCGTTACTCCACGGGGAACTTAGTTAAACACCCACTGGTCAGAGCAGTAAATTTCTGCGTCATAAACTCTGTGTAAGAAGCATACGAGTATTAAAAACCGACTTTGAGTAGAGCTTTGGGATACAAAATATAAAGTACAGTATCGGTCATTGAGGTCAGTAATTACAATTAAGATGTCAAAACAAGAAGGAATCATGAATAATTCATTACTTAATGAAAATTTATGGAGAGTATCTATCGACTGGGTCAACCCTTTAGTGTAAGGCAGGTAGAAATCGTACACCACTCCAGCCGAGACACAAACGGGACATCCTGGCTAAATATGCGTATATAATTTTATACACCAATTCACCAGCACAAAGTACAAGATTCCTTGTGACCAAAACCCACTCTTAGGATATAAAAAAAAAAATAAAGCTTGTGTTATCTGTAAATATTATAACACCAATGAATAAGGTACAATACATACATTGATTCAGATTCAATTTTCAAACGGGTGGTTGGGTGGGAGGAAAAGAAGAGAATACGACTAGGCCTGGTGAAATAACATAAAGCGGGAGAGCAGGAGATTAAAAAAAAAAAAAAGTCTGAAGAATGAAGTCTCTCATACTCCATAAACAAAAGTGTATAAATTACAAATCCAACACAAATAACCACTAATTACTTGCTGAATAATGTGATATTCATTACAGATTTATTTCACATTAAATTTTTAAATTCATTTTAACATCATTTAATGATGTCTTGTTTTTTAATCAAATAATAAAGTAGCTTCAAACAAAAGTAAAACTATTTGAGAAACATCGAATTGGTTTGAGAATACAGTGGGCATTCGATATAAAGAATTTATTCTATAACAAAATACCTGAAAAAGGAAGCAATTTCAGTCAGGAAAAATGTGCTTCATTTTGTATTTTACTTCATAATTCTTAGATACAAGATCATATGAAAGCCCGCCCGCACAGGTGTAGTCAATTCATTCGCAGCATGTTTCTATAGTTCACTCCTGTTATAATCAGCACCTGTTTGAAGATTTCGTTTCAACAGGACAAATTTGGGGTCCAAATTTCAAACATGCCAAGATATTTGTCAATGTATTTTGTTCTGTATAGCATAGCAATTTACCAGGTTAGTGTACAATGTATAAATCATATATTTTACTAGAAATTTTCATGCATGGGACATAGTGGACAGATCTGAGAGTAAGCCTCTTGAGCAACTAATTATAATAGGAGCAAACTGTACACATCATCGGCTGAGAACCAGAAGGGCGCTATTACGTATCAAAGATGTTTCGTGGAGTACCAGAAGGGCGCTATTACCACTGACTTTGTACAGCAATAGTGCCCTTCTGGTTCTCAACAGAACATCTTTAAGATGCAATAGCGCCCTTCTGACTCTCAACAGACACTATATTGTGAACAGGAACTGGGTACTAATATTTCATGTACCAAGTCTATTTAGTCACCAACACTCAATACAGGTAAACACTAAAATTATAAAATCAACAATATGGCAAATAAAATAGCCTTGTAAAGAAACATGTCTACAAAACAATAATAATTATTGAGGAATATTATGAAACCATCATATGGATGTTAGATATATGCTAATTTGCAAGTACAATACATATTATACAATATGATATGATACAATTATATCATATAGTATAAAAAATTAAACATCATAATTCTATCAGTATAAAATACAATACATTCTACAAAAAAGGAAGCTCACATTATAACATAAATATGAAGCTAAAACATTTAGTTCTAGATTTTTTAATGCACTAAAACAAACAGTAATGTTGAAGCCAAATATGTTACTAAAATAAGTTTCTTGTGAATCAGTTCTTCAGGGGTTAGTGACAAAGATGGTTTTAATATGAACTGGGCCCTGTAACAAAAAGCTTTGTGATCGATTCCAAACTTGACTTTCATCAAATAGAATAGACATGTGATCAATTCAGATCAATTGCAAACCTTTGTGTTACACGACCCTGCCATTTCAAAGCATCTACATTGTACTATACCCTTTTGTCGCATATTCACAAAAGCATAATTGGTTTAACTTGGTTTTATGGAGTATACTTAACTATCAATGGCCAAATGACAGCCTCTTAATTTTGCACACTTATCTTGAAATAAATTTTGTAATGAAATATTGAAATTGATAAATAACTTCATGAGCTTTATAGAATAATCTTTGCATAATGCATAGGTTCACATGAGGCACTCTAAAATTTGGAGGAGTGACTCATCTGCTAAAAAGTAGATCCTGACAAAGTTGTTTATAGTGAATTTATTCCTGCCGGTCCCAGTTTAAAACCTGTGTATGTGTATTCATACATACATACAGTATGTATGACAAGATTTTGTTACAAGAGGTAATTTTCTTAGTCCAAAGAACCTTTTTATAACAGGAGCAAAACTCTAAAAGGTATGAAATGGAAAATCATTAAAAACTAAATTTCCTCTAACCAAGAACTATGCATGGGCCGGATGACTTAAAAAAAATAATGCCTGTATTTAGTTTGTTTGGCAGTGATCCATGTTGGTTTTCCCAAACTAAGCTAATTGTAAAGAGACCCAAATATATCATAAGTGAAGCTTAAAGCTGGTGTATAGTGTTGGGAGAAGGAAAAATTTAATTTGGATTCACAGTTAGATAATATGAAAGCCTGAATCCTGTAACTGTAACAAAGAAAGTTATATTACATGGAATCTCGTTTTAACGTCTTTATTTCACGATATTATAGTATAAAAAAGATAAGACGGGGACCCGACACAGCTTTGTGTGCACTAGGCGTGCACATGGAAAACCAATGGGGATTCTCTTGTGTGGGTGATACACACAGATCGCTACGGTCCATTCATGCGGGAAGTTCGGGGGACAGGACAACCCAGCAAAGGTCTCAAAACCGTTACAAATTGTGTTTGGATTCAAACATTTCACTGAAATTCACCGGAAATCGTGAAAGGAATATCACAAAATCTCTCACACATGTTACCAAAACTATACACCAGGTTTAAGAAAACCTTATACAGTATGTTCCTATTATAATGAGAACCTAAGGACCGAGCCTAAAACCTTGTAACAAAATCTTGTTGTAACCGTGTTTGTTATAATGGCACTGTATACAGACATATGACAAGGTTCTGATGACTGAAATTTGTTGAAAATATGCCAAATCCTACTATGCTTTTCTGAATACCAACCTCATTTTGTATTCCTTCTAGACAAAATAAGCTGCTAATTGAGACATCTTGTCTTTGGGTTTTCCCCTCCCTCTTCCCCTACCACCTCTACCTCTACCCCTGCCCCTACCACGCCCCCTTCCACCACCCACGGTGCCCCCTCCACCGCCCCTCCTGCGTCTAAACTTCGCGTGTTGAGCCTCGGTGAGCGGGGTCAAGATGGGGTCACAGAAGATACATCCTTTGTGGTTCGTCTCTCCTCCCTCCAATGGGGTCTTATTCTGCATTGGAAAAAAAAATATTCAAAAGATTTGATATAATAATGAGTAAGACATCATTGTATATTGGAGGGAAGGAATTTCCATTTGATGATACCCTGTTACCACTACATGTAGGGTAGGTGTCAGAAGCTTCAATGATGAGTCCACATGTGAAGATGAGTGTGACTGATTGTGCTAGATCCACTTTGGTTGGGCCAAAATATCATGTTTGGATAAATGGTAGGCGTGGATCCAAGGGGAGGGGGGTCGCATGGAAGACTGACCTGAGTTACGACTTACATTGTACCCCTAGGTTTCCCTATTGGTGCTTATTTAAAAATGATGGCCTTTTGGATGGCCAAATTCCTGCCTACCCCCAAGTAAGATGAACAATAAAGAAAGAGAAAAAAAAGGCTATGATTCAAAATTTGACCCATTACTTTTTTTGTAGCACATGAGTTTGATCAACAATTTATTATTTATTCTTTTTTTTTGATAGGCTTTATCATACAAATCTCAACTTAACCCTAAAAGGCCTGGGGGGCAGATTCCGCCCCCCTCGACGTTTCGCGCAAGCTGTCGACACACCATTTCATGACTTTTGTCTTTTTAAGTCTTGCATAACTTTTAAGACCAACTTTGCGATGTCCGGGTAAGCGGTTCTAAAGTTACGCAACATTTTGTATATACTCGTCAGACCGAAAATTGCTCAAAACGTGATTTAGTGTACAAATCCAATACAAGTGTATTTATTCACAAATGTATGATTATTTCTGCTTTTACTGCTTCAAATTAATTTGTGGTCGTGATAGTGTCGCCGACAATTCTAATTGGAAAAAACAATAGAAAAAAAAGTAAAAAAACAAAGAAATACATAAGAAATTTAAAAAAAAACAATGAAATACATAAGAAATGAAATTTGATACAGAATTTTTTTTTAAATCCATTTCATCAGCATCTCACAAAGAGTTTATAAATAAAAAATTAACAGCTTTGGAGCATTATTTAATGAATTAGAGCAATGTGTAAATTTCTGCATAAATTAGCATAATAAATTAATTAATTTTTCGGAACATTTGACTATGCAATTTTGGAGATTACGTCCTAGGTGACGTGCGTGGCGATTTTTGTCGCGATCGCGCGGTGAATAGCCGAGATCTCAGGGGGGGGGGGTTGAAATCCGCCCCCCCCCCCCAAAGTCCATGACCGCTGACCAAAAAAACTTTTTAGGGTTAAGGTGTTATATCCTAGTATGCAGGTATCTATGATGTTTTAAGATATAATGACGCATTAAAGTATTACCTTATTAAAGGTCAACAATCTATTAAAAGAGCTATGATTAAAAAGCTGCCTAAGGATGTTTGTCTTTTCAAATGTATGTCTTCAAATTGTTTTTATGATGAGAGTTGAATTGGAGTGACATAGATTCGGAAACAATATATAACTCAACCCGTTACATGTACCCTGAAACAATATATCATAATATATAACGGCTACGTAGAATATGATTGAAAACTTGTCCCACGAGATTAATTCACTACAAGCATGTTTGTAAACCAGGTTGCAACAAAAGGGTTGAATTACATGGATGACTGCCACATTTCATCAATCATGATATTAATTGAATTTTACATTAGTTGCAACCAGCAACTTTAATGTCATTGTGAGCTTGAATTATACATCCAAACATAAGAGCAATTCATTTTTGATTGATTGTGATAATTGCAATTGATTCCTATCAATTACAATGGTCTATGCCTAAGAGTAATACATGTAGGCTTTTACACAGAGCAATCTGTCTATATAACTCCTATATGAGATAAATAAGGAGAGATGCAGAGAAAACGAATGATTTGGTCTTTCAATCATTACTTTCACTTCTACAAATAAAAGAAATTGTGAACTTGTTACCTTTTGAGTAATATTGCTAGATTTTCAAGAAATCAATGTCTCTGATTTGAGGGTTTGGGCCCGACAAAATAAGTTTGGATTGTCCTTTAGGCTAGGTTCACAGAGGAGTATAGAGCTCGGTTGTGTATACAATCATTGATGCAACTAATGTATTCAAATTAATGTTGTGCATGAACAGTTAAGATATTCAGGTCACCAGCTGGTATTGTTATTGCATACATTGTAATCTTGCATGTTTAAGATGACTTATTGAATTGCACCATCATGCTTGAATGAAGCCACACCTCAATATACCATATTGAATCAGAAATTAAAGAGAACTCAGAGAGTCATGACTGGATTCCACTATAGCTCATGTCTACATTGACTTTGTGTTATTTCAACAACACTACACTCGGGTATACAGGCATGCCAATAGCCTAAATCGAATGTGTCACATT
Source organism: Paracentrotus lividus (assembly GCA_940671915.1). Classification (NCBI taxonomy): domain Eukaryota; kingdom Metazoa; phylum Echinodermata; class Echinoidea; order Camarodonta; family Echinidae; genus Paracentrotus; species Paracentrotus lividus. The sequence goes on from CALNVZ010003426.1 coordinate 30,261,758, forward strand.
CCTTTGTCAAGCTATATTATTTCAAAATACCTGTTCACACAGATGGACATTACCCGAAAAATTGTATAGCTGCGTTTCCTATATTACACAGGAATCGTTCAGTTTTTGTGTGTGTATTGGTCATCCTTCATCTGCAATTTGCATGTACAACTATTCTTAATTTTCCCTATCATGATTTATAAACTATTATTCTTCCCCCCCCCCCCCCATGAGCCTCCTCCACCTCGGCTCGTAGGAGGAAAGCCAAATTTTCTTGGTTTGAAGTGTCCATATCATTGGCGAAAAAAATACCAAAGAGATCACTATACCCATATAGCGAATATCGAACAGAGAAAACCGTATACTTCTATGTGAACCCAGCCTCATAGACAACAATGGTGAAAGTTTGCAACTGACCTTGTTGAAGTTGACATTGAGAATGGAAGCATCACACTTCTCACATGTGTCACCAGACAAGGTCACCTTGTGAGCATCCTCAAATATATTCATGATGATGTTACATCTGAGAGGGGAATAAATAAGATTATGAAAATGGAGATAATGATACATTAAATTTATTCATAATTGAAAGAGGTTGTGCACAAAAGAGGGAATTTGCATGGACATAATCAATCATTAATGTAAAAACATTTTTTTTTTTTTTAAATATTGAGACACTGTAAGTTGAAAACTTGAACTCCCTGGAATATATTTTTTAAATGAAAGTTTAAAGTCTAAACTCTAGGTTAAAATTTAATTAAGCAAATAACATCTTTAATGAAACAAAGAGACACACACAAAAAAGCAAGATAGTTCTAAGTCTTTTTGAAAAACAAATAATATAATTCAAGTATATACTGAGTTGTTGAATAAAGGGAAAGTCATGATGTGCAAAAGGTTATAAGAGTCATTGTCAGCTTTCACATTAATTCCCAAAGGTCCACTACCAAGAATTTTGGTGAATCTAAAACATTACAGCATTCAACAGTTCTCATATGAATTGTATCCAACCTTTCCAAACCCCTTTGAGACAGTTTGACAACAGGAATTTTCCCTTTAAACATAAGATTGTGAGATAGTGACCTTGTGATGTATGCATATGCATTACATTGGATGGAGTAGGATGACACATATTGCAACATCAAGAATATATCGAAGTGTCACAACATAAATATTATTTTCTCCTGTAGTGAAAGAAAAAATGACAATTTGGTGTTAAAGCTGAATAGATTATTCATAATTGAAAAGGTCACTCGTGCTTTCGATGAAAAGGTGTCTCCACCTCAAGATCCGATATCAATTCATCATTATTTTCAAGAAGATTTAATAATTCAAATATTCCAGTAACTTGAACATATAAATATTGTATGAGGAAAGAAGATCCAACAATTCATCTCTGACTGTGGTATTGGCACCAAAAGAAAAATTGAGTTACATTAAACATAAACATAAATTTTTGGGGTTTTACATTTATGGACATAATATCAATTAATATCATCTTCAAAATATATCATTCAAAATTAAAAAAATCATTTCATCTATGGTATGTAGGGAGAAAGTATGAAATTTGTACCAGGATGTGACATAGGAGAAAAATGGTTTTATTTATTTTTTTTTTTAAATATGCATTAACTCCACCAAGGCCTTTATACCTCATATGAATAATCCATATATTGTCAAGACTTCATAACTCCTCGTAAATCATTGAGCATATATTCTAACTTACAAAAAAGTATCTAGAAAGATAAATGAGTAACCAAAACAAAAAGAACGCCTGAATTTCATCTCGTGGAAGATATCAATGAATAATAAATGAGAATAACTGTAAATAATGCAGGAAACCACACACAGCTTTCAATCAATGAATAATCCTCTTCTTTTTTCTTCTTTTTTTAAAAAAGAAGACCTCATTACACTAATATGACTGTATCTGCTATATTTTCTGTTCCTTCATCCCTTAAAAGTAGTTCTAGCCATTGACCTCTATAACTTTTGAACTCGATACTTTAAAGATCTAATCTGATAGTTTTCTTATCTGGTGATATGAGCGGTTCTTGAGATATCACGACGATCACGATAATAAAAGCAACGCAGGGAATGTTAAAGGCCGACTTCTGTGAACCTTGACCTTTGACCCGTATATTCCAAAATATAATCAGATCATCTCCCAATGGTGAAATGATTCATACTAACATCAAGTCTGGAGTTCATACATATATTTAAAGTTGCTTTTGGAGAAAACCTGATGCCCCAGGCACCTCCTAAACAGGACAGTGGAGGCATACAAACAAGAGAACTGTACAGGAACTATACAGCCATGTGTTTTGAACTCGCCACCCAAAAGGTGGTTTTGTTACGCTTTTCCAAATTTTGTTTCAGTTAATGTATGATATCTCGGCTAAATAGATGGATATTACCATGAAATTGGTGTTATTTGAAAGGTGAATGCAAGCTCTATCAGACCTGTGAATTTGAACGTACTCGCACTTGAAATCGCGACACGGCACGCGATAGAATACGAAGAGGCAAGGGTGGTTGAGGGGGGGGGGGGGAAGAGGTAAACACAAAGTCTATGGGATTTCGCACCCTCCTATACATTTGAAACATCACAACCATGATAACTTTATGGATATTTATTTTTGTGCTGTGAGCTTTTAGGACTTTATAGCTTAGAGTCTCATGCATCTTTAGACACCACAGTTATAAAGTTCCAGCTATTTGGTAATGGGCAGTTCCGAAAATCGCCGCGCTGCGCGCGGTTAAAATGACAGTTTCCCTATTAACTGTGTATTGTACATATTAAAAGTGACGTGACATAAATGCAGATAACTAAAAAAATACTTGAGATAGGGGCCAGAAACTTTCTGAGCTTATTCATTATAAGATAGCCCACCTACATGTAAGCTTTTATAGACTTTGGCTCCACCATGGCTAAGATCTTGAGGAGGGGGCGACCCCCTTCCTGGCCCAGGTTGACCAAATCATTTGGGCACTTTTCCGGTTAAGAATTTTTTCATTAAATGAAGAAACCCTCCTATAAATATATATTTTCTGCAAGAAATTTTCAAAAGCAATTCAAATATGGTGAGCAATTATGACCTGGATCAAAGGGGGAAAAAATATTGGGGGCTGCCATAAAAAAAAAAATAGGCACCCAAAAATTCAATATTTTAATTAAAATATGTTACTACTTCACCCTACATTATAGTGGAGGGCATTTTCAAAATCTACAGGACATTTCCTTTCAGAAAATGTATACTTTTGTAGGGTTAGAGTTAATATTTCAAAAGTTATGACACTTTGATCCCGATAGGTGCATGATTTTTAGATTTAGGTGGTGTAACACAAAAGGGGGCGAGTTCAAAATGCATGGCCATACAGGAAATCCCAGAAGGCATAACATTATTCATGAATGCACAACATAAATGTTTCATGAAGATTGCGAGAATGTGATATCATCTTTCAGAAATTGAACATGAAATCAACAGCACTGGCAAAAAACGATTGAAAATGCAAAAGGTATGTGCAATATAGTAGGATTAAAAGGACATCCCAAATTAATCACTAAATGATATTAAGAAATAACAAAATATAATAATAGTAATAAAAAAGAGAAGATATATACATCATGAAGGATCACCACAGGCCCTTTGCATTATCCATAAAGGCTGAGCAACGTGAGATGTTTTATTTATGTGTGGATTTATTCTCTGGGGGAATGATTTATGCATACATGTAAGTCATGAGGGAGATTTAAGATCCTATTGACTACAAGTAGGTTGATCGGAGGTTTTACTCTATTCAGTCGAGGATTAAGCAAAGTTGACAGGTATCAGGTGCAGGGGGAGGGAAGAGGGTCACAATAATCCACATGCACTAGATTTGTGCAATAAATGTTCCACCGGTACTGGAAGTAAACTTTGCACATGTTTCAACACAAATGCTGCGTTTAACATTTCATAGAAATCAAACATACACGTATGAGGAGGCAAGTTACAACGGTCTTTAAGTGTCGCCTTTTAATAGTGTCTTGTCAAAGTGTGTTTGTAAGCATTCAACACACGGCTGAACAATGCGAGTCGTTTCTTTGACAAATGCTACAATCCACCGTCTTCTGACAGTCTTTCTATGGATTTCAGATAGTGGACAGATTAACCTATTGTGAAATGCTATTTCAGACTTGTGTTCTTGCCAACGGGACTCCCCGCCCAAGATAGTAATGCCCATGAAAGGTGAGATTCATGCAAAATTGTGCACAAACAACTAAGCACAGAATATAGTGTTGTTCATGGTGTTGTTTCTTTCCTAAGGAACAAATTTTTAACACCCCCACGTAAAAATAAAGTCGAGAAGTAGTCTATACATGCCCCCACCCCCCCAAAAAAAATATATAAAAAAATTTAGAACAAATATGCAAGAAACACCAAGTTTCCATGGTACACGCTCCTCGTATTCAGTATTAGGACATTACCTTTTGACAAGAAGACTTACAGGAGCTCTTTGATGTCTTAAGATCATAAAATCAGTTTCCTCTACAACCTAAAGATTGTACATTCTATACAAATTTAAGTATTATCAATATAATCGAACCTGTAAAGCTGACAGTCATGGTATCCCCTGGAGAGCATTTCATGAACATTCGTTTACTTGATTTTGATTGGCTGAGAAGCATTATTACTATGGTAAATGTTGGATAAAACAGGAATTGTCGAATAAAACATCTGACACGTCCTTTCATAACCCCCCCCCCCCCCCCCCGATGTTTTTCTTGAACAATCAGCATCAAAGACATAAAGATCGCCTGCCCATGAATACTAATTTCTGAATATCTCTTTGTGTGTTCTGTACATACAGGTTTTACTGTATTGTCAGTTCAATCAAAATTTAATACTTACTTGTTGCATGCGAGTCTCCATTTGGGTGCTGATGAGGGGTCAAGCACCATTACCCCTTCATCACACTCTATACACTGAGCCACACCCAACATGGTTAGGGAGTGTGCACAGGTAGGATGGGTGCATCCATTACACCCCTGTCCCTTCTTCATCTCGGTGAAAGGGGGATGGCTGAAGCAGTACGGGCATACCGGATAGCTCTGTTGATGGGAGAAGGGGTAAAGAACAACTTATCACGGGGTTAAGAGATGCTGATCCCAAGGAATTCAAATGTCACAATTTGTTATTCACACAGTCATGCAAAGTTGACAGATAAATTAACTATAACATAGATTAATATTTTTCTTTACAGGATTGAGGGTTTGGGGTCAATCCTATTGTTACTGGGTATAACTCTAAGATTTTAAAAACTTTTATTGATAGACTTCTTCATCCAAACTTGATCTACAGTCTGGAACTAAATAAGGGCATAAACACCTGGGCGGGGAATAGGCCTATAGAGCTTGGATTGCACGATTTATTCAAGAGAACTTCTGGTAATATATTGCCTTTTGAGATATTCTACAGTTTTTTGCGTGGTTTTCTTTTGTCTCCTCCATTAAGAATAACCCTCACATTAGTGCACAGAGTGGACACATGATCTCCTGGTAAAGTTCAACAGCTCCAGACCTCAACACCCTGTTTTTCGCTCTCTCTCTCTCTCTCTCTCTCTCATCTCCTTCTGCAGCAGTATCCTCCATTACATGTATAATCAATTATTTATTTCTCTCTAAATTAGAGATAACCTTTTTTCATCTTTCATCCATTACACATACCTTTCCTTTTGGCCCAGAAGACCATAGCACAAGTTCAAAATCATCTAGCGGATACCTGATCTCCTTGTAGAGTGTAATGGATCCATGGAGACCTCGATACCATCTATCCCTGTCTTCTACTTGTTATTGTAATATCGTCTTTACCAGCAAAGAATATCTCTCTCTCCCCCCCTCGATCCTTTTTTTCATCTTCATAATGATTTCTTTCTATAATGCCCCATATCTATTCCACATACCTTTCCCTTTGGCCCAGAAGACCACAGCACCAGCTCAAAATCATCTAGCGGACACCTGATCTCCTTGTAGAGTTTAATTGATCCATTCTGAGGGAGACTGTATGTCTCTTCACAGGTTGGGCAGTGAAGGCGCATTGGCTTGGCCGAGATGTACTTCATAAACCGATGACACTTCCCGCATCTGTTCATGCATTAGATACAATGAGTTAGTAAAGAATGTTTTAAGTATTGCTCTTTCATTTGTGCATTGTTTTCATTTCATCAATGTTATTAATATGACACCATTACAACCAACACCAGTTTAATAATTTATCATCAGCAATATTAGCATGATTCTTGACAAAATCATAAACACTACCACCATAACCTCAATTGCCATAATAATTGCCATCAAGACCATGATTACAACCATCATTAATACTATAATCATAAACATAAAGAACATCCTGCTCCTCCAGTTCCTTATGAGCACTGAACTTTTTTTTTCATCATCCCCATCACCAAAATCACCACGATCACCACCAGCATCATCACCACCCCATCACTATGATTACCGCAACTATATTCATCCTCACAGTCATTAATCATACAAAATTAACACCATCATCATCATCCCCATCATTATGATCATGATCATCACCATCGTCATTATAGCCATGACTCTTTAATCATCACTGTCACCACCACTACCACCATTTTCATTATCATAGTCATTATCACAAGTTCATCATCAACCCCACCATCACTACTACTACCCACATCCTCACCACCATTACCACTACCATCATTATCATCACCAATATCATCACCACCATCACCATTACAACAATGATGGACATAATAATTTACCTGGACATTGGTTTGCCAGTGGCAGCCAAGGGGGAGAAGGAGACCTCAAACAGATCATCCATAGCTTGGATATGATCTACAAAATACAGGAACTTCCTAGTGAAGATGTCTATGGTATGTCGCAGGACAGAGTCAAAGTCAGCCCGGCCATGAGCAATGAGATTTAGCTGCTCCTCAACTGCAGATCGCATAGTAGGTAGAGACAGATCTGGATCAATCTATGGATTTGAAGTAGCAAAGAGAACATGAACTAATAAGATCCTCCATGGATGACTGATGGAAGGTTCCCAATTTGTTTTTCTGTAAAACTTTACTCGGGATCTGGGACCAAAGAGGGCATGATATATCAGCTGGTAGTGGTAGGGGCAAAGAGAGTTTAGACTCTTAAAATTTTAATAAGAGGGTAAAATGAGTCAGCAAAGGAATGTCCTATATAACAGACTACGTGTGTTATATCAGTTAAAATTGGGAATGAGAGATGATTCCACAACTCTTATTGACATACAGATACTAATCAATGAGATCATCACTAGAATGTTAGTACACTCTTGTTATGAAGAGCATGGATACAAGAAGATTTTGTTTTAGGATGGCAACTCTACTAATTTATAAAATGAATCTATTTATTCAGGACATGTATTCCAAAGCATCTCATTCTAACCAGATTCAACTGTGCTGTTTCAGCTTCAAGAACAGAAAATGAGTCAGACAAGCTCTATGTTATACACATTTATATCACATTTCTTTCCTTTTTTATTATATCTTCTACTTTGGTGTTAGGTTTCTATGCACAACACAATATTGAAGATTAACCTTTTGATATCCATGCACCAACACAATCCCTAGCCTCGTAGGTACCAGACGTCTGCCACTCTCAACCTTCACATAGTTCCTTTGACAGATGTTCTCGATGTGAACGGGTATGCTGGCATCAGTACCTACTCCATGCTTCTCCATGAGGGTGATCAGTTCACTCTCGGTCAGATAGTCAGGTGGACTGGTCTGACGCTCACTCAGCTTGGCCTATAGAGATGAAATAAAGCATGTATGCAAATTACGGCAAGGTAAAACGTAATCAATAACATGCATTCTTCCAAATAAATGTTGGATACCCTTGCTGCTAATATCACAAGAGAATAATGATAACAATGCATAACCCATTGTATACATATATGCTGGATTAAAAAAATAAAGAACATTCCTCTTGTTGCCCTTTTATTTCAGTCATCATTGCATGAATGAATGGCAACTCTGTATAATTCCAATTATTAGAAATTGATATATTGGTGAAAGTCTTTGATTCACCATTAAATGAAAGTAACTTGTTCCAATCATGCTTGACAGCTATGTTTCATTCTGCTTCGCCAAAAATTCACAGTACACAATGGGATAAAATATCGTAATACTGGAGAAGTGGGACAGACGGATGGACAACCCAAAAACATAAAGCCTTCACTAGTTGAGGCATATAAAAAAAAAAAAGAACAAATAAAGTGATTTAGAAACTAAAATAAATCTTAGGTTGCTCTTGGAATCAAAACAAACAACAACTCAAAGATGTTACCTCTTCTATGGGGCAGATATCTCCTTTAGTGACATTAGGAAGGTTCTCCTCATCTTGAATAGCCTGCCAGGGCATGACTGCTGTAAAACCATCACTAATCAGGGTCTTGCCGGTGCAGGAGAAACTCTCATCGCCTATCATCAGACGAATCGTCTTCAGCAGGTAGCGACAATCTGGGCTTACCTACATTGTATGGAATGAAGCATTGTCAGAGAGAAATAATGTGAATGATCAAGACGAAAGAGATGTGGATAACGACGATAAAAATAGGTAGAAGTAAATGATGGTCATGATCAAGATGAAGTTAATAATGATGATTAAAAACCCAGGATGATTGTATTGATAATGATAATGATTGCAGTTCACGAAAGCCTTCATGTTCTATCATCAGACAGATTATTATCAGCACGTAACGACAGCAATTGCGGACCTATGGGAAAGAGGGAACCTTATTGATCATTTTACAGCAATGGTATTGATGATGAGGATGATAGCAATGTGGATAATGATAAAATTAGGTCAGAAGTTAATTATGATAACAGTTCAGGAGAAGCCTGAATCTTGTATCATCTGATGTATCATCCTCTGCAGTCTGGGTTGACCTACAGGAGGGAGCAAGCACATTTATCAGTAATGTTAAAGAGAAAATAGTGTTGATGATGAAGATGACTGCAATGTGGATAATGATGAGAATACGAAAGAGTTCACAAAGATGATTGGAGTTAAAAAGAAGACTTCATCATCAGAGCAGGTACAGAGAGTCTGAGCATTATCAGTAGTATCATAAAGCTTTATCAAAAATATTATAAAGACGGTAGTCATGATGAAGAGATGAAAATGCCGATAATTTTGAAAACAAGAAAGAAGTTGATAACAGTCATGATTAAAATTCAAGATGATAATTTATGGTGAATACAATGACTATTACAATTCAAGAGAAACCTTCATCTTATGTCAGAATACAAATCATTGACAAATTCATTCTGATCAAGGTCTCACTTTACCTATCACCTTTAATACCCATGATCTGATTACTCACTGTAGCAACAAAGTGTCTTGCGATGTACTCATACAGCCTCCATGCCTCTCCTCCAAGCTCACTCTCACTAGCAGACCTCATGGGTGTGATAGGGGGATGATCACCTGCATCAGATCCCTTCCTGGGTTTGGTGAATTCTCCATCCAGGAGAACCCTCACTTCAGAGCTCCAGGGTGATGACATCTGCTGCCTCAGTGTACCCCTAGAAAGGATTCAGAATGGTGGTACATGTATGCCAAAATTACTGTTCGTAAAATATTGTATAATTAGTGTATACAATGTACATTGTAAAAGGTTACATTTGAGGTGATTTTATTGCTGCTAATTCAGCAAGGTAGTCATACCCTAATTTTCAACTGCAATATAAGGTTATTTACAGCAATAAAAAGAAGACCAAAATTGTGAATCTTTCCCACCACTGTTTAGATATCACCTTTCGACAATTTGATGAGATTGGTATCAGGAGAGGCTAAAACATTCATGATACAGAATGTAGGCAAAACATGAAATTTGGAGTATGCAGGCAGGTTTCAGATGGGTTGGTCAGGTTAAGTCAATCCGAACTTTTTTTCTACAGTTAAAGTAGACAACTGGAGAGTCAAAACTGTTTAATTGCAACAAAACTCATACCACTGCAAAGAAAAATCTTTACTGATTCAGAATATCCAATCCCCTTGTCAATTATGTTCTAGATTGGGAGTTATCTCTTTTCAAAGGAGGACCCCCATTTTCAGGCTTCAGCGGTACCCTGCAAGGGCGTCGAGATTATAACGTCACAGCCTGGGCACCCGTACTGTGTCCACTGTATGCACTGATATACTGTCCTATATTGCGTACATTGCACATTCTGACTGTTGAATACGTTCTTTCTCTCTTCTCATCTCATGGTTCACCCCAGGCCAGGACGAACTGGTAAAAAATGATATATCTTTCCGAATGTACCTCTACAGATTCAGTTGATTGAGCCATTCAAAAAATGTATTCTTTTTTATTAAACATGTATTAAAATAATATCCTCAACTCAATAGTGAGTGGGGGAAAAAATGATAATAAAACAAATTGATGTTTTTTTTATTGTGGACTGTTCAAATCACACAATATGTTTTGCTTTTATTTTAAGAATGTTTACGTTTCTGGTCTTTTAGCCATTTAATTTGGATAAATAAGAAAATTTGGAGCAAGTGTAACATGGCCACCTTGTCAAACTAGTGGTAGTGTTAATCTGTGTTAGTGAGTTGGGGAACTCATGACGGTGGCATGATTATATTTTGCTCTAAAATCTTATTTGAAGGAATATACAGATCAAAAACATTTCAAATTAAAATCAATAATTATATTTTCAACGCATAAAAAGTCTTCTTATTACTGAAGTCAATATTAATTAATGTGGAATTTTAACCTGTTAGAACATTCCTCTTGTTGATGGTTTATTTCACCCATTATTGCATGAACAAATAAAAAACCTTGTTCAATTCAAGTTATAAGACATTGGTACATGAAAAAGGGTCTTTGTTTCACCATTACATGAAAATAATTTGTTGCAGTCATGCTTTGACAAAAGTTACAGTGATTCAATCAGCTTCGTTAAATTTTCACAGTATTCAACGGGTTAAGCATTATATCTGATTACCAATGGGCAAATTAAATGCTTCACCAACAACCAACGGGCCGCTCCGTTCCTGGACCGACGGTGAGAGATGAGCAAGGCAATTTGTGCTTTTACCATAATTGCAAACCCTTCAAAAATCTAACTCAGCAAGTTCAAATCTACAAAATAATCAGAATCGTTAACAATATCTCAAAACACGATATTCTAAGGATATACAACCCTGGATTACTTGTCTAATGGTGTAATCAATTGTGATAAAAGAGCCATATTAATCCGAGACACACCAGCTAAATCTAGCTAGAACAGTGCGAGCAATGTGTATGCATGCAATGCAATGCACTCGTATATACTCACATGCATCATGCTGCGCGCGCAGGCTCAGATCAGCTGGCTGTGGCTTGAGCTGTCCAAAGTGTGTTCTCATAAACCAGGAGCTTCTCCGCACGCCGAGCGGCCCATTTGGGGGTGAATTACATAAAAACAATAAAAACCATTTACAGCTATTTCTGGGAGATTCAAGTCCTTTTCAGCATGCTAATCACTTGGCTGCGGACCACGTAATATTACATGCTCATGCTAGTGTCTAAGCTTTGTCTGTTGGGTATCACCAGCATCACGCTGGTCAGCAATTAGCACCATACAGCAGTCAAGTGGTTAATCATATTAATCGAAGGAAAATCTATCCAGTAACGTGTAATTTGGCCACAATTAGCAAATATTGTGTATTTTTTCTATGTGTGTACTTTAATGTGAATATTATGGAAACTATTTTATAAATGAAAATACATGCTAATCATTTAGATGTAATTCGTTAACAGTTGAATTGGGATTACAAATCATTCTTACTTCAGATCAAAGTTTTCTGGATAGCTTGTTGTTTCCGTCCTTGGGTAACTGATATATCCCTGTGTGTAGAGTCTCTCAGCTATTTGCATGGCATGGTGAGGGCTCATACCCAGAGAGGCACTAGCCACACGCATCAACTCTACTGTGTTCAAAGCCTGGGGGCGCTGTTTAGATTTCTCCTTCTGTGACACTGAAGTGATCCTAGAGGATAAATATACCAATATATGTCAATTGAGATTTGTGAATCAAGGCTGCGCTACTGACATGCAGAATGGGGTTTCATGACAAAGCAGACAATCTTAGATTAAATACAGATTAATTTGAGACAAATATGAGTTAAGGCACACTTTTCAAGTAAAAAGTTGGTCTTTGTAATGAGTATGTAAGAGTAAGATAAGAGAACTGTTCATTTGTATCTGCTTTTTCTTTTTTTAATCATGATCAAGTTCTCAATCTGTAGAATAAATGATTTCAATATCAAGACAACTAAATACAAATCAAAGTATTTTTTATTAGATGACATTACAAGTTTCTTCTTCTACAATCCATCAATTAAAGTCTTGTAAAAACTAAGAGTATACCATAGATTAGTTAAAGTAAATCCTATATTGTGGAGTGTGTTTGAAAACATAAAGTGAGAGTAGCTCACCATCTATATGTTTCAACAATGTGATGTGAGGGCGCTGTTCAGAATTGTGTATTATGCCACATAAAGCCTTGCAAATTGCTTTGAGAAAAAGCCTCCAGTTGTTAATAACAGACAGCACCACATAATTTCCTTTTTAACTGGGACATTCAAAAAGCTACTTTAAAAATATTTGCTAAAAAGGGCATTACTTAGGGAAAAAAAATTAATTAATTTGTTGAGAGCTCTAATCTGCCAAGCACATCAATTGAGAGACAAGGGTGCTTTGCAAATGTAAATGTTTTTTAGAGCAATTTGCTAACTGTGTATTAAATGAAAAACTTAGATTTATTGAACGAATATGAGGTACAAAGCTCAATATTTATCTAACCTTGCATCTTTCTGGCCCTTGATGATATTGAGGAACATCTGAGCTACTTCTCTGTCAAACACTCTCACTCTATCCCAGTCCAGGTTTATCTTCCTACCACTATCATGAGATACCTGGAGACAGCAAGAAAGGATGTGAAGGATGAAAGGAATAATAAGGGCATTGGATTTAAATCTTGGTCGCCTCCTCAAAGAAGTTGTCGAAAGTTTGTGTAAAGTATACAAATCTTTTTTAGAATATATCTGGGGCACCGTTTCTCAAAACCATCATAATTCTAAGTTCGTGGACATCCCACTGAAACGCATGTTAATTCTACAACACATGTCCTTTATTATACATGTATGTTGTCCAAGAACTTAGACTTACATGTATGACGGTTTCGAGAAAATGGCCCCGATTTCCACATATAAGATATTGCTGCTCTGAAGTATTTTCCCAATTATTTTCAATAGAACTGTAACTGTAAATAAAAGAGAATTTAACAATTTGCATTCCTGGTCTAAGATGTAAATTTAATCACACATTGGGCACTTGTGAATGATACGACCTCTGAATATAAGCCATCTTAAGTTTGTGTAAAGCCTATAGACGAATTCGGGCAGCATTTCATGGAAGTGAGCCCTTTACATAACTGCCATATATAGCTGGGGGGCTTCCATTGGGTTTGCATTGGGTTTGCATTGAGCAAGGTGCGCGTAAGTCTGCGCGTATGTACATTTTCCTTTGTTGCGCACACTGGAAGCCCCCCAGCTGTGGCTGCCACAAGACAAAACATCACCCAAACCGATTTCGTCTATGGCCATGTGTCACAAGTTGGGGTATTGTAAAAGGGTGGAGGCGTTACATTTTGGAGGGAAAATTATCACATTTTTTCACATAGCATGAAAATGATGTACAGTCATAAGCTGTGCAATAATTCATATTGTGGATAATTTATCAGGCAACATGTCTGTGAGGTTTCAGCTTCGTTATGCTCATAGTTTTAATACAAAGATACCTTTAGTGGAGTAGGGTTAGGGGTGGAGGATCCTACGGTGGAGGATCCTACGGTGGAGGCACGTGTTAAAGCATAGGGAATTCCCATTTTTGTTACTTTCTTATTGTTTGCTGCGTTATATCTTTGCAGCCAATTGGTCTTATGGGTTGAGTGATATATCATTTTCTTGGGAATTTATGTGGTTGTAGATAAATGTGAAGAAGATTTTTCAAAAGTAATTTAATCAATTAATTAATCAATTAAAACAAACTTAATGCACACATCTTCATAGACAATGCATTGCAGGCATCAAAAATTGTCTCATGCAATTTTATAACAATAATTGTCATTTTTTCGCCATTTTCTTTGCATGCATGTAAAAACACAATTAAGTGGAAACATATTACTTGCAATAAACTTTGTTTGAGTTGTAATCCAAGTGTAAAAGACAGGATTTCTACCCTTTTTGCACTATTTTTTCTTCTTTTTTGACACCCTGTAATGCGGTTAGAAAAAATAATTTTGTATTACAAGTTTGTATTTTTTAGAAGCATAGCGTCTTATTTACACAATCCACGATGATTCCTTTCATTTGGTGAAAAGATTAAGAAATTATTCGCCGGTAAAATTGTGAAGTTTTTCAAACCATTTTTCCTGTAACACTCTGTATAGCTTTTATGACACACCTTATACAGGCACAAAAATATGTTAATCATCCTCCTTTCAATCTCTGCTTTCAATATATATATTTGCTTTCATACATGTCTGACTTACTAATAAGAAACTAGAGATGTTTGATTGTGACAATGTACATTTCTACAATTTTTTGGACATGTAACGCATTTTCCACCCAACTCATATCCAAAAGCTTCTGATTTCTATTAATAGAGTGCAAGATTTTGTTGTTCTGAAGTACTTTGAATGCTAAAGGGTTCAGAAGTCTCCTCTAAAGGAAAACAAAAACAATATAAAACTATTTTCATGTTTCTGAATGAAACTCCGCCACATGACGTTTCCCCTTACCTGTATCTGAATGACCCAGAATGGTTCTGGCTTGAAGGACTGGATCTTATCATGTCTATCTACACAGAACCCAAGGGTTGGGGTCTGACACGGACCATAGGAGATCAGAGTACTATCAAGGTCACCATACTTTCCCTGTTAGGGTGTGACAAAGCATGCGAGAGGAGAGAGAGAGAGAGAGAGAGAGAGAGAGAGAGAGAGAGAGAGAGAGTGTGTGTGAGACAGAGAAAGAGACGAGAAAAAAAGAAGAAAGGGAGAAATACAGACAGAATGAGAGGAGGGGGGAAGAGGAACAAAAAGTCATTTAATTGATAAAGTTTTGACTTCATGTACCACTCAGATAATAAGGCATTTTTGAAGGGCAAAGAAAAATCTAAATGCATATTAACAATAACATCTAATTAAGACCAAGAAGTGGTATTACCCAAAACTTTCATAAAGCCAGTACTGCATTTTTCATGCTGATTTTCTGTGATGATTAATAGTTATGGCATATCAGCATGATTGTCAATGGACACCCGAGGCAAAGATAACGCTGATTTGACAAAATCAAAATACAAGAAGTCTCTCCCATTCCAGCATTAAAATTTGGTGATAAATCATGATAACAGTCACAGTCGTCATAATAATGGGTTTGATAGTAAAGTCAATTGAATGGGAACTCGTATCGGGAGATACATGTATGTGATTAAACTCGAGTTTATGAACTTTGGATAGGCCTTAGTTAATAAATCCCTCGGATGACCTCTAAGCCATTGGTTTTCTCCCCATGTACTATTGTAGTTGCTTTCATAGTACATGGGGAGAGAAAAAATAGAAATAAATGCAGCCACAAAGACAGGAATTCTTTATTTTTTCACAATTTTAAGATACCTGGAAGTACTTGGTCTGATAGCGAGTGAAGGCACATCCGATCCTAAGATCTAGTTCCTGTCTAGCATCTACTGACATGGCTTCATTCTGGTTTGGTTCAACCAGTGTGTTCATAGCTTTCCTAATGTCAGTGTCTGTGATAGCACTGAATTTAGCACGGAAGATCACCTAGTAGATAGAAATGAGAAAAGACGATGAGGGCATTGAACTTAGCGAAAATTACATTGCTCAGAGACTAAAAATAAAGAGGGTTTTCATTGCCTGACTAACAATTATTTTGAATACATCAATATCAAGAATATTGCCCCCATGATTATGGTTATTTCACAAATTGAAGCCCATGATGAATTTCCCCCAAAATATGTCGCACTTCTTTTCCCTTGATCGTTCTCCAAATAATATGATATATTTGTATTCATACTGTCTCTTTCTTTCTCCATTTGACTCCTCCCCACCATGCCTTGTTTCTCCCCGTAATTCTTTCTTGCCCTATTTTTTATTGTTCAACTCTTTCTTCCCATCCCACATACCAACTTGATTCAATGTTTACCTGCTCTCTGCCCATTGGTCTCTTCATAACTGGCTGTGTGCAATTAATGACTTCAAAGCAGATGTTTTCACCTTCCTTATCACAGTCCAGCCATAACACAAGATAGTCACACCCCTTGGCCTATGTGAATTAGAAAGAAGAAAGAATGAAAGTCCAATGACAAAATACATGTACAGAGTGTCTTTGAAACATTACCAAACACAAGACAGTACATAAACGTAGGAAGGATAATAATGAATTCAACTAGAAACTTCTTGTACTTTAGGTTAATTTGATTATCAATCACATACAAGCTGGATATTTACCTTCACACTACCAGGTACACATACATTTGATTTGGGATCTAGTCGCCCACAATTGTGAAATCTAAACAGGGGCTGTGTGCATAGTAGCATGTACAGTGTACAACTGTATGGTCATCTTAAAATTACGAAAAAAAAGTGAGTTTGGACTGCAAAAGTCTGTAATTATCCACAAATAAGTACACAGATCCATTACGATGATACCCACTGAGGATGATTCAGGTTCCATCCATGTACAATTTAGTTCCACTCTTATCTACCTGTTATTGTATGACACACTGACAGCAAAATGTTTACATCCAAATATATAATAATTTATTCCAAGAAATATAATTCCAAGGAGTAACATTGGGATTAACACAAAACAATTCATTCTCACCTCTATAGATAGAAACTTGGGCATTTGAAGATTGGGATTGGCCTCCTTCTTCTCGGTGGGGGCAGAATACAGCTCTGACTGTAAATAAAACACGGATAGTGTTAACAAATAGAAAATATTGTTGACTTTTAAATCAGAGATAAAGGAATGCTTGAAGGATCAGAGAGGCTTGAAGTTTTAAAATTGGATCAAACTCTTTGATTGACATTGAAAGCAACTCAGTGAATACCTATTAAAAAAACAAAAAATAAACAAACTTATTTAAAATTTTCCCTTATTAACTACCTTCTTAAAATACAGTGAATCAATTAAGAGGGCTTGACCAGAACTCGCCAATAAATCACAAGACACTATTTTGGTCAAATCATACATTTTGGGTTCCCTGTGTTCCCTGTGTTGTATTGTGTATGCAAGCACATTATAAAAACTTTTTTAAAATCCTCTCACATGTAAAAATGTTATTATAAAAAAGAGAGACTTGAAAAAAAGGGAACAATCATTTAACAAAATAATTTTGAAGAACTATGAAAGAGAAAAGCAACCCCTGATGTTGAAAATTTAAACAGTTTTATAACCCAGGTTGTGCTTACTGGATCCACTTTGTCCCAGTTGTTGAAACGAGGATGAAAGTCCAAGCCATGAACATGACCACACACTGACGTCATCTATTCACAAATAAAAACACAATGAGAACCACAATGTGAATGTAGATGTCTATGGGCAGTGCCAGATAATTATATCCGATGTTTCAGTTTATATCGAGTAATGATTAAATAATACTTGAACTCTGTAATAAGGTAAAGGAGTGAGTTCATTCTTTGACTTTCAGGAATAAAAGTGTGCAATTTTAAAATCAACATTACTAACAGTGAAAGTAATTTTGATTATCATTTATAGTCTAGAACGTTATTAACTCTTTCAATGCGTACTTCGCACCGATGCACACACGGTGCCGCGCGAACTTCACATTGCATGCTCAAACTGGTTTCATGGCCCAGTGCACAAAGAAAATAATTCAGCACAGAAGGGGTTCATGGCCCAGCGTACAAAGAGTTCAAGGGAATCTAGTGTAGTGGGAAGGTGTGGGAAAAGATGAAGATAATGATTGTGAGCTTTCCTGTTATTTTCATGGTACCGGTATTGGGAAAGAATATCATAATAAGAAGCTCCACACTAGTAAAATAATGTTCTTCAATTGCCCTAATAGTCAAAATATGACCCAAAATATACATGTACTGTACCAAAACAGTTGATATGCATGATATGTTCGGGTCCCAAAGTTTTTGTGTCGCACCATTACATGCATGCATTTCTTTTTGAATGCACTTGTGACTCTAAGCTGAATCAAGTTAATTTCTTATCATTTTGGTGATTCCAAAACCTCACAGTGAACTGTCATCAATCTTTCCAAATCACTTTTTAACAGTGTCTTCCACTTTTCAATGTCATGACCAGAACAATAATTTCACTCTAATATTTCCATGATTTTCAATTAATTTATGGAATCAATTTGCAGAGCCAGTGATTCTGCTTCATAGTCGCACTATGGACTATCTCTAGTTTTCTTCATGGGCTTTTGTTAGCCAAAGATAGCCAGTGAAGAAGACAGACAGAGACAGAGTCCTCGGTCTTACTCTTCTTACTTAGAATCTACTTCTTACTTCCGTGGTACTGCCCAACTCCCCTAAAAGGGGTCAAACGGGCAGGGTAAGGGTGCGCAGATGGTCGTAACGCGGAAAGAAGAGGCGCGGCTTAGTATTTGTTTTGGTTAAGGTGTTTATGGACGGCTTTTTTGAAGTTCTCTTTGTCGAGAATTGACTTAGTCTTACTCTTAGATCTAATTGCACTTGGTAGTTTGTTCCAATCTGTTATGGAACGCGGTATAAATGAGAATTTGTAGCAGTTTTTATTTGTTGCGATTGGAATATAGATCTAGCTATTTGTTGTAGAAGTATTTCGCAATAGACAACATGCTCGGCCTCAATCAATCAGACAATTTCCAATAGTGCTGTGCAAAAAAAAAAAAAATCGGATCATGATCGGATCGGAATTGGCAGCATGATCGGATCGGAATCGGATATCGATCGGAAAGAATATCATTTATAAAAGGAAAAAAACAAGAGCTCTTATGCGCGAAAAGTTCACACTCGCCAAAAGCAATGCTAGGGCCCTAGCCTGCGTGCGCTGCACGCAGCAGTCCTTTGAATGAGGCAAACCACAGTGCGATGGTGAGATGTAAACAAAACTCTGACGAAAACACAAACATTTTGAAAATAGTTTCACATAAATAATTTTACCTCGATCGATCAAAAGTAATTGAAACAGCCCGGCTGCTCCCTAAGTTTTTCTAGTATTAGCCACGAAAAATGAAATTTCTTACAGCACTTAAACTCATGCTTTATTCCATCTAAAAATTAAAATTCTGTAGTCAAATCGTGAAATATGCGCTCAGATTCCAAGGCACACTTTGCTGACTCAGCGCGAATACAAATTTTGGCAGAGATTAACACAACGATGGAATTGGAATGCATGATAAACGTTATACCTCCGCACTGTATTGAGTGCGCAGTACATGTAGCTTTGTATGTCGGTGCAAGAGAATAATGTACAACCTAAGACAAACGCACGTGGTCGTTGCGTGTTTGTGTTGAATTTTATGTTTACATGTTCATGTGCGGTCTTCAGCGTGCCTGGAATGTGAACCTACTTTCACGAACTCCAAACTTCAAAGGCGTGTGGGGTTGATTGTTGTTGTGTGAATATTACGATTTGTGGCTACCTGACAGCATGTATATTGGCAAAGGGACTGAAAGAATAAAACAAAAAAAAAGTTTGACTAGATGTCGACGGGGTGCGGGCATGCAGCAGGCTACGAGCGGGTTGTGTGGCACTGCTCTGGCGCGATAAATATAACATTCGATCAATATACATTCGATTTTTTTTACCTGGGTAAGATCGATATCGAACGAGATTTAAGAAAAAGGGGAAATCGATCGATCGGGGACTCGATCATCGGATCGGGCACAGCACTAATTTCCATCATATACTAACACATAGACTGAAGGATTCAGTCGCTATTTTTGGGATTGCATTGGTTAATTTGAATGCTCATACAATACAATAAACAGACTGAAATTCCGTACATCACGCTTATCAGCAGGGATCCCTAACGATAGCAGTGTATATTAGCAGGCATCTTTGCGTTAAGAACTCAACAGTCTACAATAATATTCGCATTTTACCCTTTTCCCCCTCGATATCAAAAATTATAGTATTGTTAGGATATACATTTTAAATGTTATCAAATCGTTCTTTACTTACATATCTTGTTTCATAACTTCGTATCAGACAACATTTCGGCCAAAGACATCTTCTTCGTCTTTTTAAGTAGTCCCATTTTAAAATGAATAATCAAAATACGGGTACGGCATGCGCATTTGTCTGAATCGAGTAACTAGTGAATGATCGGTCGAACACACATTGGCAGAAAGTAGTCTTCGTTTTTACATTTCTTATTATATATTTTAGAATTATTATCATCATAATAACGGTAATATTATAGTGATCATTTGCAGCGTAATAATTCTGTTTAAAATATGTTCTAATAAGAACAAATCAATAGACAAAGCTAACGATGTGTATCGCGAAAAACTTGGGCATTGGGTTTTCTACCATGGCTGAAAAGCAGCCAGAACGAGGCGTTTGTAGACCCCCTACGTAAACGTATGTAGTATACTTCCACCGGTCTCTGGAAAATAAAAAAAAAATCTAAAATATTGTAAATGTTAGAAGAAAACCAGAGAACGGTGGAATATTTCTGCCTACACAACACACTGACTGAACACAGAAGTAGTTTTACCATGTTTAGATTCTAGATGTTTTGTTTTCAATTGCAAAGAGTTTTCATGCGACTAGCGGCTAATGCGACATATAGATCTACAATGTACCTCAATGAACATCAATGAACATCAATCATCATTGTCTATTTCAATTCCCTGCTGTGTTAGGTCTGCTCACCTTAAATTTGGCCTGCTGTCCCCGGAACGTCCCCGAGTACTCGTGCACACTGCATGCCCCATTCATCCCGCGACGAGATCGAAGACTTCCATGCGACAGGATTTTAGCCAGGGATTGTGCTAATTGCGGCTTCTCAGCCACCATCAAAACCTCCTTCATGATCTTATATTCCTTTGAAGGGTATATATGTTAAAAAACGACAATTCATTAATATTTAATTAATATTAATAAACACTGTCTTGTACCTTTTCGCACCTTCACTTTCTTTAGTCTTCCGACTATCCTTCTCATTCTCAACGCGAAGAAAAAACAGGAACATAAAATGAAACTTTAAATTTGGTCGAACACACACGTTGCCAATTTCTTAAGTACCAGTTAACGATACTGATCTCGGTAATTGTCATACTTCAGTGGGGGGGGGGGGGGGGGGGGGGGGACACGATACATAAACAAGTAAATGTAAAACAAAATAATATATATTTTTCGGGAAAAGGCGTATACAACGTTTTAACATGCAACAATTTTGAGGAGTGCATGATTCAGAAATATAATGAGAACTGACAGGTTATTCATTGTACATGTTTTTATGGTGATATCCCCATATGTTTGCATAAATCATGCAAATATGCCAACGCTCAGGAATATTTCCTTATTGATTTTGAACATCACTCAAGATTACCTTATTTTGTTTGTTTGTTTGTTTTTTTTTTGTTGCATATTTTCTTGTTTTATTTTGTTTTGTTCCTTTTTTTGGGGGGGGGGGGGTGCTGGTTTATTATTGTAACTATTTTTCGAGTGTATGAAATAAACTTCCAACGTCGATCCACTTCATTTGAAAATTTAAAATCGTATCCAACTTTTGTAATTACAAGCATCGTTGAACACTATAGCTGTTTCAATTCAATTTACCAAAAATAAAAAATAAAAATAAACAAATCAGCTTGCTAGCACTTCGCGCTCACATTATAGGTCCTATATTATTCAATGAAATTTTATGTGCATATAGATTAAATAGATTTAAAAAAACCAAAAAATGCCCATATGTTTACTTGATACAATAGCATTTTATGGCATTTATAGTGTTATCGTATAGGCCTACCAACATTGGCGGATCTACGGGGCACTTGGTAGACCAGGCCAGAAGCGGATCTAGAGGGGGGGTTGGGGGGGTTGCAACCCCCCCCAAAAAAAAAAATCCGGGGACCATTTTTTTTTTTTTTTAAATCTTATCTTTTTTTTACCTTGTAATTTTATTTTATTTCATTTACCGTATGTATTTATTTTATTTATCATTATCATCATCATTATTATTATTATTATTTCTTTTTTGGGGGAGGAGAGGAGGGTGGGCGAATAAATAGAAAGTACTAGAAAGTGCCTGTTTATTAATTCCATATATCTTTTAAAACCCAATATTTTCGGCTCGCGCTTCGCGCTCGCGGATACTAAATTATAATGCACAAATAACTCAAATTTTGAGCTCAAAATTTTCGGCTCGCGCTTCGCGCTCGCAGATACTTAATAGGGTATACAATACACAATTATCTAAAAAAAATTTAAGTAATACTAGAAAGTGCCCCTTTATTTATTCCATATATCTTTTAAAACCCAATTTTTTTCGGCTCGCGCTTCGCGCTCGCTGATACTAAATCATAATGCACAAATAACTTCAATTTTGAGTTCAAAATTTTCAGCTCGCGCTTCGCACTCGCAGATACTTAATAGGGTCTACAATACACAATTATCTTTTTCAAAATTAATTAATACTAAAAAAGTGCCCCTTTATTTATTCCATATATCTTTTATAACCCAAAATTTTCGGCTCGCGCTTCGCGCTCGCTGCCTATCATAATGCACAAAATAACTCCAACTCTAAAATTGTTTAAATAATTCCTCGTTTTAGGTCAGTATAGGCTATAAATCGGGAATTGTTTAAAAACTCGCGCTCCACGCTCGTTTGCTCGCTCCGCTCGCAAGATTTTTTTTTCTTCCCTCAACCCCCCCTTGGAAAAAACCTAGATCCGCCCCTGCAGGCTCTGGTCGTTTGAGTCTTTCACTTTTCCCTAATGATTGTACTTCTCACCATTTCTCTATCCTGCACAATTTTACTTCCATCTGTGTTCTTACCGAACGATAGTGTACACAGACGCATATCCAGGATTTTGCATCCCGGGGGCCCGCCGTAATTTTGTGGCCCCCATGGTAGCAGCCCCTACATCAAAATTTTTTCCCGTCACGCTGCTCGATTACCCCTCCCCCCCCCTTCAAAACTCCTATGACGACCCTTAATAACTGTTATGTGCCAGTGTTTTTGTTTTGTTTTGTTTTGTTTTGTTTTTTGTTTTTGTTTTTTGGGGTTTTTTGCTTTGCTTTGCTTTGCTTTTTTTTTTTATTTTTTTTTATTTGTGTTTTTCTGAGTCTTAATAGTAGGGATGGCCACACAACAGTAAAAAGCCACTAGAACGGTTTCCACTTCACCGTATGGATGTAGTCACCCATGCATTTACAATGCAAACAATGACCCATGCACTGCCTACTCAATAAAAGTACAGGCAGAGGAATAGCAAAATTTTCAATAAAAAACAGCTTACGAAATTGTCATTTGGCCAGTGGTAAATATCAATCATTTTTATTCCTAATTGGTCAGTTTCTTCCTTAGAAAATACCTCAGCAGGTGATCAACTTTTCCTGTTGAAAAAATTGATATGAAAACAACTACAAAGTGAATGCTTGTGTGTGATGTGTGTAAAAGTGGATATCTATAAAATGTAACTATTTTTGAACAAAAAATATATTGGGGTGAAAAACAAAGAACAACGTTTACCACTGGCCATTTAAGTTTTTAAATTACTCTACCCTCTCCAACACTCAGCTCTGAGCCACACCACCATGAAATAGCCTATTGTCTAGGGTGTTCCTATTGAAACATGCCCTATGGAGTATTTTTCCACGGTGGTCATATTGGATCACATACGGTAACATACCTGTCAAACCCTCAGTTTTGTACTGCCATAACTTTTTGTATAATCTACTCATACGCCTCAATTATGTTACTATAATCTCATTTCATGTTGATACACACATAGAAAATGTTTGGTATGATTTGGTTGAATAAATCAAAGACAAAAGGACCATAAACTTGAGCTTTTATTGCATTTTCTGGCTTTGTCTGAAACTTGTAAAAGTGTTCTAGCAGCTCATTGGTAAGAGACACTCTTTGGGTCATATCTTTGAAATGGAACATCCAATTGTCATAATTCAACTACCAAAATCTTTCTTTTAAAATGTTCTATCCAATAAGCCTAGCAAAAACAACTTTAAAATAACTTAAAATTTTAGTGGACATCCCTATTAATAGGCCTAGATCTAGTAGGTAAATTGTTGAACAAGGTGTTAATTTTGTAAAAATATATTCTTCATTTCGAATTAATTTTCTTTATCTGGGAAGGGGGAGAAGGGATGTTAAACATTGTACAAGTATATCTAAATCAATCAGGGGCGGATCTAGGTTTTTTCCAAGGGGGGGGTTGAGGGGAAGAAAAAAAAATCTTGCGAGCGGAGCGAGCAAACGAGCGTGGAGCGCGAGTTTTAGACAATTCCCGATTTATAGGCCTATACTGACCTAAAACGAGGAATTATTTAAACAATTTTAGAGTTGGAGTTATTTTGTGCATTATGATAGGCAGCGAGCGCGAAGCGCGAGCCGAAAATTTTGGGTTATA
Organism: Paracentrotus lividus; assembly: GCA_940671915.1. Lineage (NCBI taxonomy): Eukaryota > Metazoa > Echinodermata > Echinoidea > Camarodonta > Echinidae > Paracentrotus > Paracentrotus lividus. The sequence continues at coordinate 30,286,448 of CALNVZ010003426.1, forward strand.
AAAGATATATGGAATAAATAAAGGGGCACTTTTTTAGTATTAATTAATTTTGAAAAAGATAATTGTGTATTGTAGACCCTATTAAGTATCTGCGAGTGCGAAGCGCGAGCTGAAAATTTTGAACTCAAAATTGAAGTTATTTGTGCATTATGATTTAGTATCAGCGAGCGCGAAGCGCGAGCCGAAAAAAATTGGGTTTTAAAAGATATATGGAATAAATAAAGGGGCACTTTCTAGTATTACTTAAATTTTTTTTAGATAATTGTGTATTGTATACCCTATTAAGTATCTGCGAGCGCGAAGCGCGAGCCGAAAATTTTGAGCTCAAAATTTGAGTTATTTGTGCATTATAATTTAGTATCCGCGAGCGCGAAGCGCGAGCCGAAAATATTGGGTTTTAAAAGATATATGGAATTAATAAACAGGCACTTTCTAGTACTTTCTATTTATTCGCCCACCCTCCTCTCCTCCCCCCAAAAAAGAAATAATAATAATAATAATGATGATGATAATGATAAATAAAATAAATACATACGGTAAATGAAATAAAATAAAATTACAAGGTAAAAAAAAAGATAAGATTTAAAAAAAAAAAAAAATGGTCCCCGGATTTTTTTTTTTGGGGGGGGTTGCAACCCCCCCAACCCCCCCTCTAGATCCGCTTCTGTCAATAGTTTCTAAATGGCGTTTTAATTTGTTAGGGCTTTTCCAAGCTTGTGGCGATAATAGGCGATTGTGAATACGGACGGAGTGGACATCACCAAATTGGCACCACCAAAACTACAACGCATAAACCAAGCGCCTAACTTTTCTGTGTAAAATGGCGCTGTCCATGGTTAGCCCACGATCACGAGCAGACAAAATGGAGAAGCATTCCCACAATTTTGCAGCCAAAAACACAAGACAACGCACGATGCCGGGTTCTGGAATGACATCAAATCATGCTTATCGATCAAAAGTTATAGGAAATTTGAAAGAAGGTATGAATAGACTTCAAATAGGTTTCAAATGGCAGTCCGACTGGACTCTCCGGCCCGGCGGACTCTCGCACTCTTGCTCCACGTGTCCACGACAACGTACCCGGGGACGCTGGGCAGGGAAGGCCAGGGAGGCCGAGGGCGGGTAGGCACGCATACCGGCGCTAGTGCAGTTTGGTATCCACTACACACCACCCTACCCCACCACCTAACTATAGACAGCGCTGGAGCCGAAGGCGACAGCGCTGTAGAAGGGATTTGTTCATTTACGTTGAATATTAATGGGTGACCTTTTTGAAGGGTCGACCCGGAAGTAGAAAAAATCGCTGTGCTTTTGAACAGCAGCGCATACGGCCCGCTAGAGCCGCCTGCTCTAGCCGCCTAGCTAGCTTGCTAGCAGACGGCGCTCGCGACCGGGGGTCTATATCGCCATGTAGATCTACTGTACCTGCGATATGAACACAAGTTATGTGTTTGGAACTGATTTTTGCCTTCAAATATCAATCACTCATTGTTATGACAACATAAATAAGTGGAAGAACCTTTCTGCTCTTGTATTCTTGGAAGTTACATAAATTCAATGTGAGTATCATTTTTATAAAAATATATTACTTGTGAGAGATTCGGGGTATACCAGCCCCACAACTAATCATCCGTCAGTTCCCGTCGCTTCGCGACGGGGACTGGTCAGTTTACCCCACCACCCTACCCTACCCTAACCCTAGTGCGTGGGGGTCGGCGTCCACCCTATCCCTTCACGTAGCAGCAAGCCTCGCGACTAGCACCCACATACCGACGTACGTATGGTAGGGGTTCATAAAGCTACGCACTGCAAAATACGCGCTAAAGTGAATGGGGCCAAAATATACACTCGCATAATTCAGGCGCCGTCATAGCAAAATAGTGTTTCATTTCAAAGTTCAAAATTCCGCCTTTTACGGCTAAACATAGAAGCAATTGGTGCTAAAATGGTAAACATTGAATTGTGGTAACTATTTCATAATATATCATGAAAATTTGGAAGAAAACACATGATTAGAAGTGTTAAATCAAACTTCAAAGTGAGTGCGTAGACTTATGAACCGTTTTTTTCTGATGGCAACAGAGGAGAGGGTTTCGATCTCGCCGCGATTTTCGTAATTGCTGTTAGTTTTATTCCATGTTTTTTACACCAAGTTAATCCTCACAAAATGTAGCAAAAGATGGTATAAAAATAGTGATTTGAAATATTAAATTCTATGACTTCTAAATCGTCAACAACTAGTGCGTAGCTTTATGACCCCCCTTCATACATGAAGTACAATGTAGGATGGGGGGGTCCATTGTCCGGACACTTAAGAAGATAAAAACATCATCTTTTGCTCTTGATATTCCCAAAATTTGTGCTGTAAATAGCAAAAATATTTGTGAATATTTGTGCTTTGTTATATTGTCTGATATTATTTTCAATCGATTAATGAAACATTGATCACAAAGCTCCTAAAATTGCCACTTTGTCCGGACAAACAACCCGTCCGGACATACAACAACCGGGTATACGGTAAAGACCTAATTAAAATGAAGTAATATTTTTAAAAAATCACAGCACTGGAAACTACTCCTTACTGATATGGATCTTCAGCTTTTGATAAAAATTTAAGTCAAATTAATGAGACACCCTCCTCATCATGCTCCTCGGCCTGACTGATTGACTCATTTCAAATTGCACAATCCTGCATCCATCACATGATCATGCCATGAATAGATCTAGAGCTATGTGTCACAAATTTCAATGTGGCTATTTTACTAAATTAGACTTTAAACCCCCAAAAATATATAATTGGGCCAATTACCTTTTGAAGAAAAAACTATCATGACTATGGACAAATGATGGAAAATATGGACTGGTTGCAACCGGTTGGGCTAGTAGTAGTAATAATAGATCTTTTTCCACATATTTTTTAAGCACACTCGCTCTAGCAGCAAAGTCATGTCGGGACTGTGGCGAGATTATAGTGTGAAGACTGCATTCCCATACGCAGGTTTTTCACACTCGGCAAAAAAAAATCGGTAGTACTTTTTATTTTTTATTTTCATGATAGGCCCTACTGAAATCAAATTTATTGAAAACCTATTCTCTGATAAATATTACTACATAGAAATATAGGAGGATATAACTAGATTATCTGTGATAGTGATTTATTTCTGACCTGCTACACCTACATTAAAACCACCAATATAGATCTAGGTTGTGAATACAATAACAGTAGCCTAAATGGTAGTAATTTAGGTTTCTGCATTGCAAATCATTGATATCTCTTCTTAAGTTGTTTAAAAAAAAAAAGTACTCAAAAAGTGTTTGGTAGGGACCGTAGGATATCATTGGAAAGCTTACAATTTTCACTGTTAGAAAATACATATATTCTGGTGATTTGTTAATGGTTTTTGAGCCAGAGGGTCACATAATTGTATTATTGATGAATTATTGTTTTCTTTTCAAATCATTTTGAATGATTCAAAACAGGCCAAGGATATGCTGACAAAAGGAAGCGCAGGTTTCTCAACAACTACCAGAAATTGCAAAGGAAACAGAGACTCCAATCAGAGAGGAGACAGAGTGCAAATGAAACCATCAACAGTGACATTAATTTGTTTGCACACAGTGTTCAAAAAGATGTTACCAATAGTGATCCCATCATGACAAACTCAAAGTCTGAAGGTGTTGCAAAGGGACAAACAACTCAGGAGGAAAGCAAAGTGCCGGCAGATGGAATTACAAAGACTGATCAAGGTGATAAAAGAACTGCAGAAACGGGGGAGAAGAAAAAACGTTTCAAGAAGCGAGGAGGAAAGAAGAATGCAAAGAACCGGTTTACTAAAGCTCAGGATGAGTTCACTGAGAAAAGACGTGTTGAGGAGATGAGAGTGCAGGTCAGTACATGAACATGTTGTAGTATGCATGGATTTTTGTTACAATTTTCTTTGTAATGCTTTCTACACCTCCAAGCATTTTTGGCCGCCAGATTTGAATCTAAAATATTTTTGGGTGTATCAAAATTGGTGATGTTCCCCTAATGAATGAATATCTTTATATTTAATAACAAAAAATGTTGGTTATCAAATCAATAGAGAATTGATTTTAAATCATGCACAAAAGAAATACTGTTTGGTACATTACAATGATGTATCGTTTGATAATGTGATATTTCTTTTTCTAGTCTGTGACCCCAACTTTTAACTTTAGAATATTAATATTTTTGTTAAATGCAATTGCAAAATATCACCAAAGCCCCTGCAGGTAAAAAAAAGAAAGACAAACATGTAATTATTGACAGTGGTAGGGCATGTCAGGAAAGTCAGAGGGAGTGTCCAAATTGGTTTTCTGCAGTCGGAATGTTTTCTGAATCTTGTTTTTTATTCCAATTACTTTCCCTCAGACTCTGAAAAAGCAGCAGACAGAGAGGGCAGAAGCTCTGGAGCGCTACAGCAAGAAGAAGATGGAACAACACCAAAAACTTAAGAAGAAAACCAGGAGAGGACAGCCTCTGATGAAGTATCATATGGAAGCTTTGCTGGATAAGATCAAAGCTCAGGGAACATGATGAGAGGCAAGGATGTTGGTTATCTTGTTGGACCCGAAATGGGTGTTCACTAAGTATAGGTAACTCTGCCTAAGTCAAATCTCTGGGGACCATAGAAATCTGTTTCGACTTTGGAGAAATTCGACTTATAAGATGTGAATAAGACATGTCATGTATTAAATCTAGACTGAAACATTGCCTCGTCTTATTGAAGGTCGACTTAAGCAGAGTTGACTGTATTAAATTCCTAGTTACAGTCCACTCCCATAATGAGAAGGTACTTGGTACCAAGCTAACTGCTGCTTTATATGAAGTATTGTTAAACTGAATGCAGAGACGTGCATATTATTTTCTCATTGGAAGAACTGGAAGAACTGCTGTTCTATCCATACTTGTTATAACAGGAGAAGACTGTAATACCGTTGTCTTTTTTTTTTAATGAGTGGATATAGTAAACTAAAGTCTACCAGCATTTGAATAAACTTGTGAAAGAAAGCCTCTTATTTGATCCAGTATACGAGATCTAGATTCGATCAAGGCTTTTGGAACATGATCAAAGTCAAGAGTATGACGACTGCAGTGGAAGTTTGGTGGTATTTTTGTTTTCAAACTTTAGGAGGATGTTTCAAATCACATTTTAGTTCCAATAGAGAAGACCTTAATCTCCATTCATCACACCCTTCACAATTATTTTTAAATTGTAAATCCTTTGTGAACAAAGTTGTTGGGACTACACAAAGTTCTTCTTATAAGTGAATTTCAGTACAGCTTATTTTTCATTTATGACTTATACATGAGAAATGGGGACTTGCTTTTTATTATCTTACATGGCCTCTGGTTTACTTACATTAAAAATAATAATAATAATAATACTTTTCATAAAGCGCCCTTCCAGATACATGTATATCAGCTCAAGGCACTTCACATGAAAAACAAAACAGCAGTAAGAATAGGTGGCTTGCTCTCCAAGTTAGTGGTACAGAGAAAACTTGTAATGAGCTCGTTAATAAGAGCCGTTTTGCCATAACAGCATAAACCTCTTGTAATGAGGCCGTTTATAATGGGGTATATTCACTATATGAATAGTAAAGCTTCTAGCCTATATGATACAGAGAGACATGTTGCTATTCATTCCAAGTAAAAATATACAATGTAGGAACAACCCATATGCAATTATTGTCCTGAAAGTAGCTGACTAATTACATGCAGTAAGGAACTGGACACTATTATATTTTGTTACACAACCCTTATAACTCACCTCCAATTCTCATCATAAATACTCTTACCCTATATCAAAGATTTTGATGTGATTTTATTTCATTTTGTACTATATTTCCTTATGAAATTCCTTCTATAGTTACAAAGCTTTATTGTCACAATTAATTTATATCAGTAATAAATACCGATCATATTCTTGGTGTGAACCAATGGAAACAAACAACGGCTATATGCTGGATTTTCAAATATTCTGTAAGGAAAGTGGCACTCTTTGTCTTGACCCATAGTGAATACAAATGTCCTTTGGTGTTTTTTTTTTTTTTTAGTTTTTATTTGTTAATTCACCAAGAAAATACATGTCTAACAGAGAGGAATTCGAAATATACAACATTAAAAATTAGAAATACATGGTTTCCAAGTAAAGTCAATTATTGTTAAAAAAAAAAACAACAACAACAACAACAAACAAAAACAACCAAATGCCAGTGTCATGGAGATTGTGTAGGCTATGAAGTTCAAATGAGAAAAGAAAGGCCTACAAGCTAGTCTGGTTTGATTCTTTGATTGCTCTTATTTCTAATTTCTAATTGAACTGTTTTGAAAGATCAATGTCTTGGAGATGGGGGGGGGGGGGGAATGATCTCAGTCAGCAAGTGTGTGACTGCTGTAACTGATATGAGTAAATTTATGAGCAAGACGCATTTTTATTTTCTAAAATGTGCTTAATATTTGTTTTTGAATGAAAGACAATATTGAATATTAAAGGGAAGCTCTGGACCCAAAATAAGTTGCTTTAATAAAAAGCAGAAAAAACAGAAAAACAGAATAAAAAAAGTTTGAAGAAAATTGGACTAAAAATAACAAAGTTATGAATATCTTTACGATGCACAAAAAATTGATTGCTATACCAAATTGGCAACACCTATCACAGTTGTTGCCAATTTGGTATAGAGATCAATTTTTGGTGCATCGTAAAGATATTCATAACTTTCTTATTATTGGTCCGATTTTCTTCAAACTTATTTTTAATCTGTGTTTCTAATTTTTCTGCTTCTTATAAAAGCAACTTATTTTGGGTGTAGAGCTTCCCTTTAACAACATACCAAAATTTATGCCCTATATGCAAAATCATTGACTCCCTCCCCCCCCCCCCTAAAAAAAGAATAATAATAATAATAATGATAAAGGAAAGGGAGAAAAAAAATCACCTCTTTATAAATGATATTGTGTAAGCCAATTTCCATTAAATTTAAGTACATAATATAATCACAAAAACGGAACCATTTTTGGCCCAACATTGTCTCACAAAAAGTCATCTGGCTTCGTCGCCAAGCTATAGGCCTAGTTTGTTCATTCTGTTATATAATGAGCAAGAAGAATCGGTTATTATGAAACATTTTTCTCTTTCCCAGTTTTAAAAACATGCGCGTGTGTTATATGCCTTTGTGTTCAGAATAATGAGATTTTGTTGAAAGGAGTAAAAGTGAAAACTAGCGAGGCCTTTGGGATCATGGAAATAGCTTTGTTACATCAGGAATCTATTTATATCAGGGTAAAAAGCAATAACAAAGGAATACAAAGAGCTAGGACCAGCATTTAAAAAAAAAAATTTAATTGCATGTGTAGGAAAGTTGTTATATATCATACTTCTTTATAACGAGGTTCCACTGCACATACAACTCGATCACTAAGAGCACCTCGTGTTTAAAAGGACTAGGCTGTACATGTCCATATAAATATGTCTCGAATTTGATCTCAACAGTTGCACGAAACATCAAAGAAATACATGTAGTAATAAAATTTTGTATCTGAACGCCTGCCTTACCATTGACATTATCCTGCTAAATATCAAGGGGGATTGGATCATGCCCCCTAATTATTACCTAGTCACTTTCTACACCCTTTCTGGCCAAAACTCGGAACAATTACCTGCTACACATTTTTTAAAGATTCTTTGTACATATGCTCCCTTTTTCCTGATCTGTGTCATGTGTCTGCCTCTGTATTTCATTGCGTTCCCCAGCTTTATGCCTGTCATAGATATCTTCTTCTTCTTCTTCTTTTTCATAATGCCCCCAATGGCTTTCATAAATTCCAAGAAAGGTGAAATCGAGGACAATTAAAGTCATCGCATTGTCTTGTTTCATGATTAAATCTGAGTATCACACCACTGAGATCAACTTCAAATCGACCTATAATCAGGCTATAAATCTTGATCACATCTGATATTCTATCGACCAGGGGCCATATTCATAAAACCTTGACAAGTCTACTATCAAGCAACTAAAATACACTGATAGTGTGTGGATCTTATTTGTTTAGTAGACTTATTAACGTTTTATAAATATGGCCCCTGGTGCTGGTCTCGTTGATTTTACTTAGAATATAGGATATAGGCCAGGCCTGATATATAGGCTATTGTGTCGGTCGTTATATCATTCTTGTGCCTGCCGAAGACAATGATCCTGACCATAATTGGCTATGTCGGCCTGCATTGTATTCCGAGAAGCCAGAGTTAAATAAATAAGTATTTATTAGCAATTGTGGTCCCATGAGATTTCGAAAGCCTTTTGAACTGAATTATTTTCATTTGAACTTTGGAAAAGAGCAATTTAAACAGATATTCTACGAAGATCGAGAGCTTAAGTGATTATAAATTATAATAATATAATGCTGAAGTATTATCAGACCGTACTGACCGATAATGTGTCGGTGTATTATTCCGTATTACTTTAACCCTGAAAAGACTGGGGGTTGGTTCAGCCCCCCCCCCCCCCCCCCCCCCTCCCTCGACATTTTCTCAATGGCATCGCAACTTCAAAAACAAACAATCAAAATAAAACGAATCAAAACAAAACAAAACACCTCCAAAAAAAGATTAAAAAATAATAATAATAATAAAGAGACCTCATGACTTTTTTGCTCTTAAATCTCGGGCAACTTTTGAGACAAAATTACGCAACAATTTGTAAAAAAAAAAAAAAAAAAACAAAAACCGATTCCATGTACAAATCCAATGCAAATTGTGTTCATAGCTAAAATTAACAATTTTATCATTTTTTGTTTTTCTCTCATATTAGTCCAAACAAATGTCATGCTATGCATTATAATTTGATGTAATATCGTCTCACACATACACACACACACTCCCACGCACACACACACACACCCGCTAACACTAAGACAGTTGTTAGGGACTTACTATGTCGTAAACATCCTGCGATGATCTCGGTAAACAGGGAACATGCCCTTCTTTTTTGTGGGTGTGCGTGTGATGATGTGCGTGTGTGTGTGATGATGTGCGTTTGTGTGTGTGTGTTTGTGTTATGTTGGTGGGTTCGTGTATGTGTGTGCACATATTCTTTCAACATTTATTTTAATCTTCGTCAATCCACTTGGCACAAGTGAGATTGTGCAATCCGATTGTTATTCGGTCATGATCATGCGTCCAAATGAAAAGGGTTAAAACAAGTGCTGGGGAGGATGGCTCTACTAAAACATATCATGAAACCTATGATTAAATGTTCAAACTTCATACAAGACAACTTCAAAATGATGTCACATTTTCTTTTACTCGCTATGTACTATATATGAGAGTAACACGTGATCGAGTAGCCACCATTATCATTTTATGATTAGGCTGGTAATTATTATTATTATTATTTTTTTTTTTTTTTTTTAAATAAGTTTTCAATCTTTACCACTCGAAGGTGTTCATGTTCAGGTCCACATAATTCAAAAACTCCTTAATACCGCGACTATTAGCCTACATTTGCTACTCAATAGGCCCTACCCTGTTTATGTCTAGGTGTAAATTGATTGTTGGTGTACTACTAGTAATTATTTTGAAAAACTCTTCGCTGAGAAATACAAATAATTGGATGACCGGCTTAGATTTACACATAATTTCTTGAACATAGGGGTCCCGAATCAAATGCCGGATGTTTTTATAAGCATTAATCGAGAGGGTTTTCATGATAACCAGTGATCAATTATTCGTTAATGTAACACCCCCATCCGAATCTACCGAATTGATGACCCAAGACATTACATTTTAAGACGGGTAAGAAGATATATATCGATATACGCCCCACATCTTCCCGTGCTAGTTTTCCGCAATCACTTATTCCACGAAAGCTCATTCAATGGGACCACGATGTAGATGCAAAATAGACACTTAAAAGAAGCAAATCTTGGCCTTCTAAATCTTGAAATGCACAAAGGTGCCGAAATGGCCTCTAAATGACCCGTATATTTGTCGATCGTGTCCTCATTTGTGACGTCACATCCGACGTCCTATTGCGATACCTCAGACGACTAGAGCATTGAGATCGATACACACCGTTCACTGACCGGACCGTCTTTAATACGCCGCCACGTCAGAGACACAAGGCCAGTGGTATCTACTTCAAGACACTGAAATAGTATTATTATGTCTTTATAAGACATATATATAGGCCCTATACGGCTTCCCTTCATATTAAAAAAGGGTAATCGTTATGCAATGGTTAGGTTGAATATCCTTGATTTTTTATTTTTTTATTTTATTTTTTTTAAATTCAAACTCAAATAAAGAAAAGCTGAAGGAGAACGGGGGAGATGGGGGAAAGATTTTTTTTTTGTGCTGTGGGTCCATTGGCTTACGGGTAAACAAATTGGACAAACGTCTTTCTTGTTCCAATTCGAACATAGATACGCTGACAGTCAGATAAAATGAACTCTATGTAAAACTTATGTGTTAACGTCTTTCTGGCTCCAAACATCTACGACTTGCAAATTGGTTTCTGCACAATCAATTGATTATCAGTCACAGTTCGCAGTGCGCGCTCATTTACGCAATGGGGGCATCATTAAGACCACGTGTGATGGATCGAACCGTTGCGTGGTTGGAAAGGTGGAATAATTGGTGCCGATTAGGGGGTCATTATAGCCGGATTTTTTTATTTATTTTTTTATTTCTTTTAACTGCTTATTTCACTGATTTTAAATACCTGTATAATTTATCTCATTTCCACGACTAGTCCTTGTATATCACACATCCTGTTTGTGTTGTTTTGCGTTGATTTTTTTTCCCCTGAAATAATGGAATATTTTTAATTGAAACAAGGTTTGTAACGCAAAATGTCTGTTTTGTACCTATTTCGGTCATGTGTGAAAATTTTAGTTAAATTTGTCTTTTTTTCCCTCCTGAGTAGGAGTGATTAAAAATTTGAAAATAGTATTACATGAATTACGACCCCACACGTAAGCTACTTTTTGGCATTCCATAAAATTTGTGAAAAGTCCAGTTCGTACGTACATCTTTTTAAAATGATATTTCTCTTTCAGTTATTCACATCCCCCTAAAAACCCAATTCCATATAAAATGTTCATTTTCGTTTCAATCGAATGTATAGGCTTGGATTGATTATATATCGAGGATGCGCTGGGCCGGGGGGGGGGGGGGGGGGGGTGAGGCAGGTAGGATGAGGTCGACAACCAACCGATAGAATAAACCTAACACCTTTAAGCGAGATACGAACCTTTAGTTCACCTTTTTTCTTTTTCTTTTTTTTTTTTTTCTTTTTAATTTTAACAAACCTTATTTTATTTTCTGAGGATAGAAACTTCAGACTATTTTCTGAGAAATTTGGGAAAAACAAATCTTACGTATCTTCGGACAACGACTCTTCAGGTATAGGAACTTGTCTGAATGTTTTTTTTTTGGAAATAACGAGTAGCTTCTGTTCAAAGTCCATTCGGCCCATTCTTCACTATCAAATAAAATCATAATTCTCCAGTAAAAAGTACAGGTCAGACGCTAATTCATATATCATTGGCTGAAAGTTTCAAATATTACATTCACTATCAGTTCGGACTCTTCCAGGGCTTTATAGCATACACCTTCAAAAATAAGTTATTTAACCCTTACTCTGTCATTCGTGTAATTCAGCATAAAATTATACAGCATATATGAGACTAAATTACTTATAGTACGCTATAGTGGGTTAACTGGTCTAAAAGGCGTTAAATGGCGCCAACTTAGCGGCGCCACTATAGCGTTGCCTGGGAAGACACGGTTGCAATATTAAACTGAATTCCCAAGTTACGTTAGAAGTTAATATCGATTGTTGATTGCTGATGATGACCAGTGCTTATAATTGAGATAGCTATGGAAAAGGAGAAAAATAGTTAAGGAAACTAAGGACGAGGTGGAGTATGGCTGGAGAGAAAAAAAGTAAGAGTGCAGCCTTTATTAAGAGCGGAAGGAAGTGAAACTTGTTGGACGGCGTTTTTCGCTTTGGAACCGTAAGAGCATAATGGGTGAGCAAACAGTAAAAATGCGTGTTCTAATGGTGGAAAGGGGGCCACTCACTGATGGGCGCTAGACCGCAGAGTTTAAGGATGGTCGTGAATAATTGGTAGAAAGTAGGAATGAAAAAGAGTTAAGAGGTGTAATGGGTAGATGGGTAGTCAGAGAGAGAGAGAGAGAAGGGTTGGTAGAAGGGGAGGTTATGGGGAGGAGATGAGGATGTTATATAAAAGTGCAGAAAAACTATTAAAACACAGACCGTCTTTACTTATTAGGTATATAGGTATACATTTTCATCCAAATAACTTTTGCTGTTAAATATTTGGAATGATCCACTCTCATCTCTCTTTCCCTCTCTACGCATTATGATGGATATATTTCAATTAAATTCAATTCGGTAAAGAATACTTAAAATAACAGAACGAGGATTGATACAATTCAAATTGACAAACAAAAAATACATAAATGCAGATAACTGGTCATACAGGCAATATGTGGTAAAACAGAATAAGAAAATACACTACATAAGATAATACAACACACGACTGAAAGGGGGAGAGGATTTAGAGAAGAATCGAGATCGAGGAGAAGAAGGAGTTAAAGGGGTATCGGAGGGTGAGAAAGTGGGAAAAGTTAAAGAATATTAAAGAGAAGAAAGTCAAAGGTAGGACCTGGAACGTAAACGTACATGCATGTAAAAGAAGGCAAATTAAAAATAAAAAAAGAAATTGTGAGAAAATCGACCACTGGTGCACGCCAGAGTTTATATATGCACTTGAGTAATACATGTATATTGGTTCTGAAATGGGGTGAAATAACGCATGTTTAAGGGGAACGTTTTATGAGTTTCATATGAGAAAAATAGTAGAGCGTATGGCTAGGGAGGTTTAATAGGGTAAATTGGGGTAAGTGGGACACTTTGGGGGAATTGCATATAGCATATGATTACGACCTGCCTTAGCGTGAATAAACATACATCTAGAAAAAAATTTCATGCCTGTTTGGGAAAATTGACAGTCACCGGAAAAATAATCGTTAAAAATCTGTTACATCACACGTCTTGACATAAAACGATTGCCACATAGCTAATTTTGAAAATACAGACGTATGCACACTTGCCTTTGTGTTTCCCAGATCCATTTTGTTTAAGGTGTAACGTGGCATTGAAATTGTTCACAAAATAAATTTTAAACTAGAAAATAATATAAAATGAAATATGGTGTCAACAAAAGACTTAAAGCAATTATTTCAATTAACTGTCCCACTTACCCCCACATGCTTGGGGTAAGTGGGACGCACAATTTCACTAGTATTTCAATGTATTAATAAACTTCAAAATGAGATATATGATTGCTTTGATTTTATAATGCTTAGGTAAATTCTTAAGTGTCCCACGGGTTTTATTAAACGGGGCACTGATATTGTTGAATTATGCAGACCTTAAAACTTTAGTTTTCGTAAAGTTGTAATACGGGAAAGAAATAAGGTCTATTTTTTTTTAATACTGTATATTTTGTTTACTTTCACACAAAAAAGGGGGTGAAGGACGAAGGAGATGCTTGCTTTGTTTACAGAATCACACATCTAAAAAGTGCTATTGAGCTTTGATTTTTTTTTTTTTTTTTTTTTTTTTTTTTTTTTTTTTTTTTTTTGCTGTTTTTTTTTTAAAACTTATTTTTCATCACTTAAAATGTATACAGGAAAAAAGAGTAATAATGAGTCGTGATAATGTTTGAAAATTAGTTTGGTAATCAGTTATGACATCTTAGACATGATATTCCAGATGTATAAAAAGTGTTTATGAAGACAAAGATCTTTGTTTCTCACTTTTAAACCACATTTTATTCCATGTTTTATGCTGTCCCACTTACCCCAACTTGACGGGGTAAGTGGGACAATGGAGTAGTAATGATTAAAATGTCACCTTCACCTTCATTTGGCGGAAATTTTAACCAAAACATTTATAAAATGTTGAGTGAGACTGGGGTAATTATGGCCCCTTTGTCTGTGAGAGCTTATAATTCTTTGCTGCATTACACAATGATAATTTAGTTTCTATGCCTCCGCCACCGAAGGTGGTGCCGGAGACATCATGTTTTCGGGTTGTCCGTCCGTCCGTCCGTCCGTACGTCCGTCCGTCCGTCTGTCCGTCCGTCCCGTTTGCTCGTTATCGCGATATCTCAAGAACCACTTGAGATATCAACTTCAAACTTAGGGATGGTATTTATTACCATAGGAAGATGATCTGATTAGATTTTGGAGTATGTAGGTCAAAGGTCAAGGGTCACAGAGGTCAAATTGTGAAATTCCATGTATTAAGCTCGTTATCGCGTTATCTCAAGAACCACTTGAGATATCAACTTCAAACTTGGGGATGGTATGTATCACCATAGGAAGATGATCTGATTAGATTTTGGAGTATGTAGGTCAAAGGTCAAGGGTCACAGAGGTCAAATTGTGAAATTTCATGTATTGTGTTAGTTATCGCCATATGAAGACAATCTTATTATATTTTGGAGTGTGTAGGTCAAAAATTTAATAGGGACTATGATCTAATAAGGTTTGGGGTCACAAGGTTAAAGGTCAAGGTCAAAGATGTATTTGTATAAAGGAAAATCAATAGATGAATGTGCTGTATATTTCTGATCTGGCAATGGCGGAGGCATAAATTTCGACCGTGCGCGGTCGAGGATTCATCTTGTTACACATGCCTAGCTAAACTCTTCCTACTATCATATGACAAAAAAAATAAGCCATTTACTTCAAATTTTGTGCTTAGGGGAGCCTAAAATATACGGCAATCACAATTCTGTTCGTTGGAAAGTGGCAAGTCTGCTTTTTTATTTGGGGTGTAATATCATTAATTAAAATCATTTAAGGTGAAATTTTGATTAAAACAGAAACTATAAGAACTAACAAACACAACAGAAAAAGTTCCACCTGAATATCTTCAATAGTAGAGCTTTAAAGATGGATCAAATGGAAAATGTCACTTGTTGGGGGTAATTATGGCCCCCAGTGCATAAACAGTGTATAAGCGTAGATGGGGACATTAACTTGTATGATTATGTACGTAAATATAGGTATTGCTATGACTGCAAAATTTCAACTTTTTTGCTGAACCAATTATTGATTAAATCATTGTTGGTGGTTGATAAGTGTTTTAGGAATACCCAATAGCATTTATTATGCAGTACCATAATTAATTAGCATATCTTTGAATTGATACAGTCATTACAATAGGGGCCATAAATACCCCAACCCGTGTGGTATTTATGGCCCCAGAAAGTTGTTAACATAATGGTAATTAATATACAAATGAGAAGTCACATCAGGTTTATATTTTCCTTTGTATATTATAGGTACATAGACTGGCTGTATTTTTTACATAATTAGAATATTATTGGACTTTTCATTTAATGGTAGTAATAGGAAATGTGAAAAGGGGGCCATAATTACCCCAGTCTCCCCTATATATAAATAAACTTCAAAAAGAGGTATATGACTGCTTTATTGAGTATTTTTTTTTCTTTTTTTTTCTTTTTTGTAATGCTTGCGTACATGCGTAAGTGTCCCACTTACCCCAATTTACCCTACATGGAGGTAAAAATAATACAAATAAAGACAGAAAAAATGAGATAGAGCTACAAAGAGAATTGAATGTATCTATGTTTGATTCTTTTAAATAATTTTGAACCATTCATGTGCATGGCGCGGATCAGGGGGGGGGGGGGGCAGTGGGCCCTGCCCCCCCCCCCCGGAAAAATAAAGGAAAAAAAAGGAGGGACTGATTGCCGACCTGATTGACCATCCTTGCCTCTATGGCCGATACATGATGACCTTTAGATGGCCGGGAAAAAACACCTACCAGCGTTTCTCTTGACACATTATATTACATGTACTGACATCACATAGGGCCCCGCAATTTTTGTAAGCTTCCGCAAAGTTACTCAGACAAAATTCTTTCTCTACCCGTTTCAACAAGTGACAAAGTTAATATTCTGAATGTGGTTGTCATCATATTTGATAAAGGAAGACTTTTCTCCAAGCATGCATCATGATCGACTTTAAGGATATCCTAAACAAACTGTGCGATCGCATTACCTAGTTTTTCTGAGGAAGTGGCATCGCATGTCGATTCCATGTTATTTTATTGTCTTCATGGATGCACATGTTTGGGGATTGTTAAGCCATATGAAACCATTAAGAGACGATTATCCCACTTCTGTTTTTCCGCAGCACCGATCCAGTTTCAATCCTCTTGAACACCGATTCAAGCAACCCCAAAAGTTCTAACCCTTCAATGTTGTTTTTTCCGCCTTCAGAAAAAGCGATATAAAGTGCGTTGACAGTGGAATTAATCGATGTTTATTGGTAGCTGGTAGTAAAGATGCTCCATTAACAAAAATTCGGATAATATGTCCTCTTTTGGTGAATGTTGGGAGAGGTAAAAAATGTGTTTTTAATCAGCGATAATATGGGTAACATCAAGGTCTGTCAACCTACTCACAAACTAATGCTCTCCTTCTTCAATATGAAAATGTCATCATTTTCAAAGACAATTCTAAATCATGCATGCTATAGCAATTTACAGTTTTGATGTTTTCGTGCCATTTTAGTCACATCTGAAAGCATTGAGTGATTATTCAGATATATTGGACTGATATACCAAAATCCAAAGACTTGCAGTAGACTGTAAATTTCCCATCAGTAAGGTCAGATTTTCTGCATTTTCCCCTATAATAGAGGGTGACGAATACCTAAATGTGATTTTAACATGCCGAATCGATAGGAAGTGCATTTGAATGAAATTCAACAACACTTCACAATGTTTATTCAAAGATGCACTACATTTATTTAAAAATTGAAAGCTTTAAAGTAGAAAATGTTAAATCAGTTAAAAGTGAACAAACTTAAGAAACAAACGTAAATTGAGGTATTTCAATCACATGATCTAAATTACAATGCATGTTTCTTCTAGCTCTTAATTAAAATGGGAACAAATAACAAAAGTAATGTTCTATTTTAATTGATTTTATTTATTTTTTTTTTTTTTTCTTATACTAATGTTGAACATTGGATTGTCTACAAGAGAAATGAAATTGTTCGTCGAATTTTCATGGTTTAGGTCATTTAATGTTTTGCTAAGTAGGCTAACCTTCTTTGGCGTCCGACGAACTTGATTAACATTAAAATTACTAACAACAATGAAAGCAAAATAGAATGAACAAACTTCATCAAGATGTCAAAAAAGATCATACACTCTAAAAAAAAAAATAATAAAAAATAAAAAATAAAAATAACAATAATTTTAAAAATGTAATGGAAAATGACCACATTGCAAGTCCATTGGGGTAATCAAATAAGACCATATGCCACTCCGGGTAAATTGGTACCATTATTGTTTGACGTATGGCACTAATGCACCCACAATGAGCTCAGTTTGACCCTAATTCATTTCATTTATTGTTTATTTAATTTGTATTGATTGGTTGATTGATTGGCTGATTGATTGACTGATTTTTTAGTGTAAAGTTCTGTATTACGAAATATTTTGAACAGTTGAAAAAAAAAGTTATATTTACTCTATAGAAAACAGACGGATGCGGCAAACATTACATTAAAGCTTACATGTCTTGTGGTCCAGTGAGACCGACTGCAAGCCAACACAAGACAGTCCGAAATATTACATAAATACTCATGGCAAAGTAGTAGTCGATTTGGAGTGCGTTTCACCGGTATAACTGATTGAAAATATGTTTGGAATGAAATTTTGACGCTTGACAGATTCCACTTAAAGTCAATTCGAACATAGGTTAACAGGCGTCATGCGAAACAAAGTTAGGTGACGTAACCAGATTTTAAACAAGGGATACATTTAGAAGTGTATTGACCAGATATTTAAGTCAACACCTAATGAAATTGATCTAAGATTCAAAGATTGTAAACACATTTCTCAGTAAATGAGATTTAAATGAATCCGTGTTTGCGCATCAATTTGTCCCCACCCTCTTCATTAAAATAAAACAAAGGTTGTAATACCATTAGATACGTCAGTGAACTTAAACAGACGTGGCACTGGTCACGCAAAAGAAACAATGATGCACTCACTAATAAGCTTGTTTCATTAGGCCCATAATATAATTTATCAACGTATTTTGTTAATTTGTGTGTTTAGCTTGCAAAGATGTTGAGCTATAGAATAGAATGAGAGTTACACCAAATACCTACAAATCTATAAATTTACTACTGGCCTAAGTCATTAGTACAGGAACCATCAGTTCAGGGAGACAATTGGTTAAATTTACGTGAGTGCAGATTTCAAAAAAGAGAAAAGTTAAGAAGCAAAGTGACCCTTTAAGATTACGACCAACTATTCACTGTTAGCAGGGGGGAAACATTACAAAACGGTGTTCTTTCCGGTTCGAAAAATTGTTAAATTTTCTGGAAACTTGCACAAGAGCCAAACAAACACTCCAAAATCACTTACCCTCTCATTCTATCGGCGTTATTGATGGAAAACAATTCATGAATATTTCATGTTTTCCCCTCTAATATTACGTCTTAATAATTGTAACAAAAGAGTCAATTTGATCTTTATTGCCGTTACTCCTTCAAATGACATTTTGTTGCCATGGTGATATGCACCTCCCACGCTTGAGTCCCTTGGTACAGATCGAAGCATCGGGTAACTCTTGGGGTATCAAAGGTGACAGTTGGCTTAGGATAATTTACATACATACATGTCGTTTTCTAATGCTTCCTTTTCCCCCGACTAAGTCTTCAGAGCCTTCTCTGCCACAATGAATTGTATTGCTTGTAATTTGAAATATAGTTTTACAGTAAAGAGTTTGAACATAAATACCACTAGGCCTGTCATAGCACCAATAACAGTTTCTTCTTATCTTTAAATCACAAGTCGTAGCTTACGAGTAATCACATACAACATGTCAATTTCTTACATAATACAAATAAGATAAAATGGAGCGTACGTAAACGTAAGGGTGCCCTCACACTAGAGCGTGTTGAGATAACGTGTGTCTAGCGTTCACGATTTTCACTCGAAATTTGGCTATGTCCAAAATACACTCAAGAACGCTCCATTTTTCCTGCCCAAAATGGAATTTTTAATGAGCTCTAAACGACTGAGAAGCGAATAAATAGCGTCAGGGTAACGATGACTGCGCGTGCTTAGCATCCACCTAACGATTGCCGAGCGTTAGCAACGACTGAACAGCGATGCCCAACTTATGTCTAGCGTGTTTAGACGTGTTAAAGAACGTTAGGAAACGCCAAACTTGTGCGTACTGGGTAACGACTGTCCGACGTTCGTGGAATGTAAATTGCACTTTCGCGTTAGTTCATGAGCGCGAAATGTCGTTCGAAAATCGCTTGGAAAACGTAGGAAAGCGTTTGCTTTTCGTTGGTATACGCAGAGAAAACGCAGAGGAACGCTGAGGTCAATTTTTGATTTTGAACATGTTCAATTTTTTTTGCGTGTAACAGCGTTCTTATGAAGACGCTTTGAAAGCGTTGGGCATTCGCTACTTGATCGTTTAGCGCGTTGGGTGAACGTTCCTTCTACGTTCGAAGTGCGTCCAACCAACGTAGAACTTTTGTTTGTATGTTTTTTTAACTCAATTTCCTCATGTCACCAAATGGGGGCGTATACTTTTTACCTCAATTTGCTTATGTCACCAAATGGGGGCGCCTTATGTTATCGAATAGAATGATTAAAGCTTATTCTGTTTTGTGCTCAGTAGTTTGCCCTCCCTGTTTAATTGCTATTTTTACATGTAAAGTAACTATTCGGTATAATGAAATATAAACATTTTCTACTTGAAATATACGTGTAATTGTTTTTTGTGAATTGTATCTAAAAACTCTTAAATGTTAACAAAAATTTGGTATTTCTATATTATATATTATATTTATCATTTTGGAGCAATTTATTACCTTAAAAATACGGAGTTTAAAAGAACACCAACAGAATTTACACTGTTGTTCATTAAGCTTGGATATTATTATTATTTTATTATTATTATTATTGTTTATTATTTATTTTATTATTATTATTATTATTACATATTTATTTATTTTTTATTTTTTGCTCTAGCCACATCATTTTGCTCCAGCTTAAATTTCTTGAATTTTTTGTCCCCTCTCAACTCTCCGGGAACCTGGCAGTGGCGGATCCAGACGGGAGCAGGAGACCCGCTTCCCCTCTCTATTAGAAAAAATAATAATGATTTACTGTACGTGTTGAAATTCGAAAAATTTCACCTGCAGCCATTTTTTCCCCTCAAATTTTCGGGATGCAACACTCGTATTTCAAAATCCTGGATCCACTACTGCTATGGTTATTTCTTAGAGGAAAAAAATGGTAGAAATAATAACAATTGATTGTTAAAGGTTTTTTTTCTCTCTCTCTGTTTTTACCATAACGGTAGAATATTTTATTTTTATTATTTATTTTTTTACCAGTTACACTTTTTAATTCAACCCCTCACTTAGACAAGAAACCATTGTTTTTTAAGACCAATAGCAACCCTCCACCTCAAAAGCGTTTCATGGGATAGCACTGAGGGGGCTTTGGTAAGCCCAAAAAAGTTGCCAGAATGGTTATTGTGGTGGATGAAGTACCCTTTTTTTTTATTATTCAATACCCGGTCATGGTTTAGGAAAAATCCAATATAAAAAAAAAACAAAAACAAAAACAAAAACAAAAAAAACATCAAAATTATTTATGTGGCTGGATCAATAAAAAATCCAACCTTTTTGATCAACAGTGTAGTTAAAAATGCAATTTTTTTTCTATCTCAAGAAAACAATACCATCTTATAACACCCTAATATTGTATTGAGTGTAGATGTAGTGTAACCGAGTATGGTAGGGGACATTTGGCCCGACCCCTTCCTCTTGATTAGGGTTGAGAAATTAAAAAAAGTGTATTTTATCCAATATGAAACAAGTCCGTCCATTTATTTAGTTCATCTTGATTTAAAGAAAGCGCAAGCTGATTTTTTCATCCATCAATTTATTTGAAATCAATTAAGTGCTCAAAAAAAAAAAAAAAAAAAAGATCATAATTATGAGGGGGTGTAATACCTCAGGAGCATATAGGGAAAACAGAACAAAAAGGAAAACAAAATGTTTATGCAGTTTAACAGAATGCATTGACTGTTCAACACTTTTAACATGCCAATACAATGAATAATAAATTTTAGCGGTGATTAATCGCTCAAATGATTTACAGTCACGGCTTACATAACTTTCTCCGGCGTTTAGCCGGTGGTATTTGGAGCTATTGCCGCAAGTAATTACATGGGGCGGATAGTCAGAAAGGGACTGCACTTCAAAGTTTCCGTCTTCTAAGAATGCCGCGCGTATTGTTAGGAACCATAATGTATCCACGGGCATTCCGCAGATGTCTGCGCGCTTGACGCGTGAGAAAGTTGGAATTGTGTTGTTCTTTAGTAGTAGGATAGCGCATTCAATATCATATTGTGTTGTGGTTTCATTGACAGAACATGTGTTTCTTTTGCGCTACTTCATAATGGATTTTAATTCCCTCCGCCTCCCCTTACAACCACCTGCATGTATAATTATAATCATGCCTAATGTTAAATGATTAATAATTACTTGGTTGAAGATTATGTTCAGAGTATTAGAGGCATGTCTTTATGTCACGTAGAATAGATAATTATTGAATTAGCTGGGAAAGCTTTTATATTGTACCTCGTTCTTTTAAGCAATTCTTGGTCAGGGATTTGTCAAGATACCCTATTCGTAATTGTTCATCGGGCCTCAGACCGTGGGTATCCGGTTGTTGCTAGCAGTAAGGGGCTTTTCTCCTCTTTCGATTTTGAGGTTTTCACCCTTACCTGTGGCCTGTCGTGGGGAGATGGATTGTGGTTACCATCTCCCCGCTGGTAGTAGGGGTGCATCTGTTAGTTTGGCACCACCTTCAATGTACAAATTATAATTTTTATTTGAAATTCTGACGCCTCTGTTCATATCTAATGTAACCTAGACTGGCTTTATCATACCTCAGCAGGAAGGTGTATCGTTTCAGATTATTTGATATCCGATGTATTGGACATTGCGTCTTAATTATGCACCATGTAATGTTTATTTAATGCCATGTAATATTGTATCCTCGTCCGTAATGTATGCGGAGAGAGGTACCTCGTTCGTTGATATGCGGAGAGGTACTATTATTATGATTAAATGATGTCCCTTGTCCGTAGAGGTTGGCACCCTAGGCGGAGAGGTAGTGTTTATTGCTTCCTTGGCCGTATGCGGAGATGTGCGTAGTACGGTTCCTTGTCCCCGATACGTGGACCTGAGGTGCCTACGCTACGGTTCCTTGTCCCCAATTCGTGGACCTGAGGTGCCTATATAATTATGCTACGGTTCCTTGTCCCCAATAGTGCGGACTTGAGGTGCCTGCTACGCTACGGTTCCTTGTCCCCAATACGTAGACCTGAGGTAACGGCTCCGCTACGGCAGGAGGGAGCAGTGTATGTGTTGGTGCGGACGCGCAGATTTGTATTTATCAATTGTTACAAAATTTTCGGTAAAGAATACCCGGGTCCTTCCAAGAGGTATGATGATGCCGTCTACTGTGAATAAATTTTGTTATCAATTAGTTTAGATTAATGACGTGGTCATTTATTAATATTTGGTATTTGGAGATTTAAAGATTGTATGAAATATGTATTCAAATGATTGTTCAAATAATGTCAATAAACACAACCAACCGCAATTTCGAATTTCAGGCTCCTTTTGTAAGTTGTGATTTGTAAAAGTTTGTGCCATATAATTTGAGATAAACAAGCTTCCCCACATCTCCCAACCCCCCCCCCCCCTCCCCAAAAAAAAAAAAAAAAAAAAAAAAACAGAAGGAAAATGTATTGCACAATGTTATGTTTTGCAAACGACTTTGGGTCTATAATAAAACTCTCTTAAGTTTCAGATCTCAATTACTCATAATGTTCTTTTTTGTTTCTTTTTCCTATTTTCATCTTCCAGTCTCTCTCCATTATCTTATTTCATTCGTTATCTCTTTCTCCTCTCTTCCCCCCTCCTCCCTCTTCCCCCCTCCCCCCTCTCTCTCTTCTCTCTCCTCTTCTGTTTGTTTCTTGTTGTTTTTTTTTTTTTTCATTCTGTTTTTACCTCTCATTCCTTTTTGTCTTCCAAGTTCTCCCTATCTGTGTTTCTCTTCCGTTTCCCTTATTCTTTCCATGGTCCAAGGCTTTTGGTTTATACCTATTCCTAGATACATCACAATCATATTTTTTTCTTAACCAAAATATAAAGGTTTGTTTCGTAAATTACATAAATACCACTTGACGAAAATCTTTCTAAACATACTTTATGGCATGATAGAGTATTACTAATAATAGTTGCATTTACGTATCACTTTATACATGTATCTTACTCGGTGTTTTTAAGGGCTTTTAATGTTAACTAACTATTACCAGGCTTAGTGAGACGACTCTGAAAGGCGCTCGCAGCATTCAAGTATTATTGATAATATAACATTATATAATATAGCTAATTCCCAAATTAAATAAAGATTAAGAGACCACAGTTATATCGAATTACATGTCGATTGATTATCCCATAATCTCTTCTCCGACATAATAGGAAGATTTTATATTATCATTATTTTTAATTTAATCGAGGGGGAAAAAAAATCTATGCATTCAAAGATATTGATTAAAAAATGAAAAGAATAGTAATAAACCATAATTAAAAAAAATAAATAAAAAAAACTTCCCGAGATAGATTAGACGCGCTTGGACGAAAAGAGAACGACGAAGGAACGAATAGAGAACGACAAGGGAACGACATCAAACGCGCATAACGTTCACGCTGCTAATGCCCAGCGCGTACAAAACCTATTGATGAGTGCGTTGTTACACGCTAGAAAACGCTGAAAACTGTGAACGTGTAATAAATTATGAATTTATCTCAGCGTACATTTGCGTTCAGACAACGATTAATTGCGTATGGGTAACGAGTAGCAACGTTTTCGAACGTACACACCAAATCCCAAGAGCGCTGGTCAAACGTTAGCTCAACACGCCGTAGTGTGAGGGCACCTTAATAAATGCATTCATTCATAAAATGTAATGGCTACTGGGAGGAAAACAATCGCAATCATCGTATTCCCCTTTTGAAAGGAAAAGGATTTGAAACAAAACCAAAATTAATAATGAATATTATTGGTTCTCTCTGAGAATTAGTTTAATCTCTGACAATAACTCGGTCATAATTCAAAGAATGGTGAACATTGAACGGTGTTTTTTGTTGTTTTTTTTTTTTCAATGAAAACAATACACTGACTGCACCCCATGTCTCACCAAAACAAAACTCGATATTCCTAACTCACATCAATGGATTAATAATTGGGACGCCAAACATCTCGTATTTTTCAATTCGATATTGGACGACTGAAGAAAGGGCTTGAAATTAAGCGATTTCCATGTTCAATTATGACTTAGATTGATGGTAACAGGAGCATTGAGTGCTGCGAAGATAATGAATTAGAGTATAATGTTTTACATGAGGGTCCTCATGTAGTAGACTTCTGCCGAAATGTTACTGTGAAAGGTAAGATTTCATATTCCATGTTATAAAAAAAAAGGATGAAATGTATGAATTTTTTATCAATCAAACAAAGAGTGTCGTAGCCTCAGAGAAAATGTAACGAAAATTACAATTTATTTTATGCAGATTTTTATTTTTCGCATTGTATTATTGTTGTTAAGACTACAGTGTGTCCCAAAAAGAATTATACACTTTTGAAATGGCTACCAAATGCAAAATATAAGATTCTTGGATAAAAGGTTTGTATGTATATAAGACTCATATCCTCAACTATCATTATGACACCAAAAATTCCGAAAATAACCCATGCTTCAGTGAGTAATGCCCACTTTTGTAAAGGACACAAAAATTAGCCTGCGCAGGAATACACTATTAATTTTGCACCTGGTTATGGAACGCCATGAATGAGTCAAAATTAACGATGGAATAATTCAGTCAACGGAGTAAAAGATAAACCAAAAGTCAGAAAAAAGCAATTAATATTATGCAAAAATTTTATGTTTCACCACTTGTTTTCATTATTGATTTATGCTTTGACTTATATTTTTGTCTTTGTTGGCGGATCGATTCCATCATTAATTTTGACTCCTTCATGGCGTTCCATAACCAGGTGCAAAATGAATAGTGAATTCCTGGGCAGGCTAATTTTTATGTCCTTTACAAAAGTGGGCATTACTCACTGAAGCATGGGTTATATTCAGATTTTGTTTGTGTCATAATGATAGTTGAGGATGTGAGCCTTATATACATATAAATCTTTCCCCTAAGAATCATATATTTTTCTATTTGGTAGCTATTTAAAAAGTGTATAGTTCTTTTTGGGACGCACTGTATTATCTGAACCTTGTGGGCTTGGCGCACAACATCTTTATTGTACTATTTACTATATCAAAACAAAAGAACACACATCATTTGTCATGTACTGGTTGGTATTTAAAATTTATTTATTATAAAACTCTTACAATAAACAAAATATGATCAATAATCAGAAAGGGGTCATCCCGATAGTCCGCGGGTCCGATAGTCCGCGGGGGGGGGGGGGGGGGGGGTGATGTCTGCTACTCTGAAGGTTCGTTATCCCGAAAAATAGAATGAGGTTCGTTAGTCCGAAAATAAAAAAGGTTCGTTAGTCTGAATATAGAAAAGGTTCGTTATTCTGAAAATAGAAAAAGGTTCGTTATTCCGAAAAAAGAAAAGGTTCATTATTCCAAATTTTTGATATATCCAAAAATAGAAAAATTTCGTTATTCCGATAATAGAAAAAGGTCCGTTATTCCGAATATAGAAACAGGTTCATTATTCCGAAAATAGACAAAGGTTCGTTAGTCCGAAAATAGGAAAGGTTCGTTATTCTGAATTTCGTTATTTTTCAAAAGTTTAACTCGAATTTATTTAGAGGAGGAAAAGAGAATTTCAATTTATGGCCCTCCTTTTCTTGCTCTCGCATTTTTATTTTTTTTTTTCACACGTATATTGAGATTATTATAAAATTGAAAAGCAAATATAGAATATTATATAACTCATGCTAAGAATGTTGAATAATCCTGTCCTCTGATTGGTCAAAAGTCTGGTCATAGTTTTAGCCAGGGCTGGCCAGGGAGGCTGAGCGTTCAATAGTCATCGTTCAATAGTCGTTTTCAATAGTCATTTTTTCAACGGCAGTCAATCCGTGTGTTGTGCGAGCGCAGACACCGTTGTGAAGGCTTTTGAAATGTATAGACTACAATGTATTTATTATATTTGGTAAGTATCAGAACCTTTCATTGATTCACGTTTTTGTTTTTGTTTTGTTCAGTATGCTAGGCATACACTGTAGTTGTTTTTAAAGCCTCGACAGGGGGGTCTTCCATCCTACTATGACCCCTCAGCTAAATGGACGGAGGAAAAAGCTCGAAAGCTCAGGCTCCTTTTGAAAAAAAAGCATGTCAGAGTTTTTCTTCGTTATATAAAATATATAGTGACTGCCTTAATATTCGGGGCATAGTTGTTTCTAAAGGCTCTCGGGGGCCTTCCATTCCAGCTTTAGAAACAACTATTGCCCCTTATGGCATTCACTATATCTTACTAGTACATGTATATCAAAGGATCATATAATGTCAAAAATTTTCTCTTTGGGGGGGGGGGCGGGGGGGACGAGTGCATAACTTGCCTTGCTTTCAAATCATTAACGAATAACGAACTTTATTGTATTTTGGGAATAATTAACCTTCGGATTAACATACCTTTTCTTTTTAGGAATAATGAACCTTTTGTATTTTGGATAAAACAAAAATTCGGAGTAACGAACCTTCTCTATTTTCGGAATAACGAAACCTTTTTCTATTTTTGGATATAACAAAATTCGGAATAAGGAACCTTTTCATTTTTTGGAATATAACAAAATTTCAGAATAACGAACCTTTTCTATTTTCGGACCAACGAACCTTTTCTATTTTCTGACTAACGAACCTCATTCTATTTTTCGGTGTAACGAACCTTCAGAGTAACAAACACCCCCCCCCCCCCCCGCGACTATCGGACCCGCGACTAACGGACCCGCGGACTATAGGACCCGCGGACTATCGGACCCGCGGACTATCGGCTGTTACCATAAGAAACGTACTCTCCATTTGTTTGCAATCACAACGACAGATGTGGAGTTCAAATTATTTATCACTTCATAACATTTCCATCCCCTTGAAATTTTCCAATAGTCAAGAGGGCATTACTTAGTTTTGTATGATTGTTTGTGTTGTGTTTTTTATTTATTTTTTTTTTCATTATCTTAAGTTAAGCTCAGTCTAATATTTTTTTTTTTTTTTTTTTTTTTTTGATCTACTTACTTTTCTGATCGAACTTCGTAAGTCTGGCTCATTTTCTTGCACAGTAGAGTTTTTTCATCCGGATAACGTAGGCTATTTAATATTATTTTAGGATATTTCTGTCTCCTATTTTAAATCCGATGCTAATTTCTCCTAGTCCAGCCATTTTCATGATCTACTCCCCATATATATTGAAGAGATACGGGGACAGCATGCATCCTTGTCTCACTCCTTTCTTTATATCAAACCAGTTGAAATCTGTTAAATCTGTTTTCCCAAACTATGTTTTTACAGTAGCCTCCTGGGCCCATATTCATAAAACCTTCATAGGCCTAGTAATCACCTAACTGTGTACTGTTCCCTATGTAATTAGTTTGCAACTAGCTTTAGTAAGGTTTTATGAATATAGGCCCTGGTCTGTGTAAAGACTTTTTGCGCAAAGAAGAAGATGTTCAGACCCTCCCATGGTTCGGAGAGCACTCCGGAATGTGTCTTGATCCCCACCGTCAAGTGCCTAACTATAATCTATAAAGCACCGAAATAGGCCATGTTGAAACTCTCTTGCTTTCACAATGATCCATCCCCATGATCTCAAGTTATTTTATCTGGTCACTCTACTCTTTCAATTGGATCTATTCTTTTCTGTATGACCATCGGGAAGACGTTGCTGATATTTGGAATGGTTGCAATGGTCTTTGTTATTTTCATAGACTCTTTGATCCCCTTTCTTTGGAATTGGGACAAAGACCGATTTTTTTCAGGTTCTTGGGCCGTGTCATGGTTTTCCAAATACTTTGGCATATTATTGTTATAGTCTTGATGGCTTCATTACTTCAAGATTCGGAAGTTTTCTTTGGTATTTGGTCTATTCCTGGATCTTTTCCATCTGAAATAGCCATGACAGCCTGTCGAACTTTACCCTCTAGCACAGTCGGCTCCATTTCAAATTCTTGTGGTACAAACTTTTGGTCTATGAGTATTCTTATGTACAGATTAGAGTGTAGACAATGCTCACCCAAACGTAGTATTAAGTATGTATGTAAAAACTGTGTTCTTTCATGATTTAGAGTAAAACAACCTTGATTTCCTATACTTCATTAAATTGAACAGTTCTGTTTATTCCGAACGTTTGTGCTTTATTAAATTCATTAAATAACGTGATCAATTGTCATTTAAAGATATATGAATACCCCATACTTATGTTTCGATAGATACTTAAAGCGATATTAACCTTTTAACTTCACCCTTAATTAACCCTTAAAACTTTATTCAAATTACTTGAAATTATATCAAGGTTATACGCCTACGCGAGGCACGTGCCTATTCCACTTTTTGTCATCATAAAAAAAAAAAAAATTAAAAAGAACATAAAACATCAGGATAAGGATCCATAATGATATAGATTAATTTATCATTGCGGATCTGCTTCTTCATGTTAAGCTAACGTGGTTATTAAATACGTGTATTTCACCTAACAAACCAAATTAATGGGTGTAATTAATAATAATCCCATTAACAAAATAACAGTAGCTCTGTAGGTTTGTTCTCACTATTTTGAATAATAGATGGACGTCATCAGAAGAAAAAGGACAAGAAATGGGGGAATGTGAGGTAAATTTTAATCTTACTGAATGCATATATACATTCAGCGGAGTAAATTTGGCGTGTTACAAATCATATCTATCGGTTTTATAGACATACAATGCACAATTATGCATGTGAATACTTTCTTCTTCTTTTTTTTTTTTTTTTTTTTCGTTTTTTTTTTTTTTTTTTTTTTTTTTGGAGGGGGGGGGGAGGTGGGACTCACTCAATCATTCGAATGCGTTGGTATCCATGTTTCTTTGGTAGATGTAAAACCATTGTCATTTTTCATGTTTTAATCGATTTGTCTTAATAATTTAGGAATGCGCTATGTTGAACCGTTATGTTATGATTTTAGAGTACCTAGGCAGTACTGATTATTCATAGATTTATGTTTGTGAAGTGTTTCCGATTCCGAAAGGGGTCAATCTTCCCTCATAACTTTAAACAGAAAAGGGGCGCTTGTTTATCTGACTGAAATGTGCCATTTGAAGGTGCATTTTGTCATAATTGCTCTCGAATTTATAGTCAAACGAACTTTTTTTTTCAAAAACATGTATTTACCTGAATAATGGTCTGATATCAACAATTCGATTCTTCTCTAAAATGGATTTAGTCCCTTTTGGACAGGAAATCTTTATAAAATATATATATGAATCTGTACAGATCTAGCGAAGCGCATGTTAAAGTTTCAGGGTGGAATAAAAAGAACGACCCATTTATAAACAACTAAATCAGGTGCAAGGGAGGGAAGTTGGCAAAATTTTAAACAAGAAACAAAAATATCAATGATGATCAATACGGGTATTATTCTTGCCTGATTGTTAAATGGTTCTCGAATGGGCATAATTGCCACTTTAGGCCTAACTGATCGCGCTGATAAGCGATTTACAATTATAATGCATTACAACATAAATTGAGAAAGCTTAAATGAAGGTTTATACAAAAACATCGATCAGTTAACAAAAGTACATACATGTATATATCCGTTTTCACGGGTGGAGGCAAGACATATGAAAATCCCATCTCTACTGTCTGTATGAAATAAAATGGTACAAGTGAAAAACATTTTTATAGTATGAAGATTAATCACAATCTGATATTTTTTGGTATTTTCATAAAGCAGTCACATGAGACTTTCTCTTGCAATTTTTTTCATAAAATTTGGTGCTGCAATTTTTGAGATATGAATAGTTTTCTACAATCAAGAAAATCGATTTTTCGCACGCCGTGTCAAGCCTTTTTGTAGGTTTCGCATAACGGCCATGAATTTACCGATCCAGAACAATATAAATGCGTAATTTCGATGTGTTCCTCTTCGCACAAAATTTAGCATAACTTTTTTTTTTTTTAACGAAACCAGATTATAGAGAGCACAGCGCATCAGCAAGTAAAATCTTTTAGCTTTTAATTTGGGACCACATACACGCATTATTTGAAAAAATTTCACACCTAAATTATTTTCTCCCCGACTGTACCATTTTTTTTTAATACACAGACTGTATAGTTGGTATTTGAAAGGCTATCCAATATTTGATGATGATATTATGGTCTAAACTGATTTTGTTTATCCTATGTTTTTTAAATGATGAATATTAAAGGTCTTTCCCCAAACACCAATGATTATTTTACCTATCAAACCATTGAATATATGTCTATTTTCCCCCTTTTTCATCTGTAGATAAACACTGGTGATGGGTTATTTTTGTATTTGTATTTGCCGCGTGATCAAAAACTATTACAATTAAAAATTACATCGCTTATTACATACAAATTAACACCACATAAACAATCACACACACACACACACACAAACACACCTCGCGCGGGCATCCACACCCCCCCCCCACACACACACACACACATTAATTTGTAGCTATTTATAATTAATTAAGTTACACGTGTGAAACGGGTATTGTACTTCATTACCATCAAAACGTAACATGATATAACATGCCCAAGACAATTTCAACGGCAAGGGCAAAAAGATTAAACCAACCAAACCAAACAACAAAAAGCAAACATACAAATAAAACTAACATAAATGAGATAAAATGACAACCAAACCAAACAACAAAAAACAAACAAAACTAAATGAGATAAAATGACTGCACGCAAAGACCACACTTGTGACATAGCCCCACTTTTAAAAGGTACAAGAAATAGTTTATGTAATTTATATCCTTCCCATTGAGATTTATAAGAGTAGAGTTTCATGAAAACCGTGCGATACATTATTGATCATTTTGACACAAGCAAGACCATTAATGCCAAATAGACCGGAAAGAAACGGTGTAGAGGCGAACATGTGAATCAAAGCTCTAAGCTACATTCATAGAACATAGTATTAGAGGTCTTCGGCACTCCAGACGTATAATTGCCAGGACATCAAGGTTATTGTCGAACTAAATGTTTAAATTGTATTGACTGTAATAAGGTATAGGCTTATACCAAATAAGATCACCACAAAACAATTAACTAACAGTAACAATATTTTCCTCTTTCCATACTCGAATATGACCATGTGGTAAGAAGAAGCTCAGTGAGAATTCTAGTAAAAAAAAAATAATTAAAAAAAAAACAAAAATGCAAAACGAGGGCATGAAATGAGTAGAAGGTGTGCATATCGTTTTTATACATTTTTTTATTTGTTTTATTTAGCTATTTCTTTTTAGTTCAACAGGGTGTCAGGGCCGGGGGCCTAATCAGCCCCCTTCCCCACTCGACATTTCGCACGGACATGTCTCTGGAAAAAGATCTCAGATCTTAAGCCAATTAATAAAAAAATATAAATAAATAAATAAATAAATAAATAAATAAATCTTTATTTGGCTTCTTATGTTAAAATCACATTTCAGTATTTGAAATATGGTTATGAGCCATTATATTAGTTGATATTGGTGTAATATTCAGAGATAATCAATAACCAAACTATTCAACAACAACCAAAAAAAAACAAAAAAAAAACAACAAGCAAACAACAACAATAAATTTCATAAGTCAAGAAGTATATAAATACATACGAAATTCTCAAAACAATAAGATACATAAGAAATCTAATTCAATACCGGAATTTTTGTCACGGAAAATCGTTAAAATGCTACAAAGAATATTTACACCAAGATTTAGCATTTATAGGAACGTTACTTAATGACTCAGAGCAAAAAATAATAATAATAATAATGATAATAATGATTTCATGCATAAATTATCATAATTAATCAATTTAAAATAGAAAGGCCACTTAAAACCACACTAACATTAGGAAATATTTTATAATTACAAATTATATACAAAATCAGTATTAAAAAGATCAAAAGATAAAAAATAAATCGCAGTCATTGAACGGTGTACAATTTGCTCCTTTTACATTTTTTTTTTATTTCGTCTTAAAAGGTTATGTTAAGTTCTGCTCCTTGGTTGAAGTAATTTAATTGGATTAGTGTGTTGGATATACTGCGGAACAATTGTCACCAGAGCAAAATGTCACGGAATGCACAAATTAGAGTTTGTCAAATCGACGAAAGTATTTGCTATCCCCTGACGCGAAACCAAGGAAAGCTTACCAGTCTACGTGTAAGCTTGTTTTTATATCACGACCAATATATTCAGTGGTGCCCTTCATGTCCCGGAAATGACAAATACAACAGTTGATAAGCAGTCAATCTACATAATATATATTAGTATAATAATAGAAACAGCCTGAAGGGAAGATAACGAAATGTAGAGGAGGGGGAAAACAAGAAGATAATAAAATTAGTTGTGATCATACATACTAAAGAAAAAGGGGGTAGGGTGTTTAGAGTTACATGTACATGTATAATAATTTGGAAACAGTACACGGTGATAATAATCAGGGAGAATTTTACGAATTTATATCGACATTTGGATAGTTAACAGGCAATTTACAATAATGATGATAATTATAATAACAATAATTGTAATAATAATAACAATAATAACGATGACGATGATGATGATGATATAATAATAATGCTAATAGCAATAATAATAATGAAAATAATAATAACATTGATATGATAATAATAACAATAAGATTATTCACCTGGGATAGCCACTTCGGCTCTTATTACCGTTATATAAGCACGCCCTGCACGACATAATAATTTGATATGAGTGAATAATTATAAGGTAATTTGATTTCAAGCTAATTTATAATGTAAAATGAACCAACATTAATGTTAATAATAAATTTAAGACATTTTCGGAAGCAAGTAGTGCGGTTAAATGCTGGAGCCCTTAAAGTCGAAAGTAGTGAGCCAAGAACATTTTTATTACAATTTATCCTCATTTCAGTGTGTCAAATTTATGTGGCCTCGTTTCTTCTCGAAATGGATGGACCCCATATACACAACAACTATCGGACAATCTATCAAATCCTTCATTAAACGAACTATAAGAAAACGAAGTTTTTCCATTGCTAAAATCCAATTAGGCGTAAAACCGCGCAGCTCTGCTTTAAATCCAAAATAATTCACTGTGAAACACAGTATGTAATTATTTCATTCGAATTCCAATTTAGATGAATAATGCAAAGACATGTTTTCGGAGCTAGAACTTAAGATAAAATGCGTTGGTATAATCTTCTTCAAGCAGAGGGGAGAAACCCCCTTGTGAGCTGAGACGGTTCCAATTACACTACTTGTATATCCCACTCCTGCTGCTGTTAAGTAAGGATTAGAAACGCAGAGACACGAATTTGTTTTGGGAGTTTAAGACCGGCCAGGTTGAACTTGAATCAAATCGGAGGTGATTGAGCCATCTTTGTTTGACCAACAATATGGCATAGTGTCATATATCAGCATTTTTACTAAAGTACTTTCCTATTTCCTCTGCAAAATTCAACTGACCATTATAAGAAATGGCACGTAAAAATAATCTCAAATGTCGTAATGTTTTCTATTATCTTAATGTTATTAATCATATTAACAGGTGGACATTAATCCCACAACTTTTTTTTAAACATGAAGTGGGTACTTGGTCTTTTGTTTATTATTTTAAAAACAATATGCCTCACTTACAAATGTCATAAAGCAAAAGCCACCCAAGTATAAAATACAACAACAATAAACAAACAAACAAAAGTAGGTTGGAAAAAAGACAGCAACAAAGAGCAAGTAACAAAGACTACATCAGAGACAGCATCTATTATTTTGTGTGTCTTAAATGTTATTAAACGATTAAAATTCTGTTCTTATATCACAATATAATTGATATCTATTACAAGTTGAATTTCAAGCATACGCCTACAGGAAATAAAAAGTCTATATTGATTAATCACTATAATCACTGAAAATTAATTCTACCATCAAGCGGTATTTAATGCTTTACCCGAACTCTGACCATCACTAAAACCAATACGTGGCATTCACTAATAAATGACTGTCATTAGCACCAAGAATTTACAACTCGGGCTTCCGATTTTCTTTATTGCCAAGAATCAACATCGCAACGATCAATTATTTCAAGGACTGTTGTCATGCTATAGCATTGCTTGTATTCTTAGTCATTCGGTTGACGTTGGCATATTAGTCTAAAATACAAGAGAAACGCATTAATCTTGTGTACACCTATAATTACGTTGGTGTTGAAGAAAGACGTAATGAAAGATTAATAGTTTGTAGCCTGAGAACTTGATAAATGGAAAGATTATGTAGTTGAGGATTTAAAAAGACTATAAATTGCAAGTTAAACACTATAATGATTTTTTTTTTTTTTTTTTTTTTTTTGCACGCGCTGAAAACCAGCAGCCTTGTGTAGCACCACCTCAAGTCCACAAGTTCACAATTCTAACCCAGATTCCTACATAAGACAACATCCGAGCTGTGTAGTCATATAACACATGTGCACTTGAATGAGAGCACACTATCTCACTACTCAATATATTCTTTTTACAAGTTGCAGAGCAAGTGCTTTCCCCTCAAAGCATTTTAGTTTCCTTGGCACAAATACAAATCATATGCTATTATTGTTAATATAAGGGCAAGTCCAAGCTGTTTGTTCCCGAGGTGGTGATTTTTCAACTTTTCGACCATTTTTGTATCAAATGTGTCAATGAGGTTTTAAAGGTACATATAATGTATCATATATCACCACATAAAATTAATGCAAAGGAGGTCAAAAAGTAATTTCAAGGTCATATGACGTCACAAGGCTTATTAATATTAATGAAAAAATGATAAAATGCATTAAAAATGCTATTTTCAACCAATATTTCTAAAGGTTTGTTATAGGAATACAACCAAATAGTACATATTTTCTGTTTCAATATCATCTTGGCTTCCTCTGGTGAAAATATCACAAACCTAGCACATAACTTTCCCTATTTTTATTCTTAAAGTATTCATGTCTCAGAAGTAGTCTCACAAAAGATACTGAACCGATGTAAAATAATGAAATTTTATTACTCTCTCTCCCACCTTAATTAATGAAACAAAATAAGTATTTTTTACATTGGTGTGTTGTATTATGTTTATTTTCTTTTAAATCAGCAGGATTTTTTTTTACACAATATGTTGATATGCCTTGGTTTCACCAAATGATTAATGGAAAATATTTCATGGAATAATTGTACCGTGTGTTACTGTCCCGTGTGTTATTGTATTGTATTGTATTTATTTATTACCAACATTGCAAAAAAATATACATAAACAGAATTCAATATAAATATGCATTTGGTAAATGGAGCTAGTCTAGGTTGGCCCCGTCTATAGTTTGCTTACTGTGATTATATATACATTTACATAAAGTAAAACATATGTACAAATTATTACATCATATTTAAAACATATGTACAAATTATTACATCGTATTTTACAGTATTTACACTATTTACATACGAAATTAATTAAATATGAATATACTCTGCAAGAAGAATTGCCTTATATGATTGTCTAAAAGTTTTCCGTGATTTAATCTTTCTAATATCATTTGGAAGAGCGTTCCATATGACAGCACCTGAATACGAAACAGACTGTTTTCCAAGATTTGTCTTTAATTTGATGAGTGTTATATTCTTATTTTCGTTGCTTCTTGTCTCGTAACGGTGTTTAACAAATGAGAAATAATCAATGAAACGATGAGGAAGAGGAAGTTTGTTATTCAACAATCATGCACGAATGTTGGCAATCATG
>CALNVZ010003426.1:30326891-30341990 GCA_940671915.1 Paracentrotus lividus
ACACTCAGTCAATGAGAGTGTTAGTCAGTTCACTTTAGCTTTAACTTTGTTGTAATATTTCCTTAAACATTTTTTTTTTACCAGACATTGGAGAGCGTGGCGAAATCATCAATTTAAGAAAATTAATTCAAATCAATTCAAGAAATTCAACCATCCGAAGAGTACAATAAAAATATTTACATTATTTGGGACAAAATAAACAATTCCATTCAAGTATAAA
The DNA here is from genome assembly GCA_940671915.1 of Paracentrotus lividus. Classification (NCBI taxonomy): domain Eukaryota; kingdom Metazoa; phylum Echinodermata; class Echinoidea; order Camarodonta; family Echinidae; genus Paracentrotus; species Paracentrotus lividus. The sequence continues at coordinate 30,327,112 of CALNVZ010003426.1, forward strand.
AAGAAGAAATGTTTGGAAATTATGTGATAGGTATTAAATTGTTCACTCTGGCGCACTATAAATTGAAACATTTGTTTCGGAACATTTTCAGAAAGACATTCAAAAGGTTATTGTAAAATTTTAACATAAATATAGATGTATTCAATTTTTTCTTTAAAAAACGGAGGTATACTGCGAGGCAATTGACTATTATAAACCCAGTGAGCTACACACTTATTTAATATAGGTCTATAAAATCTTATTCGCTTTGTTTTATAGCTATTGTGCCAAATAATATTGCCGTAATTTTAGTGAGAAAGAATAATATGTAAATCAGAACGCTCCTTGACATGATGTTTTAAAACTTATCTGAGACACCAGTCTTTCATCATGGCATTTCTAGTCTAGAGTTTTCAGAATATGAATACAATATATATATAGTATATATAATATATATATTATATATATATATATATATAATATATAATATATATAAAAATTTGCTTTTTCTAACCGAATTCAATGGAATTATGAAACGCTTTGTTTTGTCCATAGTGTGCATTATGGAAAACAATTTATTAGATTATTAAACAAATCATCATAATTTCACTATTCAATGAGACGACACCAGCACTAGAACGCAAATAAAAATAGATACCATTTAATCAGTTAAGTTCATTATAAAATATATGAACCCTGGTGTTCAAGTGATTCGTGCTATCTTGTTTTTACCCGGCTTAGCTTTGCTACCCACAGTATTCAAGGTATTTTTGCCTAAGTTCATAATACTACAGTATAATCTGCAAGAAAAAAAAAAAAAGGGGAAAAAAAGATAAATTGGATGAAGTTAATATAATATATGAAAATAAACGAAAGAGGACCTACATCAAATCCCTTTAGGGACTCCAGTGTCCACATTCATATCGTATAACCAAGAGCATATCATGCTCTGCATGAATGCGTGTTTAAAGTTTGGTTAAAGTGAGTTATAACAGTTTATTAATCGTTTATTATCGACCAAATTGTAAACAACCATGTCCACATAGCTTTTCTAAAACTTTTGTAAACTTTTGTTTTGAACGGGATGGGGGTCACCCTCCCCCCCCCCCATCCCCATTCCCTCTAAACCAACATTCCAAAGTATTTTGAAAATTAAAAGTTGAACTTTATATCACATTTTAAGAAGTTTGCTCACAAATATAATTAGGCCTACTTAAAATAAACATCATTCGTTAGCAGATTTGTCTTGCTTGCTATTTTCGTTTATACTTTTTAAATGGAAGACAAAAATTTTAGGATTCTGCGATGGTGTCATTTCAGTTCTATATGTGACTTTTGGATTTCTGTACATGAGTAAAATACATAAAAATAACGAAAGATGCTGTTCTCAATGTTACCATTAACAAAACTTAAATATTAAATTGCTGAAAAAAATATAAATTTCAATAAAACAATTATAAAGATATATTTTTGGTAAATAACTACTTGGTTATGTTAACTTTTTGTATTTATACATGCATTTTAGCTTATTTCTACTTTTTATATGTTTATCTTTCATATATTGTTTTACATTTGTTGCTCAATAAAAATTTATAAAAATTGTTAAACACGTGTATAATGTTTTTATATTATTATTGCTATATGAAGACTGTGTTAAGAAATATCATTTTACATTTGACACTTGCAACTAGATTTTTTTTTGTTTTGTTTTGTTTTTTGTTTTGTTTTTGTTTTTTTTTTTTTGTTTTTTTTTATATTTATTCTTTACACTCTAGTTGCCACCGGGGAAAAAAACATGATCTTGGAATGCAGTGATTTACTATGCATTCCTGTCGGGAATTATAAGACATTTCATTCGTTGTTGAAGGTAATTCATCGAACGTAGTCGTAGTGTTTTGATGTGTTTTTTCATCCTTATCGCGTTTAAAGTCGAGACTATTAGAGAGTAGAATTTATTTTCTTCAGATATGTTAAGGCAGGTTTACTACGTAGCAAAATTAGACACGATACAGTTTACTGAAGGCTAGATTAATGACATTGGTGATTTTGTTTCTTTTTATATAGAAATAATTATTTTTAAAGTGAAAACTGTGGGCGCTAATATGTTAACATTACTTTACTTCAAGATTAGTCAGAGGATGATTTCAGCGGTTGGTTTGGTATTTTATAGCGGTGTATAGTTTGGATGTCCACTGAATAGTGCTTACTCATTATCGGCGTCTTTGCACATGCGCTGAATTCAGACAGACGTACAAATTTGATTAAAAGCGATTATTCGCAGCCACTCCGACCATTTCTATCAACACGGTCAAAAACACTTCCTCGCTCTGGAAGAAAAAACACAAATAAGCAGATTTTCTTTTCATATCGAGGCGGCACACAGCTTCTTTATATTTTATTATTTTTTGACGTGAGCTACCGAAGAAGTACTTTTCTCTCAGAAAGTCTGGTGCTACTCGTTTGTTGTAGCTATTTGCCCTTCATCGCCTAGGATTCACTTATAAGTAAATTTGATAATTGTTTCTGATTGATTTTGTATTTTTATGTGAATGTTTGAAAACAATTATTGTTGTTTGCCTCTCCTTGATTTATATCACTGATAGAAATTATTTTACTTCATATATGATCAGGAATAAAAGCTTAACAAACATTAATTTTTTATTTATTAGCCTCACAATTTTATGGTTGAAGTCCTCTTTTCTTCAATGATGGGGCTTTTTGGTCTCTTATATATAAATTCGTTATGACGTACACAAATTTACTTTTGATATGACAGCTGTCCATTTTTTATATTTATAAGATGTTAGATTAGTTTGGTCTGGAACTTTTACTGTGGTTATGATACTGAACATATGAAAGACTTTTTATAATTATACTTATTTTGTTCAATTCCGATGTTTTGTATTGATTCCGCTTTTAAAGGTAAAGCAGGATAAACATGCATATTAATATTTCAGAAGTTATTAGAAAATCTTGTTGGGTTTGAGTTATAGCTTCGGGCTTGGACCCGTCTGTATGTATAGATATGCTAAAATAGGATAACAAGTGTTGAGTGTATTCGTGTGACTTTTTGATGCGTTATGTTTTATAAGTGTTAATCAACAAATAACAAATTTTATTTCAGGTAGAGATGTCCAGATGTAGAATGCGATAAGGCAATTTATATTTATCTCCATCGCGTTATATGAGTTGAAGGTGTGAGAAGGGTGTTGAAAACGTGTGGGTTAAGTTGATTGCGTGGCACACTGATCTGCTTTAGATGTGGTTTTAAGATGTAACTGCATTAGGGCTCACTCTTTTGTTATCAATATATATTAATTATTTAATATGGTGGTTTTTTAATCATAGAAAAGGATGTATTCATGATTGATCAGTTCAAAATTGCATTTTTCGTTTATATACGTTCGGGACCTGACCATTGATGGCATCATTTGAAAGACGTGAGTGGATTTGAAACTGGGTCGATTATTGTCAGTCTGTAGGTGAATCCAGAGGCTCACCTCTCGACCAACCCTAATTCCTTTAGTTGAATTTTATCTGTTTTCATTCTTTTCATTAAAAAAATATAAGGTTTAAATTCATTTTAACAAAAATACACAATTCTTTTTACAATTAATATAAGTAGATATGGGAAGTTATAAAGGCCAGAACATGGAAAAATTGTCCGCTTTTCGTAATATCTCATTTCTTCTCTCCATAAACATCCGCGTAATAATTTTTATTTCCTCAGCTAATTCAGTTACATTTACTACCATTGGTTTATACATAAAACGTTAATAGCCATGAATTCACATTTAAAAATCCCTGTCGAAGTTTATTCTTTGAAACCTATTTTATTTAATATAGATTGCTTCGTACTCTATTCATTTTACTAAAACTTATATGTGTTTATAACTTTACGTATTAATCCACAATACTGTACTTTGTATAGTTACCACATTATGGTAAGTGTTGTTTGTTGTTTGTTTGTTTTTGTTTTTTTTTTTTCTTTTGTCTCTCTTTTTATAATTTTTTCTTTTCCACTTCGGAGAGTATCGAAGTGTCAACAAGGTAGATGTTAATTTATTTATTGGTCTATACCAAACTTCATTCTACAATTTAGGCATCTCTTATATTATATACCTGCTGGGAGTTACTTTCAACACTTTTATTAACCCTAATGATACAGAAGACGGCATACTCATTTAAATGCGACAGATAGAGGAATTGCTTTAAATATTGATTATTGTTATCGAAGTAAAACCGCATTTATGAAAATTCATTAGGCAGTAAAGGCGACGCAAGAATATTGTCTCATTGCCGTAATACCACTCGCGTTTAATGAGAAATTTTCTAGTATATAACATCGTCATCTAGTTTGATAAATTGTGACGTGGTTATCATCACAGCCTATCTATGTGTAAGTCTCCATTCACTTCGGACACAACATGTTATCCAGAAATATGATACCCATTGGCAGTTACATCAATGCATTTGATAAGAACGGGTGTGGATGACAAATGATATTTCCGAGTCACGTAGTTGACAGATTTCAGACATTTGGCTTGATGAGAAAAGACCGAATATAAAAAGGACATTACCCCAACCTGATTTATGAACTACATAATTATAGTTTTGCATTTGAAAGAAGTTTGAAGACTTGAACCCCCGAAAATACGCAAGGGATTGATATGTACGCACTAATAAAAAGAGCTTACTTTGCACCTCAATGATACCATTTTCCATATAATTCATTGTTTCTTTCGAGTTTTGCTGCAGATGCCTTTATGTAAGGTTTGCCCTTTGTGCTCCTTGTGATAGCCTTCTTAAAGCCAGTATATTGTAGTAAAAACTGATTTTTTGAAAACCTGCTAACTTGTCCTCATAGTGTTCTAAGACTAAATATATTGGCAAGGATATAATCATGTTCATGCATGTCTTTCCATGATATGTAATAGTTTGCATGAGCACGGGGAGATGTTCATCAAAGAAGGCCATACTTCCTTCATTCTCACCCAGAATCTGGGCATGCAACACAGCTGATTGTATAGCGTGAGTGAATTCTGTGTGTACAGTCTGTGTATGGAATGCATGTGCTTGCACACAAACGCTGTATTGTGGCATTGTGTTCGTGAGATCCTATCGATTGGACTGTCAATTGATATATTTACAGTTTTGTTGCTAATTCAGGTGTTAGAGTGGATTTTATAACAAATCCTTTTGTCCACAGAGGTTAATTGAGGTATTCATTCATATTATTCTGCTCTGGAAGCAAAACAAAAAAATCTATTCTCCCAACACTATACATGACCTTTAAGGGATAGTGACTCTGGTAGAGCAGTGGTCATGGTGGTCTTTTCAAACGGAGACATGGGTTCGAAACTTTTGCACCGTTTCACAAGCGCGGGTCGACGGTATGCCTACCCATCCCAAGGGGTGTAAAAAACAACACTGTCCCAGATTCACCCTTGTTCTTCGGATACGATTTATAGTCGTACTTCTCCTAGATTGATTTTTTTTATTTATTTATTTTTATCTATTTTATTTTATTTATTTAATTTATTTTGACAAACATAAAACATACTGATTCATTTCACGCATAAACATTAAACATGTTTCCAGAAAATGGAACATGTGTTAGTTGAGCCTGCATACCCCTCTAATCATTTAGAACGTATACTATTTTTTAAAAGAAACGTATATTTATACTTACTCATGATATGACTCTATGGTTAAATAATACATAGGCTATACATACGCATACGATGTCAACTATATGTAGATGAACTTTTAAGGACATGAAATTACAGAGCGCCAAATTAATCATTCATTTATGCATTTTTAAAGGAAATCCTGAAGACTTTTTTGGGTGGTTTCAGTTTAATATCAACTGGTACATTATTAGAATAAATACTCCCTAAGAAGGAAAAAATACCTTGAAAAGTTAAGGAATTCGTTACCTGTCGGTCTGCTTTGTGTCTCATACAACATCTGTACCGTAATATATTAACATAATCCATTAGAGGGTGTTGAATGTTATTTTTGCTCAGGTCATACATCAATGTACAATTGCATAAATGGTGCATATCAAATAAATTGAGGATATATTTAAATTTCGAATAAAGACGAGTATGTTCTTGCCAGTGATAACAATGACTTATGATTTTTATTTTTCCGTGTGAGATATACATTTCAAGTAACTCTTGTACTTCAAATTCAAAATACAAAATTCAAAATACTTCAATTCCATAAGTTTAAATGCCCTATCTAATAGTACCAGTTTATATCCCGGTACCTTATGTCGCAAACGGAATAGAATACCGAATCTCTGTTTACGAATACATGAGTTGACTGTCCGAACGTGATATCATCTAATGTACATCCGTAATCAATATTAACCAGATTATCTGAGCGGACCTATTTTAACTTTTAGTTTGTCTCCTAACGGCATCATTGGCCTTCAAAATATAGACTAAACTACGAAAATTTGGTGTAATCAATCTGAAAACATTCTTAACGAAACCGAATATGCCGTGTTCCCACATGTTGAATATACATTCTCCTAGGTACTACAGATACACGAACAAGTATATTATTTATTGCAACGGACAAAGCGTTCTTTGCGTACTATTCCTCTCTAAACAGTGAGATGAGCATAATCCTTTAACCCATAGGCCGATTTCTCTCCATCCAATAATATGGAAAAGGGATCCATCAATATTTAAAATCCATGTTTCATTCGAGACCATGTGAAGCCATGGAACCGTGTCTCATCTGTGAAGCTACAGGAGGGTTTCCGAACGACTGTTTCGTTAGCGTCTGTCCTCAAGGAATACAAGGTCAGGGTGAATGCGTTGTCTTTGAGTTCCCGCAGGATCTTGGCGTTTTGTCGTCTACCTCAGTTACACTGCTAAAGTCATCTCCAGACCGACATTAAAACTTAGAATTCTCATCCATGCACGGTAATGTATTCATATAGCCGTTTTGTTGTCGATTTTGATTCATATCTGTCGGTGTGGCTGTTGTACTATATCACAGAGACTCCTGAAACATTCTTACGCGATAATCGGGTGTTTCAGGAGTCACTGTGATAATGGACCAGATTCGAATGGTATACTGCTGGCCAATAAAAAGAGGGTGCGGGAATTTTGCACCAGGGAATATCACCCAGTCCACATACCTCAAGGAAATGGTGTCAGATTGGTAAATCAGTTGTTATCAATAGAAAATGTGGGACAATTTCCTCAAAGTCGTAAAAATCTTTGTCAAAGCAATATTATTTTCTTTGGAATCTATCATGTATATGTTATATGTTTGATTGTGGGGCTCTTGTGATTTGGTAGGGGAAATGCGTAAATATTGCCTACTGTCAATTTTATCAGTTCTTGGGATTTCCCACCAAAAAGCAACAACAACAAAACTTTACCGCAAACATTGGATCGTTATTGCCTGGCTTGCAGACACTCATATAATATTCATAAGTCATGTTAATCTAGCCTTTCTAAAACGCTTTCTTCATTAAGTCAAGTCTTTCTATGAATAATAAATATTGATCCGTCATACCACATTGTTTATCACCTTTCCACTAGTCTTCCTTTTAAATTGGCATTCTGTACCTTTAATGCACCTGATAAATGAATTATAAGGCGGAGGAAAAGGCGTTAAGGCACTATTAAGCACAAAGAGATCTTGCAGATAATTACACCGACACATTTCGAGAAGTGGGTGTATTTTATAAGGCGAAATGGGAAAGGCAATTTCAGGTTTAATCAGGCTACATTACGATTAATTATTCTTTCATTAGTATAATAAGTGAACTTCGGTGAGATGAATGAAGAAATTTTGGACGAAGTAAAGGATACATTTTGTACGGTAATGAAGCATTAGTTGGTCTGCCAGATAGATAACGCGTTTTCTTTTCATTGATACTGTTGTCATATCAACTGCGATGTTTGCGCTACTACAGATATATACAGTCTTAGTTGGATTTAGTTCAATCGAATTTAATGAACAAACTATAATTTTTTTTTAAAATTTAATTCAGTTAAGATATTTACCTTGAAGAAGTATGATGTTGGTGATCTCGAATAGGTAAGCTTTTAATGTATCTACCTTTTCTTCTCTTTCGATGTAAAGTTCCGTGGAGAGGGAACGAAGGAGGTTTTTGGACAGATGGAATACTCAATTTTCTTATTTCATATTATTGCGTGATTCAGGCATTTTGGAGACAAGTTATAAGCCAGAGTAGAAACTATTTGTGAAGGCGTTTATTACATTTTTTCTACCAAACTCGACTATGATAGTCTAGTAATTTAAATGGATTGTGACCTTTATCTCATTTTTTTTTAGGTCAAGAGGAATCAAGGTTTTTTCTCCACTAGTCTATACATAATTTGCCAAAGCAATCATATATTTTCTATCCTCAATTTACTTACCTTTTATATCATTCATATTTTTGTTTATCTTTTCCATCCGTTCTCTTGTTCTTTTTTTCTTCACTTTACATATCCTGTAAGTTTAACTCTATCTCTCTTTCTCCCGTCTCCCTTTCCCGATCTTTCCCATAATATAGCAATTTTGCCACTTATTCATATTACCGAAATATGGGGCACCCATTTAAATCTGGAGATCACACCGTGCTTTTGTTACAAATACCAAGCTATCTGCTGTCTGCTATGTCCAGCGGTCAGAACAGTGGGCGTGTAACTACGTTGGCATGTTTTATTGGGAAAGTCTTATTAACCCAGCTTGAATTCATATTTTAAAGCAAAAAGGAAGTTAACATCTACAACGACCTGTTTGGCCATTAAGCTATTTGATCATGTCTTAATTCCCTGTAGGACCCAGTTTCCTCCGAGGCGTATTTACTGGCGTTTAGTGTCATCGAGAATATATTGGCGACGTGACTAAACGGAGATCATATCTCACTCAGGTGTTACGCCACGGATCAAGACTTCTTCCGAATCTTTACACATTCGGTGCCCGGTAACGGTATAGCCTTTTCTATCTTCATAGGTCTTTTGGATCGGATAAGATGATCCATTTGAAACGTTATCTATTCTTTATAAGTATTTTCCTCTTGCGTGGTTACATTATCCCTTCCCAGATTAGGCAATATTGTAGAAAAGGGTTAATTGTATGAATAAAAAGCTAGGTAAGGGTTAATATAGTGCAGGAGAAGTGATCGAACATCGAAAGGGGAAAAGAAAAACAAGGATCAACAGAAAAGGAGTAATTAATATGGGAGAGGGGAAAAACACGTTGTAAACGAATGCACAACACTGAACCTCTAGTAACAATGTGTAAATAATTTTCTTTTTAATCGAAGAAAAGAAGCAACAAAAAAAAAACAAAAAAAAAACACGAATTATTGGTATTGATTAACCATCAAGATACCATTTTTGTTCGTCATTTTCATGTTAAAGGCATATTTGCGTAAAGTGTGTGTGTTTGTGGGTGCGCGTGTGGGATTCTGTTTAATTTCAAGTAAACCGCATCGACTACTTGATTATCATCAAACTGCGAAAGACAATTGATATCAATTGGTTTACAAGTAATCCTTATTAATATGAGACGGTGTGTTATAGTAATAAGAAAAAAGATAGTAGCACAACTGCAATTATTAAAATTTAGGGGATACATGTCTAAATAAACAAAACACTAGAACATAATTATTTAAAAATTAAAAAAAAAATGTTTGTTTTCTTTTGTTTGAATTCAGTAGGGGATAGGGTCAAGGGATAGGTTGTAGTAAGGAGGAGAGAATGCGAGGAAAGGGTGACTACGTGAAGGTTCACTGTTTACACTTGCTTTAATACTTATCCACGTGATTCTCCTGCACACGTTACAATCGTGACCATGTATTCCACTTGTTATCAAACAATAAACGGCGCAATAATAATGGATGCTGTACTTGGAGGTGTTATTCCAAGATCCGCCACCGCCTCTTATTTAACCTTCCCCGACTCAAGACCTTTGCAAATAATCTCAATGTACCTCTCATAACTTCATTAGTATAAGAGTTCATGCATGACGCCATGAAACCTTCTTTAACCCCTAGGTTGCGTATCTCATAAATGTGCGTAGTCCCATATATGACATTTCTTTGTATTGACAAAGAGTAAAAGCCTATAATGTTAAGTTGGTGATCGATACGCTTCAAGAGCCAGGTGTGTATAATTGTTGCACACGTCATCATCCGGCAACTGGTGGCGGTTTTATGAACAGGTACATCTTGGCTTTTAGAACGAATCGTTTTACCTTTCTCAGGATTATATACCGCATATACTGCAATTGTGTACATGTATATAAGCGGGGGGGAAAAAGAAATAAATACACGAAAAATTCAAATGAAATGTAGCTCTCAATTTTTCCTTTGCTTTAGTCGAAGCTTTATTTTTTATTTTTTTAATGACGTCAGTATTAAAGGAAATGCTTGTATTTTTGATGTACGCGATCATCTCCCAATTCCTGTCGCTTATAAGGAGACAACCGTTGTTAAACACCAAGAACCATCATTAAAATGGTTGTTCTTGGTGTATAACAATTAGTTCAAATTTTATCCAACTCTCATGTCAGTAACCTCGATGTGATTGAGGGTATTTTGAGAATAAATATCACTAATTCCACGATCATGACGGAGTTTGTTTGAAAGACTGTCACCATCAAAGTAAATGATGTTATGATTTGTTTAGACTTTCCAATAATTTTTGAGGCGTTATAGCTCAGTCGGTAGAGTGGTGGTCTAGTAACAGGGGGGGGGGGGGATTTCTGAAACCAAGTTGATGCGCTAGTGCCCTTGTGGTAAGGGATCAATCCCCAATACCAATTCCCCGGGATAGGACCTAATGCCATAGGCCCATTGTGTCTTACTTATATTAATTATTTAATTATTCCTTCCTTAGCAGTCAGGTAAAGTAAATCAATAAACCAATAAAAAAAATCATAAGTTTCATATCTAGGAATTCTAATAATGCTGGTATTGGCGTTGTTTTTCTTTAGTTTTTTCGTTTTTGTTTTTGTTTTGTTTTATAATCAGACTTTTTTTTTCCTGTCATGTATTTTCTAAACAATTCTTTGTGATTTGCTTTCTTTGATGTGGTTGACTATACGGGAAACATGCATTATTAAGAGAGAGATTGTATACCGTAACATCTTTGAGGTAAACAGTTTTTGTTTACAAGATATGGAGTTGGTTTACTTTCTTGACTATCCACTCTTCTTCTTTCCTCAAGCTTAGTCTTTGTGTTAGATTTTTTTTTTCATTGCTTAACCTCATTCTCTTATCTGTTATCCTGCATAATCCCTATACTTCGGGAAACCGGGATGTTTCTTCGATTTATTGTAATCATGATAATGTGGAAAATACTGATAGTGTGGGTCTTTTGATTCTCTTCGACTTTCTTACTTCCTGAGATGTTTAGCTTTGGTGGGTGTATGTCCTTTTGTTTCCTTAGACTTTGTCAGGTGAAACTTCTACTCATTGCCCCTTGGCGAGTATTTCCTTTGTTGACAGACTTTGGAAATACCCTCTCATGAAGTGATAACTTCCCTGAGATGTTCCCGTACTGTACACTGGTGAATATAGATTTCTGGTTCTGAGACACCACAGAAAACAATTATTTAACATGTCGTCTTAAACCGATTTTGATTGAACTTTATTTATTTATTTATTTGTTCATTTATTTATTTATTTATTTATTTTTGTATTTATATCTCATTTTAGTCTCTCCTTGGTTTTTCTCATTGGGTTGGCATCATTTCCTTATTTTTATTTTATTATTATTTTTTTTTTCTAAGACCTTCATTCAAACCTTCTTCAAAGATGTATATGATACCTTTGTCATGATTTTAATAATTTCATCTTCAAAACAGCTTTGGGCATTCAATCAATATGGATAATGTGCACTATCATACTTAATATTATTATCATGATTGCTATAACTATTTATGAGGTTATAATCCAGGGACTGAAAAAAGACCTGTCCGAGCTTGTCCTAAAGTCACGCAAATTGATTAAATCAGGGATTAAGGCGATTCCAGATATTTGCAATTCATCTTGATTTGTGCTTATAAATCACATCGATATCAATTCTTTTTTATTCAGATAGTATCAACTGTCTGTTCATCATAAATATTCTTCACATGCACTAACATTAATATTTTACTTTCAAGTCTGAGCCGCTACACTGCCCTCGTCAATAAAGTCCTTTTTTTACGTCCATGAATCTTTAATTTGGTATTCATGTAACGTCCTGTGTATACCACTCATATACCCGCTGAGGAATATATCGCCTGCCGTGATAGCCAGAAGGGCGTTATGTTACATCATTTTTCATGTATACACGGAGCTAACGTCCCTCTAACCTTAAATGACACTGTACAATGTTAAATGCTGGAAGTTAATCCTTTCCAATTCGCCTAATAGAGGCTGGTATATGATCGGAATATTTTTTTTAAAAGAAATGATATTGCTTTGGTACATGAATCGAGCGTTCTCTTCAAGGACACATGTCAGATGTTTACTTGAAGTAGCAATGCATGTTAATCTACTTACTAGTAACTTAATAGATAACATATTCAGTAAGCTTTAGAAAAACAACATTGTACTATGTGATCATGACATGTTTTCGAATGAAATATCAATGTTGGTACTTATAAATGGACGGTAATGATTACCTTTCATATTTTTATTTTTTTTATTAAACTCGTACTGCATTCGTTTGTTGTTGGTTTCCTGAAGTAGTAGTTACATTTTGTTAAATGTGCCTTATTAAAGACTTGTCAATGTCATTCATGTTCTAATTTGAATTCATAAATCAATGAATCATTTTTCAAAGTTGTTCTAAGAGAAAGCAAATTTAACTCTAGGAAATCACTACAAATTTACATAAACGTCATCGAACTTAACAACATTTGTATGGAATAACTTTGCTGTCATGACCATTGAACAAATCCTAACAATCATGATGTAGCCTTACCATGATAAGTTATTCACTTCTTTAATACGTTGTAAGATATGATTTAATATTATGTAAAATACGTACGATGTACATGTCATCTACATTAATTGATATAAATTCCTATATGGAAACCAATCAAATCAAATTAAATCAATACCGTAAATGCCTTATAATTCTATACGCGAACATATGGAAATGTCAACGCGGCTTCTAAATACCCTATGTCTTAAATGTAGTGGTGCAAAATTAGGTTAATATTCCGGGTAATGAAGGAAGGAATTAGAACGTGAAATGTGTCTAATGTTGGATGTCACATTTCATTCCAAAGAGCTAATCAACAGTTCTTAAGTGACTCTAATTTCTGTTCAGAATCGGTCAGGAAAAACTTCTCGTAAATGTAGGCCTATATTTTTCTTTTATACTTTTCCCCACTAGAGGCTAATAAGTTATTACAAAAATCGGCAAGTTATAATTTACATACACAGTGAGCAAGCCCACTTTTGCCATATAGCTCTGTCGTAAAGACAGAGTTTGTTGTAGTTTCCCGAACATCGAGCTTAATCTATTGCCTTGCTAATTATGTAGTAAGATGTTATTAGAAGAATATCAACCATAATTTATTAAATATATATTTATATAATGATATAAAGCAGATTAAAAGTAAAAGCCTAGGCCTATACTTCATTCCATATTAAATTATGAAAATGCATTGATTGAAACAAATATGTAAATATACGATTTCGCTTCTCACTACCTGTCAATTGTGGGTTCAAATAAAAACACTTTTCTTGGATTTATTGCGACCTTTTAGCATGTTTAGGGGCCAGCAAAATTTAATCACTGGGCCGCGTATTATGCAGTTATTGATCATAATGGCTTCCAGGTTCCTGACACTGCCGATCCATGTCAAAGAAAAAGTCGTAGGTTGTCATATATGAAGCCCACAATGGAAAATTAATCTGTGTGGAATTCGACCGGGAGTAATAGGGGACAACCCCATATACCTTTGGGTTATGCATACTCGAGTTACAATTGATTAATGCAACAGACTTCCTACGCAGTGGATATGATCCTTTTATTTTGTGTAAAATTTAGCTTTATTCTGCCGTGCCACGGCAAGATATTGAAATGATTAAAAGAAGACTTCACATAAAGAAATGTCTATTTCGAACTCGTCAGAAAAACACGTTTCATATATAGAAATACAAAGTCTGGGCATACTTAAAGGTGATCCAGCAGATGAAGTATTAAGATGTTATTGCATTTCTTAAACCTGAAACAAACGTCCATTCTCTGATCTGTAACATTATTACACTGTTAAAACGCTGTGTAAAAAAGAGTTGTTTAAAAAAAGTTGTGTAAGATTCTTAAACAACCGTTAATTAAACTTTAAACAACAGGTGTTGTTTAATGACTTTAATCAAGAGTTGGGTGGCTCCTATAGTAAACAGCGATTGTGTAAAGTTTTAAACATGTTGTGTAGTTTCTTTTGTTTTCACAAAATTTACATGAGCATTCCAACTGAGTGAACACAAATCATCAGGATTATCTGAAGTATAATATATACAAGTATTATCAGCATACATAGAAACTGTGTTATATCTTAAAGTTGAAGTTCACCCTGGAATTTTATTGGTCTTAAAAAAATGAAGAAAAATAATAGAAAAATGTTTTGTTTTTTGTTTGTTTGTTTTTTACACATCGTTTTAACAGTGTAGACCTTTTTTTAAAACTCCTTTTAATGCTATTTTGTTGTTGTTGTTGTTGTTTTTTAAATTACTTCTTTTCAATACAATTATTTTGTTTGCATATAGTTGTCAGAAGCTACCTTCTAGAAAAATAAAACACATTTTCTCTACATTACCCCTGAATATTGATTCATTTTATTTATTGTGCTTTTTCATTATGTATAAGGGAAATGCAAAAGTTAGCATTTTTCAGATATTTCTTTTCTTTCTT
>CALNVZ010003426.1:30342006-30375762 GCA_940671915.1 Paracentrotus lividus
TTTTTTTTTTTTTTTTTTTTTTTTTTTTTTTTTTTTTTTCTTTTGGTATAGGGGCGTCGTTAATTGTGTATATTACAAGAAAACATCATACTTATTAATCAACCATTTGAATATCGTATTTTGTTGCCGCCTGAAACAATATTATTTTCCATTTTAGTCGATGTTTTCTTGTATATTTAAGTCCAATTGCTTGAACAATCTACGTCTTTATTAGAATAAAGAAAGTGTTGAGGTCTTAAAGTTTACCAAATGTACGTACTCAATAAATAATTACATACATAATTCAAAGGCCTTTTGGGGAAAGGGTAATATTTTCAACTTTAGGCGTATAAAAACAGAAGAATATATACGATCGTAAATAAATATAACCATGGTTACTATACGAGACTTTAAAGATTTACAATCCAATTGAAGAACACAAATCCTGTTCTTTTAACATTAAAGATAAATTACAATAGAGATGAAAATAATTGCGTTCACCTCGTACTATATTCGCTTGTATAAAGTATCCAATACTTTACCCTACTTAGTAAGAATAAGAAGATTACCGATGACCTACCATTATTTTTCTTAATCAGAATGTTGATTTTGTGTGGGTCTTTAAAACCGAACTCAGAAAAACTTTGAATTACACAAAATGTTTACGCGGTAAAACTTTCATATTGGACATTTCAAAACAATTTTTTTTTTGTTTTCCATGATATATATTATTTATGATTAACGTTTACTTCGCACGTATTTGCACATGGTAATTTTCATTTAAAAAGATAGTAAAACAAATTATTGTTAGATACAAAATAATACAGTCGAGTAGTCTTTGTTTGATGACGAATAATTTAGTTTGAGCAATCATCCTTTGTAATTTTTGTATTTGCGATTTTTAGTTTGTTTCCTTACAGTTATTCTCATTGAGAAAAGTAGATAAATACTGTGTATACTGTGTATTATGCGCTATATAAATCTACTATTATCATATGTTATTATCACGTGCTATCATCATTTGCATTCAAGGTCATTTGGAGAACTTGTTCTTCTTTTGCCTTTTCGGCCAGTAATAATTTGCAGAGGTGAAATTGATAGTACTCTTGTTTCTTTTAAGCAGAAAATTGTAGAGTAATCATTTAAAGTTTAAACAAACATGATTCGTTACTAAAATGATGCGATATTTCTTCATGCCATGTACATTTCCAAAACTAAATGACAGATAGGCTAGGGGAAGTGAGTTCAGATGAGCCAATTTTCAAATTTTGGCTCCTGACTACACTATAGATAGATACTGTAGATATGGCTTACATCCAGTAATGAAGTACAATTACTGATCTCCATTTTTCCCCTATTCAGCTTTGAAGCAATGCATTTTATATTTGTCTAATTTCCCGCCAAAAAAAAAAGGTGCCTGGGGTAGTATGATCTTATACTAAATGCGTGTATTATATGCAAATTAGGTAAATAACTGAAATAACGAGGAAAAAATGTTCAAATTCATAAGCTTGTCTTTTCTTCTTTATTAAAACTCATGTCTAAGAACAAAAACAAAAGAAACATCGAATAAAACTTACAAAAAAAAAACAACTTTTTAAAAATTGGGATTTTTAAGTTAGAATTTATAGGTTATGGTATGGCTCAACTAACCCAACCAAAAAATCACATTTTACCCTATACACGCCATTTTGAAAACTTTTTTTATATTTTTTATTTCATGTTAAATAAAGCACAATTTTTTTACACATGAATCCACTATAATATATATAATCATTTTATAATAAGCATTTTTGATAGGTCCCAAGTGGGAAGACAAAATCATTCCATATCTATGATAATGGGAAAATTTCAAAAAATATGTAAATTAACAAAATGACGTCAAATTTCTCCCCATTCTTAGCTCATGTCTTAAAATTGTTCCCATTGATTTAAATAGACGTCCTTAAAGTTCCGGAAGTGCAAACTAGCTTTTATTTATTACAGTTTCCGAGTTACAGGGGGTGGCTCATCTTACCCACAGGCTTATCTTACCTCAGTTTACCCTAAATATTGCCTACATAACCCAAAGATATCCTCATACATGGTCAAATATTTTGTGTTATTATTAATGAAAGGTAGGCCTATACGCATATATGAAGTTATGTGTTTATATACAATGTAACAGAGGCATTATTTTCTGGCAGTTTAAGTTGTAAATAAATCAGTTAAAAAATGCAGCATCTTGTAATGTGTGTGAAAGTTTGCGGTTGAATTTTTCTGCTGCTAGAATATTTCCAAGAAGCCGAAGAGATATGGATACGGTTTGTATTTACTCAACGGACGAAATCACCCCTGAACATATTTTATAAAAATCCCCGTGCTGGTGTAGTAAAAATGTTGCAAATACTGGCAGAGAGCTTATGATCAGAGAGGGATCCAGAGTGTAACATTAGTAGTCATCAATAGTTGCGTGTCACCTTTTACTATAGACCATTCACCTTTAAAATGTGTTTTTAGGAGGGTGCTATAACAACTCCCCCCCCCCCAGAAAAAAAAGAGTAAACAAATTAAAATAAAATAACTGAAATAAATACGAAATAAAATAGGCCTGCCAAAAAAATGAATAAATAATAACAAAGATAATTTTTAAAATGTGCAATGAATTCCAATTAATTATTCTTTACTAAGTAATTGGTCTTTCTGAATATGTATAATGTACGTTTGTTTAGTATGAATGACCCCCCCCCCCCTCCCTTTCCGTTAACAATGGTTAGAGCTGACAACTATACTACGAAATTCATGACACAGGTTTTCCGTGGGCGGATTGTAATTTCTCCGAGTCTTTTTCTTCTTGCTTTTGCTTTCTGGACGTACTACGGAAAATGGTAAGAAGTAAAGTTTCTCTTGATTTAGGCTGTGTGATAAAGGTATTTGATCAATTTGAAACCAAGCAAGTAACAAAATATCTCGATCGTGCTTCTGAGGGATGTTGGGACTTATTGAAATGAGAGAATAATGCATGGCAACTCTCCGGGATTAATTTCGTGGGAAACAATCGAAAAGAATGTCGATACATATAACGACAAACATGTAACCTAAGAAGTATAATGAAAAGAAAATGTAACGTGCACTTCCAGGTGTGAAAATAGCAGTAAGGAAATAGCACCACGTGATTTTTATTGTTGTAAATATGATATGAAGAAAAAAAAAGAACCCGGTCACACAGTGGAAACAATCTACAAAACTGATACCAGACTTGAAGTGAATGGTTGTATTAACGAATGCTGAAAGTTTCCAATCTTTTTGACGTTGTGGCTAATGCGGTGGTCACAACTCGCCGTACCTTCGACGTGCAACTCCCTACAATGGATTTTGTAGAAAATTCGTGCAGCGAAGGTACCTTGCAGGTACAATGCATGTACGACGTGCAGGAAGTTGCAGGAATCGCAGAAGTTGACCCAGGACCTTGCGTGCATTGTACATGCAACGCAGGCTACGTTGATGGCACGTGGCCCGTAGCCTACGACGAGTTGTTACCGCCGCATTAGGTATCGAACTGAAAGGAAAACATCTCTTGAATGACAATACAATGACAAATGACGTGAAAGTAAGTCCACTGCATAATATACAAGGAGACCTATTTTTAGTAACGTCTGAAATTAGAGATTTATTATTGGAATACGTTTTCTATCATTCATGTCATGATAAGACAATGACACAGTTCCAAGGACCAACACATCTGCAGGTGACAAATGTGATGCGTCACGTCGAAAGGAGAGACTATTCGCGATTTTTGAAATCCATTTTATTTGATATTATTGATCTCTGATTCATTGCCTTTTGAAATTTGATATATAACCCGACTGAAGAGTAATAGAAGTGGAGATATTAGCCTTCTGAACGTGAGGAGAATTGTGCTCTTTAGAAATCAAAATCAGAGAAAAAGGTCCTGCGAAAGTTTGACTTCCGTTTGACTCCGAGCCAGAAAATAGACCAATTTTGTCACCGCTCTACTCACCGAAATGCCTAGTGCAACCACTTGTTACAAGGTGAAACGAATTGACAATGAGGGGCTGCTTAAGAGTATACAAGGATACAATACTCGTCCCGGTCACGACAATGAATCGAGGGCAAACGCAGCAAGCGATGTTGTCTAAACTTAACATTCATCTTCTCAAAAAAAGAAACTAAAAATTTGGTTATGTAGTTGTTTTTATCTTCGTCACAATAAATAACAACGTCAGATGTATCTTCTAATTGTTTAAGAAAAAGTCCGCCTTTTAGAAAGTGTTTACCTAATGCCCTTGGCGCAGACATTAGTTAGAAACAAACACTATTGTAAATACCTTTTGGGGGGTTTTATTCCGATGTTTGCGTGCGTTCTTTGAATTCAATCGCGTATACTCTTACTCATTATATGAGCGAGTCACTATTGATCTGAACTCTGTTGGAAATTTCGAAACATAATAATGGTTTATAAACTAAATTATTCTGTACAGGGGTTTATGCATTTTGTTTATATTTCTTTGAATAAGTAATATGATAGAGATAAGCCTCCCAAAATGTTTTAACTGCGAGAAATTTTTGACGGCCTCAGAATGTATTTAGAATTTCTCTGATCAGTTTATGAGTGGCTAAGGTTAGCTTAAGACAATGAAAATAAAAACGTAAATGAATTTGCTCGATCATCGTCTTTTATTGATAAACCTGTTACCAGTCAATAAGAAAGATTTAATAATTTTTAGAAATGAAGTTATTTTAAGAGTAAATCGTATTTTGTTTCGTCGTGTTTAGTAAACGCTAACTTTCATTAAACAGTTTCTACTTTGTAAACTAAACTGCAGAAAACTTAACTAAATACTTGTATCATAAGTATTCATCCAGGCTCACCTTTTTGTTATGCTCTATGTTCCTGATGGAACCGCAATTGTTATAGGGAGGTTTTAATTTCGCGCATCAGGACACAAGTATCGCGCCTTTAAAATAAATGCTGAAGATTAACATTCATCTTGGAGCGCCAGATAGCTAAGTCAAGCAATAAGTAGCTTTTCCCCACATAATTACCCCCCCCCCTCTCCCCACCCGATTGTTAGATTGACATTCGTTGCGTGCTCCGCTATCCCGGATGAAACAGCTTTATTTCACAGCCAGGTTTGTGGTATCGCACTACAAATTTCTGAGTGCCAGCTAAAGAGAGTTTAGTTCGCTAGTTGCGCTCAACTAAAAACGAAACAAAAATCAGTTGAAATCACACAGTCCCACGATGACAAAGCCATGCGTTGCTAAGGGCGGAGCTAAAACGAGAAGGGAAATGAAGCGTGGACCGTTCGGCTTGTATGTCCGGAAAAAAAAATTATGACCGAAAAAACACTCGCGCGAAAAAACTGCTTTTTTACACTTTCCCGTTACCATTTTCAACTCATTATTTTTTAAGCAGGGCAAAGATGAAGCATGGTAGAAGTCCAGAAAATCAACAACAAAAATTCCTCAAAATTGTGACTTTTTTATTAGTTTGTCGATTTACTCGGATCTTTGATCTGCGACTTCTCTCTCATTTCGACAAGACGTATCACAAATCTTTCTCTTCTGCAGCACCACGTCTATGGAACAACCTTCCTCTCAATCTGCGGACTTTGCCTTCTCTACCTCAGTTCCAGAATTCCCTTAAGACTCTTTTATTTGTTTATTCATGTTTGCTTTTAATGTTGAACTTGCATTTACACGATTTATGAGTAATTATGTTGAAATATGTTTTAATCAATAATTCGTGTTATTCATGTTATTAGTTCATAAGTTATTTTGCTATCAATGTTCTTATATTTATGATGTAAAGCGCTGTGATACTGCATGCAGCAATGAGCGCTATTTAAATTATTATTAGTTATAAAAGTCAGAAGCCCCACACTGTAAAAAAAATGAGTAAAATCTTACCCAATATTGAGCAAAAAGGTAACTCGCGTGAAATTGAGTAAAAAAATATTACTCATGCGGTTAAGCTAAATGTTACTGAGTAAAAAATATTACTCATGCGGTTGAGCTAAATGTTACTCAGAAAAGAGTAACTTTTAGTCATCTATGTATCATTCCTAACCCTAGCTTCGAAAGGAGTAAACCATTAACCATTAGTTTACTCATTTTCTTGCGAGTTACCTTTTGACTCTGTTAAGAGTAAACAAAATTTACTCCGTTGGGAGTAAAGCATTAGTTTACTCCGTTGGGAGTAAAGCATTAGTTTATTCATTTTCTTGCGAGTTACCTTTTTTACTCGGCGTTTTTACAGTGCAGCAATACACTTAGTTGTTCAACACAAAACCGTGAGAAAAGATGGGTCTGTCTTGGGATGATTGTTCTCACAAATCGGTAAATATTATCATATTATCTTAGAATGGAGTTGATCCTAATGCCATGGTAACGAAAATGCAATTCGAAATATCTAGTGCTTTTATAAGTACTTAGTTCAATCCCATCCTTTCTCTAATCATCATGAAAATAATGCATTAACTTTAATTGTGGACCTTTGTGAAATCCCGCTGATGCTTAGAAATTAATCTTTCCTGTATTACTTTTGGATTCATCTGTCTCTATAACGACTCACAATATTGATTAATTCTTTCTGTGCAAAAAAAAAAAAAAAAAAAAAAAAAAAAAAAAAAAAAAGAGAGAGAGAGAGAGAGAAAAGAAAATAGCACTTTTTAGAAACTATGGAATTAGGAAAGCATATTGTTAATGTAAAATCTATTATTCAACTATTTTTGTGATCCATGCAACTTGTTAAAATTAGCTGAAAATCAATTCTGTACGCATTTTAATACTGATAAATTTCTGGATTAATACTTTAATTTCAACGACTTGCATACAACATGGCAGTAATTTATTCGTGGTATGTACGTATACATTTCGTCAAAATACACAATATATAAAAAAAAATCGCGATACAGCTATGGTTTGATAACCATTCCGTTATAAACTGCATGCTTTACACATTCTTTCTTAGGGAGCGAAATCCATGATAGTTCTAAAGATAACATTTAAATAATAATAAGAACTACTGTTTCAATAGTTTCTTACTTTTGTATCAACAAAATGCAAGATGTAATAACGTGTACGCCTCTGAACTGCAATGGAATAATGCTGTAGAATACCTCACAATCCACTTGGAAATAAAACACTTTATCACTTATGCAGGGTCATGTTTGGTCAACGTTATAAATTCTCTTCATGGAAATGATGACGTCATAATTTCGTTTCTTAAACAAATTATTTGTGCTCTGCCGAACAGCCGAGCGTTGATTTAAATAGCATCGTGTATTTTACTGGTGATGGGGGCAAGGTGAATCAGGTTCGCTGGATTTAATTATCAATTTTGCCAGAGCATCGGCATACAATTTTCTTCTCTTCTCTATTTTTACCCCATTTTCGTGTATGAAACGTCGGGAATATCTTCATCACAGACTTCAATAGTGCAAATATGAATGTTTGAAGCATGACTCTGTAATATGAGATGAATCGCTACAACACAATATCATACTTTGATAGAATAATTACTAGCTATGGACAGTACGAGAATGCATTATGTAATAACCTGTTTGTACGATAAATGATATTGGAACGAAATTTGAAATGAGAAAACATTGATTATTTCGCTAGTCACTTAAGCATTTTTAAAGAATCCTTACAAAAAAGGGGGGACTTGGGTGAATGATCTGTCTCTTTGTAACGATTTTGCTTGAATTTTAAGATTAATACCTATACATATAGTAATACAAAAACAATTTTGTCAATGTCTGTTAAATGTAGTTGCAAGTTGCAAATTAACTTCGAGTTGCCCAATAACGTTTCAAGGTAAAACGCTGAAGGAAAAAAATCCAAAGCATTATTGCGTGCTTTATAATAAAGAAAAGTGCAAGGGAACGTAAATACCAGTGGGGTGTACCACAAAGACTTACGATTGATAAAAAGTTATGATTGATTTTTTTTCTCGGTAGCGTCATCATGGACAGGATGCTCCAAAGTTGATGATCTTAATCCTAACCCTAGCCCTATCCCTACTCTTAATCATATCAAAATCCTAATCCGTGACTGTAACTAGTTTCCAAATGAGGCTACCGAGATAAAACTCAATCGTAACTTTTTATCAATCGTAAGTCTTTGTGTTACACCCCACAGATTATTATTCCCTCCATAGACTGCACTGTTAACCAAAGTGAATGAGGGTTTTTTGTTTTGTTTTTGCTTTGTTTTTTTCCAATCCTGAACGAAGGGAAACAATCGTTTAAAAGATGATATTATATTGACGCGTGTTAAGAAAATTCTCTTTTATTTCTATCATAACATATTATGAAATGATAGGCTCATAGGGCTGACGATTTTCAATATTAAACCCTTTTAATTGATATTAATGACATGGCCTGACCCCTTTCAATTGACATTAATGTCATGGTCTGACTCCCAATTAATGCAATATGATTTTTTTTTTTTCATTCCTACAGGTTTGCCTTTATCCCCACCATGCAATCCTCACTAGTCGCTTTTTCAGCCGTCTTTGCGGCGGTGCTACTAGGCTTGGCTTCAGCCACAGATGTGCTTCCGTAAGTAAACCATAAAATACACAATATGATCCTTTTAATTTCGACTACTCTTGCGTGCTCGAATGACATGTTGCTCCATTATGACCCTACTGTACAGAATATTAATATACAAGGTGCACCTTTATCATAATAATATTACAATCAAAATGTGAACATAATTATTGTTAATTAATAATCGTAAATCTACTTTTGTACAACAAGACTCTACAAAAGGAAATGTAGGGGAGAGCGGGGTTATATATTTTTAACAAAAGCGGATTTATTTCATGAAACAATAAACAATCAGCTGGAGTGTATATCTGTATGCTACAAATGTACCCCATAAAATTTGTAAACTTATTAATGGTACCGGAAAAAAATCCGTCTTGGTATCTTTATAATTATATTTAAACTACCTAAAACGTTATTACATGGGTTCAGCTAATTTGCTTTATTGATTCTAATTAAAATATTAAAGATTGGTGTTCATTTTTTTTTTTTTTTACTTCATGTTTTATTACACTTGATGGCATCCACTTACAAACAGATATTCTGAAGTCCTGTGAAGTGGCATTCTGCAATATATCTTGTTTAAACCAAAATAAAATTGTCCAATGTGCACTAATATACATGTACATGTTATAGGAATATTTCGGAACACCTTACTGAATTATATGATTTTTTTTTTTTATTCAGCTGAAACCTATTTACTTAGTACATGTTCCAACTAACCCCGTTCAAAATGTTCCAACTAACCCCAGAGGCCCTTTTGACATTTGTAAGCTTACAGCACAAAAGAGGGACAACAACATGCCATATATTTAACCTTGTTTTGTAGCTTGTTATAACTGTTTGTTTTACTCAAAAACTGGCCAACTTAATTTATGATCTTCTCTGAGATAATAAAACATTAGTAAAAGTGACAAAATTTACTCGGAAGGTGAAAAAAACAAACATTGCTTTGTAACTTCACGAGGCTTGAAACATGTGTGCTGTCTAAAGTGTGCTGGATGGCAGTTACTAATAGCAACAACCTAAGGGTACATTTGCATAAATATATTTATAGCCGTTAAAGAAAATTGCAATGTTTCAACTAACCCCGTGTTCCAACTAACCCCACTCTCCCCTATAGGGGCCGCGGAACCGGGGGTGTGGAGGACTTTAGCCAACCCCCCCCCCTCCCCACTGTTTTCAGCAAACGTGTACAAAAATGCGAAAACGATCGTCGATTTGTGATTTCTAATCTGTGAAGCCCCCACCCCGCACCCCCACCCCCTCCACCACACACACACTTGTGGCTCAGCCCTTCCACTTTTAAAAACGCTTCGCGGCTCCTATAATCATAAAAGCAATCCACCTGGAGCAAAGTAGATAACAAAGTAAAGGATTCATTTCGTAATGTCTCATTTTCATATTGAGCTAAACATCAGAATAAAAATGGAAGTAGGTCATGATATTCATTCGGAAATGAAATATACTTTTAAAACCTTTTACTGACACCGCGTACATATCATGAATTACACAGGGGACACTTCGTAGTATGTTTCGCCGTATCAAATTAACACTATGATGTTTAGATCTAATGGTATATTGACCCAAATAACATAAAATGCGGTTTTAAATTATTTTCCTTGAAAATTATATAGAATATACATGTGTAAAAGTTAAATGATTGTATTATGTGCGTGGACAGTCTTTCATTTAGCAGTGCTTGAGGAAAATGGGCCTTTTTTTTCTTATTTTTTTAAAAATATTATCACAATTATGTTGTCCAATAAACGTGAAAATATTCATTCTTGCTGCACCCTATATTGTAAATTTATATCTTAAAGCCTTGAAATATAATTTATATTCATATTTCCAAAATATTCTGCTCTGAAAAACAAGAATTCAATCACATTTTCTCTCCTGGGATACCCTTGACAGCTGAGTCTTTCACACTTGTCGAAAGTTGTCCATTTTTAGAGAGAGCAGTCTATTAATGGTTAAATCTAAGTAAAGTTTGAGAGTCTTCATGCAGTCACTTCTTATCCTAGAAAATCCCTCTGCCCACATAAAATGCTAAAATAATTTGCTCTCTGATGGTCCCAAGGTTTTCTTTTCTTTCTTTCTTTTTCAAAATGACAAGCAACAAATTCAATTTCAACGAAAACATCATTTTCACTTTTCTAGTCCACTCGAAAATAAAATAAAATTCACGAAAAGAACTATGCGGATGAATACATCTTCAAACATTCCACATATTTTAATATAATAGATCCTTAAATGTTATTTATGTCATCCGCACTTGGGACCTAAAAGGTTTTTGACCAATATATTTAGGGTTAAATGTCATTTTGGCTTTAGATAGAGAAATGCGTATTTTTAACTCAAACGAAGATGTTCAAAATATGGAACCAATCTTCTTCTTTTTTATTGAAATATCTCGTGTTGCATATGTTTTTTTTAATCAGAATGGTATATTTTGAAATAAAGGTTTAAATGTATCTTTAAAAAAATGTCGGTAAAACGGAATACTTTGGGGATATTATGACCATTTCCACCGTAATTATGTATTCAAAATAATTGAGCTCAGGCAGATACCGTGTTGAGGTATAAATTTCTCAAAGGCTTAATGCGTATTATTTGTATCATAGTTATAAGCAGTTTCCAAAAAAAATTAATAATAATAATAATAATGATGATAATTAAAGTCAATTCATGTTTTGTTGTTATTATTTGTATTATTTTTCATTATTTATTTGACACTATAAGCGCTTAAAAACAACAAAGTGGGCATATGTATAAAACGCTATATAAATGTAATTATTATTATTATTATTATTATTATTATTATTATTATTGTTATTATCATTATTATTAGACAACAGCGTGAAAGGAGAGCGCCATCAGATGATTTGGAAGGATTTGAAACAGGAACATGGGATGATGCAGATGAAGTAGAAGATTTCAGGACAAATGAATTGTGAGTATTGCTTCAGAGGGGTGTTGCACCAAGTCGTTCTTAAAGTTACGAATGACTACTTGGAACATGTTCTTATGCTACAGTCACACAGACACTTACGTTGAGTTACGTCCAGTTGCGTCCAAAAATTATTTTCTTTTCTGCGGATCCCCACGGATGCCTACCCGTCATAGTCAGCAGTGGACATATTGATAATTTCGTGTTAAAAAGTTAAAGTGTCTGTGTGACTGTAGCATTAGGGCGTTGTTAATCACCATGCGCAATCCTCTAGAGCATGAACTGATCACCAGGGGGACATTTCATCAAAGAACTTGTCGGACGTTTTATCCGACAAACTGTTATAAGCTACTGAAATGCTTGCATCTAATTGGCCGAGAGCAAATTTGTCGGATAAAACGTCCGACAAGTCCTTTGATGAAATGCCCCCCAGTTGTTCGTTGCTTACGAACAACTTGGTGAAATACTGATCAGAAGATGTGAGTTGGATATTAAAAAGAAGAGTCAATTTCTCAAATACTGTAATATTACATCTATGATCGGTTTGGTGGTATGAATGATTTCATCGCTTTTTAGACAAACGAAGATGGAGTGTACTATTATATTGATATGCTCCATAACTGTTAAGAAGCAATTGAAAATATATCCTTTGAACATTTTAACAATTTATTTTTATTGTGATGGTTATTCATTAAAAAAGATATATAATTTGTCACTCCAGCATGTCGGGTACTGTCCGAAATAGGTGCGGTTACTTTTGGATGTACATGTATGAGCATTTTTCTTGTTTATATTAATACCAGAGTAAATATGCCACTGGTGGGGCGCAACAGCCCTGTGCCCACTCCCATATTAAACTGAGTGGGATGCATGCGAATTTTATTAAATTTTACAAATATTTCGTAGCATCCCACTCTATTTCTAAATCCTGCAACCATGGATGAACACTATTTCACACCTTCATGATCATGACTTACAAGATATTCTGCTCCAGAAACAATTGAATATCTCGAAAACACCAATCTCTGTCGCTTTTATGATGATTGAAAATTTGTATCAAGGTATTAACAAATAACTAATCATTGATTCGTATATACTTTGATAATTCCATATTGTGTGTTAGTAGCTTCCAACTCATAAAAAGTTGTTCAAGTCAGCCACGGGCGTAGACACGCATTAATATCTTTTGTTAGTGGGGGGGGGGGTGATTTATTCATCATCCCATCAGTAACAAAAGAAAGTGCGCCCCGCTCTACGCCAGTGAAGTCAGGGTCCCTTCGGTCATCATCATGATCATAAAGTCACCAGTTTGCGTGCACGTTGATTTGCGACGGATTTGAAAAAAATATTTTGAAGAAATGGGGAAGAAATGCTTAAAATAGATCAAACTGTGACACACACCCACATCAGCTACGAAACCCACACCCACACAAACATGTCGGTGTCACCCACACACACGCACACCGAACACGGAACCATGTTTATAAAACTTTTCGGTTGCCTTACCCGTCATTGTATAGCTAAGTAGGGCCTACCAAGATTTTATGAATTCCTAATTTAAAGCGTAACTGTAACCATATTCATTTTTACTGATAAGATGCTCATTACAAAAGATGTACAAAATTCGACAGATTGGTCAAACACTTTTCATTATTTTTATCCTACATTTTAGGATACTGTAATCCTAATCTAGTTTTTTTAAACTGTTTAAAACATACATGTAATATTAATACAAATATGGTGGTGTAATGCAAGTTATCTCTAATGACTATATAATCATAATATTGGAAGAAAAAGAAGATAATATTACATTGGCTTTAATCTGTCATTTTGTGGTATTATGGATTCATCATAATTATATAGATTACTTTAAAAGGCATTTGTATGTTTTTGGTAATTTCCAGAAGCTTCAAATAACAAGAGGAAATACATCGTACACTCATGACGTCTTTGTTTTGTTTTCGTAACCACTTGTGGTGAGGTAAAAGGGTTTGTCCATTACATTCATGTCTTCTAAAGCATAACAATTCAATGTGTCTGCTTCTTATGAATATGAAAATAGAAAAACAGAATCAAACGAGGGTCAACATACCATCACCATTTCCTTTTGCACCCTGTACGACGTACTCATTTCTCAAGTTCACGACTATGCTTTTTTTCTGAGAAAAGAAAAATGTTTATGAATTCAAGCTTCCCCAAAATATAAACTATAAGGGTTTAGATGTTATTACGTTTTGATGAGGTTTTTTGTAATGAAACATTTGTAAGGAATTAAAAAAGCACTATAAATAACATATTGCTGAGAGTGTCCAGACAATGTTACATTAAAATCCATCACAGGAAATGCGATTTATGAAATTAATGTCTTTTTTTTCTCCGTGAACATTTTGAAGGGCATTACCGAAAATTTGAACAATCGTTTCCTAGTTTTACGAAGACTTTAATGAAAAGGGAATTTAATCGCAAATTGGTTATCAAGTACAATTAATTTGTATTAGATTTGATGTAGCAGTCCGCAAATATGTAATTTGTGAGAAATTGATTTCGGAATCAATCTCCATAATGCAAACATGCTAGACATTATAAGTGAGTCTAGCGAATACCCAGTGTAATAGTATATTCATTATGCATGAAGGAGCATTTACGGTACAACATGAATTCTTATTATTTTTCAGCCATAATCATAGGATATGGGATGGATAAAAAAATAAGGTTAATCGAGGATGAAGGGTTTGATTAAGTAGGCTCCCCTATAATCTTTCTAAGGGGAAAGAAGATTTAATGAATTCATACGCATTTATTATTGATTGTGCGTATATAATGTACACTAATAGGAAATGGAGCGATGAAACATTTTGTTGAAGAAATGTGCTGATAATTATTTCAATCGTGAAAACTCACTAAAGAAATACCATAAAGTCAAAAGCTTATATAACTGTCGTGTGGAGGTTTAGACGTACAAATTTTCAGGTTTTTTAATTTTTTTAATTTTTTTTTTGTCCTCATTTTATGTCATACATGGGGGGGGGGGGGGGAATCGTTGATGATTTAATTTTTTCTTTAAATAATTTCTAGAACATCACCCGACGGTATTGTTTTTCATTATATTATAATTACGAGTATACTATCAAACTAATCTTAAATGTACAAAACGTCCTTTGTATTAACGAATATTATTTTAACAAAAAATGATAATCATATATGCTTGCACAAACAAGGGATAGCATTATATTTACCTACAAAATTGAAGGCAAAGAAAGGTATATTTGAAGAAGAAGAAAAGATAGTAATAAATTTAAAGTGGTCAGTTTGACGTATGATAGATTGGAGTTAAGAAGATTGGATGTCATTAGTGGGTAATGTCTTAATCATGGGTTGGAAAAATAGACCTGTTTCTTTCTGTGCGTCTTTCCCTCCCCCCCCTCTCCCCCCCCCCCCTCTTCTCCTCTCCTCTCTCTTTCTCTCTCTCTCTCTCTATCTGTCTCTCTCTGTCTCTCATTATGTCTCTTGTTCTCATCTGCCCCCTCCTCTTTCACTCTCCCTATCCTTTAATTTTTCAAATATTAGGTCTTTCTTTTAATATATGCCTTGCACAATCCGTCTCTCTCTCTCTATCTTTTTCCGCCACCTCTCGTTTTTCTCACTATATATTTTTTTCTCTCGCTCTATATTTTTCTTAACCACTTTTTTCCAATCTCTCTCTTTCTCTCTTTCTCATGCCTGACGATAAACAAGGTGTTGTTATCGTTGGTGGCTTCGCTGCTCCTAACAACCAGTTTATTAACGGACAAATTGCATGTCACGTTACTTCAATGCATCGGCGCCTTTACGTAAATCGTTTTCACACGACCTAACACACACGTGATCAACTGTCCGTGACCAATCAGAAACCAAGTAGCATAACACCTGTGTCTATGCAAAAACAAGACGAGTGGGATGTCCATCACTGTAGAGATGAAGTGACAGAATGCTCATAACCTAGACGTCAGATATATAGACCTGGTCATGTTGGTCGAAAGAGTTACAGCGAACTTTGAACCGGCCAATATCGTAATTTATAACCGTCAAAATTGCTTACTCAAACGAACGCAGTAATTTGTTAGCGGTATAATGTCGGTGTGCTGGTTCTAAATAAGTATTCGAATTGAGTTTTCTGACGTCAAAAGCCAAAGCAAACATAAATATGTTTAAATATTGTTAGGATGTGCTCCATTATAGGTTGAGGAGAAAAATACTTCTATTTTTGTTTAATTCTCCTAATCTGTAATCATCTTTATTCATCAATGATGAAATAAATTTGTGTTCTTTTCGTCAACATGGGCCAATCAAGACACAAAGCAAAGTAATGTCAATGATGCCAATATAATGACATCGGGATAAGCTTTCTGATGACATTGACTCCAGCATTCATCTCTCCTTGAACTGTTGAACCGAGGAGGTTAAGAATGAATTAATTAAACGTCTAAAATAGACCCAAGGACTGAATTCCCTTTAAATCCACTTTGTGTGATATTTTGAGGGGGTTTTAGCCGAGTCAGGAACCAAATGATCTTCTTTACGGACCATTAGCGAGAAAGACTCCTGAACAGCCGGTAAAGAGGACCTCGCATGAGTGATCTTTCAAGTTCATTATTGGGAGCAATTACTCTATCTGATAATTTTCTAGGGAAATCAGATTTAGATACTGACGAGGAAAAACTAAACGGAAGAAATCCCGAGTCATCTTGCAGGGAATAGAAAGCCGATGAATTACTTTTTAATTTCGTTTCTCTTTAATTTACGATATTTTTAAAGGAGTTTTTCCCCGGCCCATATCCCGATTTATGTCCCGAACTATAAACAAATATGTAATATTTGGAGCTCTAACAATGGTAGCTCAAAACAAAAACTGCAATAAAAACTGTTTCATTGTTAGTAGTATATTCCTTTTTATATGACAGATAGAATTATAGCATGAATACACAAAAAGTAATGTGCTTGCATTCTTAAACAGAGTTTTTCAAAGGCGTTAAAGCTTGTCAGCTCACAGGTGACTCATTTCTGGCTGGATTAGGCACTTGTATGGTCGGTCATAGTAAATGTTCGAATAGACGTTAATGATACAAACTAATGAGTTGGAAAACTACACGTAATGATACATAACATAATAGTTCTTTAATGATTTCAGCTGCGAGGTCATTCACCAGAAACAGATGATGCTTGCAGTAGAACATTCATGAGTTTTTCTTGTCATGCGATATATAGCCAATGCTTCTTACTTGTCGATCATATTACATCCATAATTAAACTGCCTGTCATCCTCATCATGTTTTGAGATGACCATTAACGCTTGACGGATGACAGGGAACTCAAATAATATAACCTTAGAATAAATGACGTCATGTTACTTTTTTAGGGTATAAACTTTATATCTATTGAAGTTTTTCTTTGTTAATCCTGAAAAGAATATCAAGACACAGAATTCAATTTTCCCTTCAAATAAAGGACTTTTGCCTTCACCAGCACACAAAAATTACCATACATCTTTTAAACAATAATATACTAATACAACGATTGGTAATATATACATTGAAATGGCTTGGATTCGCTTGAGTATAGTTATGAATTTTGTCTATTATGTTAAATGTATTCATAAAATAAGCTGTTATTGGATCTGCATTTGTGCAAAATTTATGTATTATCCCCAAAAAGAAGATAACTTGTCTAAATCAGTTGGTTAGATAATTGTATTAAAAAACATAAGTTACAAAAAAAGACTCTCTTTTGCACGTTGATTTTTGGAAATGAAATACAGTACATTAAAATGCAAATGTATTTAAAAGTAAAAATACTGCGCCCTTGAGAGGAGAAAATGTTAAGCACATACATTTGTTTTTCACTCTAAGCCAAAGTATGTCGTGCCGTTGATAAAATATTTCAATCTTGAATTTAAACCTTACTATCTGTTTTTGTTTTTGTCTTATTTTTTACAGTGCAAAAAGAATAGCTGATAACGACTTTGCTGACATGAGACATAGAGAACGTTCTAATTCCATGAGGCGACACCGAGTTCTGCAAGCCATGAACAAAATGTTGGCCGAAGCCGGAAAACGTTCTTAGTAAGTAAAACGGGGGTAAATGCTTATGATAATAATAATAATAAATTATCCTTATATAGAGCATAATACTTAATTCTCTTTGTGCTTTACAAAATTAAACAAACAGGTTGTTTTCAATTAAGAAAGTAAAGTAAATAAAATATACTAGATGAACGTACATGAACCGATAGCACGATATGAAATCTATTTCAATTAACCTGATAAATGACATAACAACACGTTTCAAAATATCAATTCACATCAATTAAACCCATACAAGGTCTTACAATTAATAAACTTTATTCTTTTCTTAAAGAAATGCGTGTAAAGTAGGGTCTTGAACGTCTGAGGCGTTGGTGCAGTACGGATAACAAGGGGAGAGACTTCCAAAGGGTGGATACAACAAATGTGAAAGAGCTTTGACAGTAGTACTGCATGCTGAAGCAAGGAACTTGTTAGGTTTATAATTGCTGGTATTATATAATAAATAGCTGATATTGAGGGGGGGGGGGAACAGTTATGTAGGAAAATCCCCATTTTTTGTTTAGGTATTCCTACAAATATCAGGGCACTATATTATACAAATTGAGATACCGATCAATTGCAAATTGATCGTAACCAATCCAGATCCTTGTGGCATGCTCTTTATGCATTAAAAGTATTACTATCAACCAAGTGAGAATTACCCTGTTCCAGTATTGCACTAAATCGTAATCATTTATGTCGCAGTGCCCTCTTTAGAAGCTATTAGACGAAGAATAGAATAATTGCCATATCCATGCAAGGTGTGCCATTACGATGTTGTCAACTTCTTTAAGAGACAGTGCAACCTAATCATTATCGTTAGGGAGTTTTAGAATCAATTCGACGTGAACATAAACGATGTTTTAGATGTAAATAGGGTTAAACCATACGTAGACGATACTTCGTTGAAATTACTTTATACATGTCTCATACAATCACAAATGGATTATTGTTGTGAAATTTGGGGTAACAGGTTTTTTAGACATACAGATAAGATAACCAAACTACAAAAGAGAGCGGCAAGAATGATTCTAAATTGTAATATATATACACCATCAAAGGAATTATTTACTCGCATAAAATGGATACCGTTTCAGGAGAGAGTCAAGTATTTCAGATGTTTTTTTTTTTTTTAATGTTTAAATAATTTATCCTCAGACTTTCATAAAGATTTTTTCAAAGAAATATCTAATCTACATAATTTTAACACACGGCAATCTGCTCGAAATGACCTTATCGTTGACAAATGTCATACTGAATACTTTAAGAATACAATAAGTTACGACGGTGCTTCTTTATGGAATAGATTACCTTACAATATCAAGCAGACAAGAAATTTAAACACCTTCAAACTGGCTCTTAAGAAGTATTTTTTACACCTTGCCATTGGTTAGAATAGTTTTATTTCCAAGTCCAACTCTACTCTATATATATATATATATATATATCACTCTATCCCCTCTTCCCTCTCTCTCTCTCTCTCCCTCTCTCTTCCTCCCTCAGACTCATTTTACCTCCTATATCACATGTATTATCTTAGCTCATACGTTTTTCTTGGTATTTTCCTGTATTGGATTATTTGCTTTTTTCACTTTAATTGCCACTGATTTAAATTGTTCGATTTATTTGTACGTTTCATAATTATGTTTAATGTTATATTGTAAATTCATGTATTCATATTGCTATGTCATTTTTAAATCTTTTAATTGTATATATTTGTGATGTTTTTTACAGGGCCCCATGGAAGACCAACTTCTGTTGAATGGGCTACCCTGGTGAAATATAAATAAATAAATAAATAAATAAATAAATAAATGGAAGCCTTTGGATACAAATTATAATAATAATGGTGACTTCTTTGTAACGATTGATGCTCAAAGCTCTACTAGATTCTTGTTCCAGTTCACAGGCTGAATTTAGAACTTTAAATGCCTCGTCTCGGCGTTCTCAATTCAGCCTGTCTACTGGACCCAGAAGCTAGAAGAGCTATGAGCGTCACGCCTGAAGAAGCCACCATTATAATCATAGTTATTTATGAAAAGCTTCCATTCTTTGCATCTAGAATCTCGTTCATGTTCTCGTCGACATGATTCTAAAACTCCCTTATCTCTTTTTTTTTTCTCTCTCTCTCGTTTAGTCCTGACAAAAGATCACTAGCCCAGAATGATTACATGATGGTAAGACAAGAGCTGGCTAACGGGAGACTTTACCGATCTCTGATGGACAGGATGCTATCAGAAGCCGGTAGACGCTAGAGTTTACTGGTCTTAAATGAGAGAAGCTACTTTCAAGCAACCCTTCCAAACGTCCAATATTTCATATAGAAAAAATAGTAATCAAGAAAAAGCAAAATTCTATAGTAGGTGTGTTTTATATGCTTTGGAATGATTATGACGGTTCATGTTGATCAATCATTAATTATGAATAGAGAAATATTGTCGTCGTAGCATTTGTTTCCGGAAGACATTTTTAAATGATAGTTTGTAGTCATGTTTCCGTAAACCTTTTTAAGTAATAAACCCATTTTTAACCTCCAACGTTTTACAATGCCATTAGACGAACAAAATAGTATTTAAGAAAGATTTGATAGCCTCATTCAAGCTTTTTTTTTTTTTTTGGTGTGTGTTCTTGTTCGGAGGATTCAGATTAACTGTAGACAGACGCTGCATCTTTTCCTTTTTTGTTATATTACACGGTGAGGAATCTCTTAGATAAACAAAAGTTTATACAATCTGAAGCTCATTCAAAATCAAAATTACCATACATCCAACGTTACATTCTCTTCGTGCTCTTGTGTCACATTTGAAACTTATCTTTATGTTCTTATTACTTTCTGTTTTATTTAAGTGAAACTATATAATATTCACCATAATAAATATTCACCCATACTGATTCTTTTATTTAATTATTTATTGTGAATGTATAATGCATTCAAAAGTGAAGCATTTATTTACATAAATTTAATAATATAAATTCGAGTTTTCCATGCTAAATCTTTACTGAAAACCTCGAATTACGTTAACACTTTTCTTTGTGGTGATGAGTTAGCTGTAAATACCTTTTCATATTCAGCTATTTGTACAGTGTTAATTTTAAAGAAAAAAAAAACATTTTCTGTACACACGATATTCGTAATAACATAATAACGATGCCGTATCATGCAAAGTATTACTTCGAATTTGTATGCGTGTTTTCAGTTCTCGAAATGTATATTGTAAAAATGTTGCCCCTAAAAGGAAACAATTGATATTAGCGTAATTTTAAAGGTCATATTTTGTTTAATCTCCGAGTATAACATATTGTTATGGCATATTCAAGTGCAATATTTTTCTTGTTAAAATGGTTTTAATTCCATTCTTCTTTTCATATGATAGGTTGAAGCTTTAATAAGGCGACTTTAGGCATTTAAAAACAAAATCTTGAGATGTTAATCACTTGTTTATGCTGCAGTAAGGATGGAAACATCGTTCAAATAAGATTTTGCATTGCTTGAATACAAACATTTTATCTTACCCAGGAAGAAAAAGGCAATTGAAGTTTCATTAATTATATATGTTTCCCTTCATTTTTAATAGCATGCATACGTAACGCACGGGGTTTCAATTTTGGTGATGGCTATAACCCTTTACCATACTTGGAAAGACGGAATATTAAATAAGCTATCGTTGATCTTTTTCATATTATAGGTAATATTGAGTGTTTCATGAAAAGAAAAATGAGAAATCGTAGTTGTAGTTGTGGTATACGTAATGTTTTGGTTATAGACACAAATGCCCAGGCCAATATGGGCTTACCAATAGGCAAAGCGTGGAAAAGGTATTTGTCGGCTATTTAAATTTCTGGATATACACCGTCTTTATAGATTTACGTTTGAATATTATTTTCATATAAATGTATAATTTATTTTCGAATTACAGTTTTCAGTTTCTTTTTGTGTTTTGATGTAATATTCAACGAATCAACGAATGATAATCCCACCATGAATTTAAATGAAATTGTGTGCTCTTATCTTCCTTTTACGTGTGCGTGTTCCGTGTACTAGTTTGTTGAAAGAGAGGTGATGCAATTAAGTATCTTACAATCCAATATCAGAGGATCTTAACACAAAAAGTATAGGGCAAGTCCACGCTATTGTGCGATGTAACAAACGGGACATTCAGAGAAAAAAAATAGGCTTTTTTGATAAATCTTAAATTGAAATCCCAATCCTTAGGTATATTTTTAAAGGTAAGAACCTTCAACAAAATCATAAGCAATAATTGA
The DNA here is from genome assembly GCA_940671915.1 of Paracentrotus lividus. Classification (NCBI taxonomy): domain Eukaryota; kingdom Metazoa; phylum Echinodermata; class Echinoidea; order Camarodonta; family Echinidae; genus Paracentrotus; species Paracentrotus lividus. Next base: position 30,363,861 of record CALNVZ010003426.1, read on the forward strand.
AATAACTCAATTCATATTTAATTTATTCGTTCGTAACACATGGGACCAGAAAAAAAAATGGTGTTTTTAAATTTTGAATTTGTTCACATGATACTACCCTTACAAAAATGTCGTGTGGTACCACGAAACGGTACCATACAAAATACCACAGGATTTTCCTATGGTTTTTTGGCACAAATACCATACAGAAGTACCATACAGCCAAAATACCATATGATTTCCTATGGTTTTTTGGCACAAATACCATACATCCAAAATACCATAGGATTTCCTATGGTTTTTTGGCACAAATACCACACAAAATACCATACAGAAGTACCATACAGCCAAAATACCATAGGATTTCCTATGGTTTTTTGGCACAAATACCACACAAAATACCATACAGCCAAATATGTAGGATTCCCTATGGTTTTTTGGCACAAATACCACACAAAATACCATACAGAAGTACCATACAGCCAAAATACCATAGGATTTCCTATGGTTTTTTGGCACAAATACCACACAAAATAGCATACAGCCAAAATACCATAGGATTTCTTATGGTTTTTTGGCACAAATACCATACAGCCAAAATACCATAGGGTTTCCTATGGTATTTCGGCACAAATACCACAGGATTTCCTATGGTATTTTAGCACAAGTACCACAAAAAATACCATACAGGAGTACCATACAGCAAAAATACCTAATAGCATTATCCCAAACTAGTACCACACATCAATACCGCACACAGTTACCAGGATTATGACATACCGTTACGACCGGAACACCACACGCCGTTAATTCAGGAATACCGCGTACACGCCGTTACCACAGGACTGCCGCGAGACACCCAAGGATACCATACTCTGGTATAAATACCACTATTTAGCAAATATATTTTGGGTCACAGTTAGTTATTTTCTATATCTCTTCGAAATAATGCAATGTAAACTATCGCTCTTGATGTTACTTTGTGTTTAGGAAATATATTTCCCTTAAAGAAAAAAATATTTAATATGCAGGCCATTACTACGTTAATGGGTAAGCTTCACAAAACACTGATTCTGTGCATTACAAAAACATTGGTATGCATGAGCTAATTACGCATAGCTTACCACACGATAGCTCCACAGGAATACCATACGACTACCAAACTTCAGCAGTAACACTCCATAAAACTCCACTTTGACTAATGCCGTTGGTTTCATCCCTGTTGCATGTTTGTCTTCCAATTCAGTTTTCGCCAAATTACCAATTTGCCGTCTAATTAATTCTCCATTTCGTCTAATCAAGTCGACTCTTAGGTCAAACACACTTAGTACATTCTGTAAGAAACTATCCTTAGAAAAAATATCCTGTGACAATACTACATACAACGGTAGCGTATTGGCGCGTCCCTGGGTGGACGTGGCGACGATTCGAGTCCCCCCACCCCCCCTAACCACCCGCATCCTCCCCTCGACTTTTGTGTTCTTCTGGGAATCGTCGACCCTCGATTTTTAAAGCTTAACAAAAATATATGTACATATAATAGACGAAGAGGCACAGATGTGCGTAAAAATGCAACCAAGTTCAGGTCAATAAAAAGTAAATTTTTCGGCTCGCGCTTCGCTTGCAAACAAAACCCACCAGGACAATAATTAATAATAATCTTTCTTCAGGTCCCTATATCATTTATTCTTTATTTGTTACAACGGTTTATTTGTAACTTTGGGCATAATGTGTGAGTAGGTCATTCTATTGCGAATTTGGATATTAGCCTTATTATTGTCTCTTGGGGTGATTTATTTATTCCGACTAGTGTATAATTAATTCCTCTCCAACTTTGGGTCAATCAGGGGGACGTGTCCCCTTCGATTTTCAAAGGCTTTACTTTTGTTTTTATTTCTAATAATTTGGATAAATTTTGGTATTTGCCCACTTGTCCAAATGTGATGGAAATAAACTTTTAAGTTTCATATTAAATTCTTTGGTTTTCAGGTCGTAATCGTTATAAAAAGTGACCATAATTCAGAAAGGGATTACAACATATATAGTATTATATGTATTGTAACCTTGATTATGATTTTCAACCTCTCCCCCTCCGACACACTCTTCTACCTTCACCGCTCTTCGGAATTGTATTTTCAAAGTATTGATATCAGCTAGTAATACAATGATTATATGTTATTATAGAGCAACTTTTTAGGCTCGCGCTTCGGCGCTCACAACTAATACAATGATTTATACGGTTTAACTATGTCTTCAGGTCGTATTTTGTGGAATATGTTTTATTTGTTCCAACCTTATATTCTTAAAATTGTCATTAGTTACTGCATAATAAATTATGTGAAATAGATCATTCTATTTCGAATTTTGGGTATACAAATATTTAGGAAGCCTTATTCCGTTGGAGTCTATAATAATTCCCATTCCGGGGTCTCTGTTCTCCCCCACCCCTGACCGTCATCACATGAAATCGCAGCCCCTGATGGTAGGGGAGACCGGGACAATAATTGTAACACGGGGCGATTGTAACAGAGGCTCCAATACATATGGTATTTGTGCCAAAAAACCATACAGCAATACCATACATATGGTATTTGTGCCAAAAAAAACATACAGCAATACCATACATATGGTATTTGTGCCAAAAAACCATACAGCAATACCATACATATGGTATTTGTGCCAAAAAAACTATACAGCAATACCATACATATGGTATTAGTACCAAAAAGCCGTACAGAAATACCATACATATGGTATTTGTGCCAAAAAACCATACAGCAATACCATACATATGGTACACTGTCCGTCATAAAGGTGGAATATTTTTTTGCCGCTATAGCGACATGATTTTGCTCTGACTTTAATTTCTTGAATATGTTTGTCCCTGCTTTTTCTTTTCGGGACCCTGGCTATATCTTGGACGTTCTTCCAACCCTTCACGTGGACCTTTTTCCAAAAAAATTTTGTCAACCCCCATGATGCCCATTTTTGTCATTTTTTTTTTCTCATGTTGGGGCCCCTTTTTGTTTCCCCGGCCGATCAAGCCCCCCTCAGTCCTTCCCCCAGGAAACGCGACTGAGGTGTATTGTTTTATATTGTTCTTTAAGTTAAATCTATATTTCTGGGGACAGGCTTAGGTCTCTTGTCTAGGGGAGGGGTTGAAGTAAAAAAAAAAAAAGAGATTGGTGAAAATTCGGAATATTTTATTCCATCTTTATGCTGAAAACAAAAGAAATGAAAAACAACCTTTAACCCTTAAATGTCATCATTTTCCCCTTAAATTTTGTTTAGCCTTGATAACAATGCTGTAAATAGTCATTGAGAGAGATCAAAGTTGCATCTAAGAATGAATTTCTTCTGAATTTAAACTTGTTTAAGTACGTCGACTGATGGAAAATCAACACCACAATGTTAACCACAATCGCAAGTTGGAGAAACTGAAGCGATACCGCATGCAAAATGTCAAGTAATAAAGTGATGTTTCATTCAGACCCGAATAATGCTAGGAATTCCCTCTTAAAACTCCAATTATCGAGTATAAAGTCAGAAAACATAGAATTATTGGTCATATTTTCAAAGTAAAATTATGGTTCAGCCCGCAAACTACCTTATAATCGACCGACGAGCATCATACACTGGCTCTCTCGAGTTCAGTCGCGATGTCATGATGCAAAGACTATAGTAACGAACCATTATGATATCGGTCCTGCTTTTTATAAATTTTTGTGGATTTTTTTTTTTATATTTTTTTTTTTTTTTTTTCCCATCTTGAAGAGGGCTCTTCAGCACTCCGATGTGATAAAGCCATCCGCATGGGTAGTTTATAACACATTTGAAAAATATTACCCTGCATTACTAATCGATGCGAAAACATCCCATAAAGAATTATTCGAACTAAACAAAGTTTTTAAAGAATTTTTTTATTTATTTTAATTTATTTATTTATTTTTTACGCGAGAATGACCTTCTTACATATCAGTACATGTAAAATATTCAAAAGAGTAAAAAATCAAAAGAGTACAAATTATTCTAAGTTTGATTCAAATTGATATGCATGCGACATGTTTATAATGTACATTTTTACTTAAAACATTATTTATTATGTTAATTAAAATGAAGCATATCGACCCAAACTAGCAAATGTACTCACGATTTTTAAAAAGCTATCTCTGTTTTGAAACCCAATTTCCCTGTCTAGTAATGCCATGTTATGCGTGTGGAGACACATCCTTTAGGCTATGAAACGGAATGAATAAAAATCTGGTCTTCAAACTTCACCATGTCACCCCAAATTGTTCAAAGAGCATCGGGCCACAACTTTCCTTTTATATGCATGCAATGATTAATGAGATCATTGCATTGGCTATGGAATATCAACGAATCAAGAGTGTGTCCATTCCAATTTATTTTTCTGATCTAGTTTCTCTAATAAAAGAAGAAGGAAGAATGAAATGAAATTGGGTAGAGGTAAGATCAAGGATTAGGATGAATGTTTTAACTGAAAGAGGCGAAAAAAAACAAACGAAGAGATGCCCCAAAAGACATACAGGAGTAGATAAAAAGAATCCATAGATTGCCTGGTAAGTGCCAGCTGTCTGGAAGAACAACCAAGCAAAATAAGTTTCTCATCGCTCATATTAATATTATATATTTGATTGGAAAAAATGAAAATAAAACTAAAAAAATGAAAGAAAAAATGAATACAATTTGATTAATGAGGATTATAATTTCTCTTTGACTGTTTTACTATACCGAATGTGATATATAATCTTATAATTCATGATTTTCTGCTTTGGTTGCGCAATTTTAATAAAAAGCAAATCCCTTAACAGTTGTTACTACTTGACTCTGTGAAGGGAAAACATATTAGATAAAAATAATTCATGAAGGTCATATATATCTTTCGAAATACCAATTTCTTGTTTCCGCGATTTACCCAGAATTTAAAGCCGTAAACGTTACATGACGTAGCCAGTAGTTTCAATGTCAGATGAACGACCCTCGCATCTCGCAAATATAAACTGAAAGCGTGATAGAACAGCCGATTCAGCCATTAATTAAACCAGATTATTGCGTTTTGCGCCATCGCAATTACCATCAATCTGCTTCATAATATTCTTTAATGTATACCACGTGACCTTAAGACTTTTGAAAGTGCAATATTATTTTAGTAATGTCAGATTTGTTTAATATGAATTATTAAGCTCATACAAAATTGTGTGAAAGAGCTTTTCAATAAGTTAAATATTATATTGTTATATATATGTTTAATCATATATAGCGCAATATATTTTGAATTTGGAGGCCAGCCAGCAATCTGCAACATGGAGATTTCACTAATGAAAACGAGAACGAAAAGATTGAGATTACTTGATCGTATAACACGTATACGTGCTCCTTTTTACAATTAAGCACTTAAAGCGTTTGGCGCCTTGAAACGCAGTAATAGGTGCAAATATAGTATTATTCAGTTTGCAAACACTACTGAATAAGTCTCATGGAAGTAAGATGTGTTTATCGCCTAATTTTCAGTTTAAAGGCATAATGAATTTTTACCAATATTGTTTCAAGTAAATTAAGTAAAATAGGTTTGGGGTTTTAAGATTGATGTGTTGATGAAAAATCACCCCACAGTCCATTATACCTTAAGTGTCAAAATTTCGGTAACTTTTAAAAATTTCTTCACAAGACACTAGTCTAACTCCGCTTCCCTCGATCAAGGAGATTTAATACCCTGTCAGAAATTTCATTAATGCCTTAAATAGAGCGCCTTATTTATCACCATGTAAGAGACAAGATGAAAGGGGCACAGGAATCGTGTCAAATCTGCCTTTCTTGGTGCGGTAAATCTGCCATTATATTATTATATTATATTATTATCATTATTATTATTATTATCAATATATTATTATTATTATTATTATTATTATTATTATTGTTTTTATTGATTTTTGATATCATGCCATTATTATCATTATTAAATTATTTTATTATTCTTATTATTATATTATTATTATTATTATTATTATTATCTGTTTTTTTGTTAATTATCATTGCCATTATTATATTATTATTATATTATTATTATTATTGTTTTATTGTTTTTTGTTTTATCATTGCCTTTATTATATTATTTTCTTATTCTCCAATTAAAATCTATTATCATAGGGTTAAATTAGGATAATAGGATGTCAGGTTTTCATATAGTTCAGGTTAGGAAAGACCCTAATCGCTATGTAACCAATTCCTCCGCAGTCTCAAAAATAGATACTACAAGTTAAAGTCCTTAGTGTTTTCTTCACCTTACCTTCTCCCTCACCATGTTAAAATTGATGTTATCTTTGCCCCGTTTTCTAAGCTTGAGTTAAAGCCATCAGCAACATGGGATTCTATGCTCCTTAAAAGGTTACCCGAACAAGTTCTCATGGATTTTCTAGTTCGGAGCTTTTTAATCGCACCCCACCCTCAATGTCCGTTGATAAGTTGTGACCATGAAATGAAAAAAGATATACAGGGGAAAAAGACACGAAAGAGAGAGAGAGAAGAGAGATAGAGTTAGTACGTGTCTATTGGTGTGTGTGTGCGTGTGTGTATGTGGGTGTGCGTGTGTGTGAGAGGATATGAATGTGGGCGGTTTAGGGTGAACGTGTTTTTGTGTGTGGTTGTGAGAGAGTGGTTGAAAGAAATGACAGATAGGGAGATGTTGACAGTTTTGGGTGTGTGTGTGTGTTGTACTAGTGTGTTTGGTTTGTGGTGTGTGCGTGTGTGTGTGTGTGTGTGCGTTGTGCGTAAGGCAGACGTCCGACAGAGAGATATAGGTGTCGGCGTTGTGAAAGACAATATAAAAAAGTATACAGCCTCATGGGAAAAAGGAATTACATAATCAAATTCTCTCATTCCACACCCCATGCTGCCCCGTTTTTAATCGACCCACAAATATTTAAGGTACTAAACATGCACCAAAAACATGCAGTGCCCCAGTCTGAACACATTGTATTGACATTGATTTTACACGTAAACAAGAACCGTATTGCAGCGCTGGAGTGATATATATATTCGTCATGTTCTGCGTAGTGTTGGTCATATTTTTCCAATGTGTTCTTGATATGACGCAGCCTATGATACCGGACTGACATGACATTCAACAACTAAAACAACATACCTTCACCTAAATAGCCGCAGTCTTTTTCAGAGCACTCTCGAAAACCAGATTCTAGTTAAACATATGCTCGGTCGTATTGTGGTACACGGGCATAATTCAAAACATATCTTTTACGTCTGATGAATCAATTCAATTTTATTCAATTAGATCACAAAGGTTTGGGAAAAATTTAAAGGGACCTTTACCAGAAAAAACTCATACATTTTTTCAGCATTTATGATTGTTTATTTATTTATTTATTGATACATTAATAATATGAGAATCCGCTTCAAAACTTTATAGAAGTGATTTGATATCTTCAAATTTGACTTTGAATTGCTTTTTTATCATTATCATTATATTCCAACCCATCGTTAGTTATATATCGACGTGATCAAAAGCAAGTTGAACCAGTAGCCTGTATAACATTATTATGCACCTCTATCTCACTAATCAACTGTTCAAATTCCAAAAAAACCAAGAACCCAACATTCTGAAGCATTGCAGAGGAAATAACTTGGCGAGGAAAAAAGTTACGGAGCATAATCATTTTCAATATTAACTGCGTGTTTTTTAAAGTTTCGATACTTATAATGTATTTTTTTGTAAATTTTGCCGCTCTCTCATATTTACATGAGTGTAATACGAGCTGATTCAAATATATGAGTGCGTCATTTCCCATAATTAACATTGCGTTATATTATGTAAAGGAATATTGGCGCTATCGGGTAGACGGAATACTGTTGCAAAAGAAACAAAAAGTACTTTAATATGTAATACAAAAATTTCATCAACTATGATTTAAAAGTTCCTCTTCGTTACAAATTCAGGGTAGGCATATCGAAGAAAATATGCCTTTGGTTGGGATAATCTTGCAGAGTGTGTAATTAAAAAAGTGTGTCAATGACTGGGGTGCCACAAATTGATTACAGAGGCTACATTAATGATCTTCAAAAATGCTCAGTAATGGGTGGTAACGTGCGGGGGAAGAAAAAAGAAAACGATGCGTGGCACTGATAAAAAGAAAGGAAATAATACCCAAAATAAATAAATGAGTCAATTAATAATTAAAAAGACGACACCAATTAAAAAACAAGGAACAAACAAACGCAAAAAAAAAAATAAAATAAAATAAATAAATAAATAAAATAAACCAGAAAAACCCCAAGAAAGATCGGGTGATTGAAATAAATCAAGTTGGTCCAAGTTTTTGCACAGTTCAAATCAATGGTCGGTCCTATAAAATACGTCACATAAAAAAAGTAAACCCAACTTTGAGAGCTCGTTTTAAAAATGTATCTTGTGTGACCTTAAAAAATTTAATATCGTGATAAAGAGTAACTCATATTCTATTCGAAGAATACCAAACTTATACCTGTGTTTTGACGGATGACTAAAGCAGTTTGGGCTTTCAAAAAATCAAGCGTAAAATGCTTCCCTTAACAAGTTTTGGCGAAAGCAGCTCTCAGCTTTCAAATCGGTCCAGTTATCCTTCGTCCCTAATGAAATGGAATCACGAAGAAAGAGAGTTAACCCTCTGTATAAGTATATACATTTTTAATATTAGGCTCTCAAGTTGGGTTTACTTTTATCTGGGACGCAATATATACACTTTACTTACCTTCAGTAGATGTGAAACAGTGTACATTTTCGCGGCTGTTCCTCCAGGGGTACACATATTAAAACGTTTGGGGTAGTCTTGTAGTTGCATACACTGACTGATAGAAAACAAAACCCCTGGTTCGATCCCCAGTATAGCACTGGACGTCTCTTGAAACAAGTCATTTTTTCTACATGCTTCTCCACCCGGGTTGGGAGTGGTGTGGTCCGAGTGGATAAGTCAGCGGACTTATGATCAACAAGGTACGTGCGTTTGAAATCCCGTCCATACCACTAGCACCCTTCGGCAAGGTGTCAACCAAGCAAATTTGCCGTACTTTGAACCCAAGTGGGTTGAATGGGTACCGGAAGGAAAGCTATTCCTTGAAATGCTGTGAGCACCTTTCGGGGTAGCTAGCTAAGCCGGGGTAATAAATTAGTTAACACTAAGAAGCGCTTAGAACACCAAGGTGGATATATGTATTAGCGCTAATATAAATGTAACTATTATTATTATTATATTATATGGACCGGTGGGACCCTACAAAAAATGTCGGTGGTACCACGCAACGGTACCATACAAATACCACAGGATTTTCCTATGGTTTTTTTGGCACAAATACCCACAAAATACACATACAAGAAGTAGCCATAAGCCAAAAATACCATAGATTTTCCTATGGTTTTTTTGGCACAAATACCACACAAATACCATACAGCCAAAATACCCATAGGATTTCCTATGGTTTTTTTGGCACAAATACCACACAAAATACCATATCAGAAGTACCATACAGCCAAATACCAATAGGATTTCCTATGGTTTTGGCACTAAATACATACAGCCAAAATACCATCGATTTCCTATGGTTTTTTTGCACAAAATACCACAACAAAAATACATAACAGAAGTACCATACAGCCAAATACCATAGATTTCCTATGGTTTTTGGGGCACAAAATACCACACAAATACCAAATACAGCCAAAATCACCATAGGGATTCCTATGGTTTTTTGGTCACAAATACGCACACAAAATACATACAGAAGTAGCCAATAACAGCAAAAATACATAATGATTTCCTTGGTTTTTTGGCACAATACCACACAAAATACCATACAGCCAAAACCATAGGATTTCCTATGGTTTTGGCAAAATACCACAGACAAAATACGCATACAGCCCAAAATCGCATAGGGTTCCTATGGTATTTCGGCAACAAAATACCACAGGATTTCCTATGGTATTTTAGCACAAGTACGCACAAAAATACCATACAAGAGTTACCATAAACAGCAAAATTCCTATAGCATATCCAAACTGTACCACACATCAATACCGCACTACAGTTACCCAGGATTATGACATACCGTTACGTCTGACACCCACACGCTTTCCGTTAATTAGGATACCACGCTACACGCCGTACCACAGGACTAGCCGTTCTAGACACCCAAAGATACCATAACTCTGGTATATATACCACTAATTTAGCAAATATATTTTTGTCACAGTTATTATTTTCTATATCTCTGATAATATAGCAAATGTCAAAACTATCTGCTCTGAGTTACTTTGTGTTTAGAAATATATTTCCCTAAAAGAAAAAATATTAATATGCAGATGGCAATTACGTAGTTAATGAGGTAAGCTTCACAAAACACTGATTTGTGCATAACAAAACTTGTATGGCAAAATGAGCTAATTACCATAAGTAACCACACGAAGTACCACAGGAATTACCATACGACTACCAAACTTCAGACAGTAAACTGCATAAATCGCACTTTGACTAATGCACGTTGTTTCATCCTGTTGGAATGTTTGTCTTCATCAGTTCGTCAAATTACCATATGGTCTAATTAATTCAGCTTTTCGTGCTATCAAAGTCGACTTAGTCAAACCAGTCCACTTAGTAATCCTTTGTAAGAAAACTATCCCCTTAGAAAAAAATAATCCTGTGACAAATACTACACAACGGTAGGTATTGGCGGCGTCCCGGGTGGACGGGGGACGATCGAGGTCCCCCCCCCCCCCCCATCGATTTTTGTTTTCTGGGGAATCGTCCAACCCTCGATTTTTAAAGGGCTTAACAAAAAATATATGTTACATATAATAGACGAAGAAGGCACAGTGTGCCGTAAAAATGAACCAAGTTCAGGTCAATAAAAAGCTAATTTTTCGGCTCGCGCCTTCGCTTTTGCCAAAACAAAAGAACACCAAGAAAATAATTAAATTAATAATATTTCTTCAGGTCCGCTATATTCATTTATTCTTTTATTTGTTACCAACGCTTTATTTGTAACTTTGGCATAATGTGTGAGGTGGTCATTCTATTGGCGAATTTTGGAATATTAAGCCTATATTATATGTCTCTTTGGGTGCTTTATTTATTACGATCTAGTGTATAATTAAATCCTCTCCAAATTTGGGCCGTCAATCAGGGGGACGTGTCCCTTGATTTTCAAAAGCTTTACTTTTTTTGTTTTTATTTTTCTAAAAATTTGGATAAATTTTGTATTTGCCCACTTGTTCCAAATGTGATGGAAATAAAAACTTTAAGTTTCTTTAAATTCTTTGTTTTCAGGTCCGTATCGTAAAAGTACCATATTCAGATAGGGATTACAAAACATATATATATATATATATATATATTATATATATATATATATATAAATATAGTATTATGTATTTTAAAAACGTTGATTTTAATGAGATTTTCACGTCGCTCTTCCGGAATTGTAATTTTCTAGTAGTGATTATCAGCTAGTGATACATGATTAATGTTATTATAGAGCAAAATTTTTAGCTCGGGCTTCGCGCTCACAAACATACAATGGATTTAAACGGTTAAAATTCATTTAAACTATGTCTTCAGGTCGTATTTTGGGAATATGTTTTATTTGTTCCAACCTTATATTCCTTAAAATTGTCATTAGGTTTCTGCCATAATAAGATTATGTGAACATAGATCAATTTATCTTCGAATTTTGGGTATACAAATATTTAGGAAAGCCTTATTTCCGTTCGAGTCTATAATAGATTCCCCGATTCCGGGGTCCCTCTGTTCTCCCCACCCTGAATCCGTCATCAAATGAATCGCATAGCCCCCTGAATGGTAGGGGAGACCGGGACAAATAATTGTAACACGGGGCGATTGTAACAGAGGCTTTTCCAATA
>CALNVZ010003426.1:30375787-30470830 GCA_940671915.1 Paracentrotus lividus
ACATGTGGTATTTGTGTCATACATGTGGTATTTGTGCCAAAAAACATACAGCAATACCATACATATGGTATATGTGTAAAAAAAAAATTAAAAAAATACAGCAATACCATACATATGGTATTTGTGCCAAAAAACCATACAGCAATGCCGTACATATGGTATTTGTGCCAAAAAAAACATACAGCAATATCATACATATGGTATTTGTGCCAAAAAACCATACAGCAATACCATACATATGGTATTTGTGCCAAAAAACTATACAGCAATACCATACATATGGTATTAGTACCAAAAAGCCATACAGAAATACCATACATATGGTATTTGTGCCAAAAAACCATACAGCAATACCATACATATGGTACACTGTCCGTCATAAAGGTGGAATATTTTTTTGCCGCTATAACGACATGATTTTGCTCTGACTTTAATTTCTTGAATATGTTTGTCCCTGCTTGTTCTTTTCGGGACCCTGGCTATATCTTGGACGTTCTTCCAACCCTTCACGTGGACCTTTTTCCAAAAAAGTTTTGTCAACCCCCATGATGCCCATTTTTGTCATTTTTTTTCTCATGTTGGGGCCCCTTTTTGTTTCCCCGGCCGATCAAGCCCCCCTCTGTCCTTCCCCCAGGAAACGCGACTGAGGTGTATTGTTTTATATTGTTCTTTAAGTTAAATCTATATTTCTGGGGACAGGCTTAGGTCTCTTGTCTAGGGGAGGGGTTGAAGTAAAAAAAAACGAGATTGGTGAAAATTCGGAATATTTTATTCCATCTTTATGCTGAAAACAAAAGGAATGAAAAACAACCTTTAACCCTTAAATGTCATCATTTTCCCCTTAAATTTTGTTTAGCCTTGATAACAAGGCTGTAAATAGTCATTATAGATAATATTTTATTTTGATTTATGTTTGGTTGAGATTTTACAATACAATTTAGGGAAGACAGAAATTTCCATGGTCTAAAAATGAATAAAATGAATGTTGAACCCCAATCAAAATAAATTTTGACCCCTCCCCTAGACAAAAGAGTCGAGCCTGTAACCATAAATCTAGATTTAATTTAAAGAACAATAACAGATCTCCACCTCAAACGTTTTTCCTTGGGGTAGGACTGAGGGGGCCTTGGTGGGTCGCGTGACAAAAAAGGGCCCCAAAAATAAGAAAAATGACGAAAATGGCCATCTTCTGGGGGTGACAAACTTTTTTGAGGAAAAATTCCCGGGAAGGGTTGAGGGAACGTCCAAGATATTCCCAGGATCCCAGAAAGTGAAAGCGGTGGCAAAGACATTCAAGAAATTAATAACGGAGCAACATAATGTCGCTTGAGCCAGAAAAAATGTTCCACCTTTATAACGAACAGTGTATTTGTGCCAAAAAAACATACAGCAATACTATACATATGGTATTTGTGCCAAAAAAACATACATAAATACCATACATATGGTATTTGTGCCAAAAACCATACAGCAATACCATACATATGGTATTTGTGCCAAGAAACCATACATATGGTATTTGTGCCAAAAACCATACAGCAATACCATACATATGGTATTTGTGCCAAAAAACCATACAGCAATACCATACATATGGTATTTCTGCCCAAAAAAAAACATACAGAAATACCATACATATGGTATTTGTGCCAAAAACCATACAGCAATACCATACATATGGTATTTGTGCAAAAAAATATACAGAAATACCATACATATGGTATGTGTGCCAGAAAACCATACAGCAATACCATACATATGGTATTTGTGCCAAAAAAACATACAGCAATACCATGCAACAAAAAAAAACCATACAGCAATACCATACATATGGTATTTGCTGCCAAAAAAAAAACATACAGAAATACCATACATATGGTATTTGTGCCAAAAACATACCAGCAATACCATACATATGTATTTTGCCAAATACCACAGCACTGCTGTATGGTATTCTTATGTACCCTTTTCCTGTGTGGTATTTCCCTATGGTACTTCTATGGTATTTATTGTACCAATTAGAAATACCCATAGGAATACCACAGGACATTCAGAAATACCATATGAATACCACAAGACATTCAGAAATACCATAGGAATACCACAGGACATTTTTGTAAGGGTAGGAATTAAAAAACAATGTAATAAACTTTGTAATTAAATATTTTAATTTCAATAGGTCAAGTTTGATAAAATATGATATGTAACACATGGGACACGTAACACATGGGACAATTATTTCATGAATTATTTTCCATTAAATATTTGGTGTAGCCAAGGCGTAGCAACATGTTGTGTAAAAAAAAAATCCAACTGATAAAGCAAAAGAACCATAATACAACACATTACTGTAAAAAAATAAATATTTTGTTTCATTACTTGAGGTGGGAGGGCAAGTAATAAAACTTTATAATTTTACATCAGCTCAGTAACTTTTGTGAAACTACTACTGAGACATGAATACTTTAAGAATAAAGATGTGGAAAGTTATGTGCTAGGTTCGTGATATTTTCACCAGAGAAAGCCAATATGATATTTAAACAGAAAATATGTACTTTTTGGTTGTATTTCTATAACAAACCTTTAGAAATAATGGTTGAAAATAGCATTTTTAATGCATTTTATCACTTTTTTCTTGAATATTAATGAGCCTTGCTACGTCATATGACCTTGAAATGACCTTTTGATGTCATTTGCATTAAGTTTATTTCATACACTTTGTGGTGATATATGATACATTATATGTACTTTTAAATCCTTTCTGACACACTTGACACAAAAATGGTCGAAAAGTTGAAAAATCACCACCTCGGGAAGAAATAGCTTGGACTTGCCCTATAGTAACATATGGTACAAGTAGTGAAAAGTAACAACATCGTCTAAAAGACCCAGCGAAATTACGCGATTGTAAATGATGATTATGAAATATGTGACTCATCATATTGAAATCAGACACAAGTCACCAGAAAAGAGTCAAAGATTCCAACAAAACAATACATTGTTAAATGCTTTCCCCTAATCGTTTTTACCCCTTTTTTTTTTTTTTTTTTTTTTTTTTTTTTTTTTTTTTTTTTTTTTTTTACAGAGCATACAAGAAACATTGAAAATTAAGAAAAAGTATTTCCCCCAAATAAGACAATTTTTATTATTTTGCCGATTTCTTCGACACTGTGCTGAATTTGCTCGGCGACTTGTGTCTGATTTTGATGTGATGCATCACATATGGTTGGTGCAGTTGATTATTTTGCTAAGTTCCATAATTTATATTCCAAAGTTCGGACAATACGATAATAATTATTGCACTAATTGAAACAATTGCACCTTCAAAATTCCGAATTAATTTGGAGAAACTTGCACTTTTAAAACTGCATACAAATCAATTAATCTTAGACGGTGTGATTGCACTCTTTTGAATTAATCTAAAATGTTAAATTAGCTAGCCTTCCTGGAAAGGGTTCTTCAATAGATAAATGAGCACGTGCACCAATTCCGAATTTATAACTATATTTTCCATATTGTAGCCGTCAGCCATGTGTTGACACTTCAGAATAAGTGCAACGTTTATGATAACATTTCTTTCAATATCAACCTATCCTACTTATACTTAGTAATTAAGACTCAGAGAGGTTGAACTGCAAAGAATATATAATAGGTAAATCGCTTTAATGGGTATTATTATCTCGTCTTGATGATTATCAAACGCCTCTTCATTTCGGGGAATAAGCCCTAAAGTGATAATACATATGTTGGCATTCTTGTGTTGCCAAGGAAGACAATTGAACTACTTCTCAAAATTGCCCACGGTTATCACGTTAAATGCTCCTGATATTCTGTCTTTAGAATATGATACAGCAGTAACAAGACATTAATTGCTTTTACAAAAGACACAAACATGGCAAACTGTTACTCTCTGAATTAACTATGGAATTCGGTCTTGTGGACACATACATACCTACAAACAATAAAATCGACTTATTTCATTTTAGTTGCCTTAATTAAAGTTATGTTACTTATTATGAGTTTACACTTATCATAATCATTGTTTTCAGAAGTATTTGAATTTGCATTGCGACGAGAGTAGATCCTCAATCATCAACAAATATACACAATTATTAAAGAGTATGAATAAATCATATCGACGAATATAAGAAATAACATGAAATTAAATGATACAGAAAGAGAGGGGAGAGAAAGAGACAAAAATGAAATACGAAGTGTAATGAAAATATATGCAAAGAAGGACAGAACAGAGAGACAGGGAGAGGGAGGGAGACAGAGACAGAGAGACTGAGATTGAATAGTTACGTATTAAGAATGTGTAAAAAATTAGATTTGAGAGAGCGAAAGAGAGAAAGAGACGATACGTGTGAGAAATAATTGAGATGGTATTTGGCGAAGACCTATGCGAACCAATCAATCAAACAATATTTTACCATCATTTAATAGTTGTTATTGATAAAATTAACTATAATAGTAATAGGCCTAATGATAGTAATAATAGTATTAATATATTATAATAATAATGATAATAATACTACTAATAATAACGATACTACTACTACTAATAATGATATTAATAATAATAATAATAATACTAATAATAATAATTATAGGTATGGAAACCCAACGAAGCAGAATTTGTGAATGAAACCCTTCAATTGAAACAAATTAAAACAAAGTGGCGGTATTTAAAATAGTATAATAGTAATAAATATAAGAAAATACATTTTTTATATATTATTTATAAAGAATTAATTATAAAAATACTTTTATTTTTAACATTAGAACAATACATTATAAGACCTAAAGTGAACGTTTATTCTGACAATAAAAAGTTGACCACACGATCCTTGAAATACTTTACGCATCGAAGAAAAAAAACAACAAACAAACAGTCAAACAAATGCATTGTTCGGTCGAATAAGGCATGTGCCGCCGCGACGCTTCGTGTAAACCTTATTCAATACTTATTAATTTTATCAACAACAAACAGAAAACATTGATTAATATAAATGCATGATGATAATTAAAAAAAAAAAAAAAAAAAAAATAGAAATATGGGGAATGAGAATAAGCAGAATAGGTTTGTATAAAAAAAACATATTGTTTAATATACCGTTGCATAACCGATTTATTCAAGGTTTGTTTTAAATTTTTTAATCAAGATCACAATAATTCCGTAGCTCCTATCAATAAACGTTTCATGTACATGCAGGCCTATTTCAATATTCATTTTCATATTTAATTTTCTTCGTTCATGTGTATTGGGGGTTACAAGAACATATTGCTTGTTGTTTATGAAGAGGGACAGAAAGAAAAAAAGCTATTTTTTAGGGGGTAGGGAGATTTCAAAGCAAAATTTAGATTTTCCTTGTATGACTCTGAAAAATAAATTGCCCACGAAAATTTTCCAAAAATCAGTGAATTATCTGCTGAATTTGTCAGATGTTAGCATTTTTAATTCATTTCACATGTTTATCAACAACAAACAGAAAACATTGATTAATATAAATGCATGATGATAATTTAAAAAAAAAAAAAATAGAAATATGGGGAATGAGAATAAGCAGAATAGGTTTGTATAAAAAAAACATATTGTTTAATATATCGTTGCATAACCGATTTATTCAAGGGTTGTTTTAAATTTTTTAATCAAGATCACAATAATTCCGTAGCTCCTATCAATAAACGTTCCATGTACATGCAGGCCTATTTCAATATTCATTTTCATATTTAATTTTCTTCGTTCATGTGTATTGGGGGTTACAAGAACATATTGCGTGTTGTTTATGAAGAGGGACAGAAAGGAAAAAGCTATTTTTTTTAGGGGGCAGGGAGATTTCAAAGCAATATTGAGATTTTACTTGTATGACACTGAATAACAAATTGCCCACGAAAATTTTCAAAAAATCAGTGAATTATCTGCTGAATTTGTGAGATGTTAGCATTTTGAATTCATTTCACATGTTTGTAAACTTTTTTAGATTATGTTGATCTTTCCTTCTGCAAATTACTCGGGCTAATAATTTCTGTACATACGAAAATATGAGCCTCCTCCTACGAGCACCTTCTGATGAAGACAAAAATGATAATACATGAATACCAACATAAGGTGGCGCCATTTCGATCTTTCTGTCAGATTTTTCTGTGTAGAGCAGTGCTCGAGATCAGCCAACTCAGTTTCAGAAGACAAAGGGGAGTTGTAAGACGTCTCAGAGACGTCACGGCGACATTGCGACAACTTTCGGTGACTTTGTTGTCACGTTGTCTGTAGAAGTAGCGGCAAAGTCTCAACCATTTTTGGAGGGGGCGGAACGTGCGAGAATAAAAAATGTACAATGTAGAGGGAGATGCGGCATGTACAAAATAGCCTGACACCTGCCATCTACGCTAACTGGGCGTATAATTAACCTCCTCCGTGTTTTAACGTTTTGTTTTGTTTTGTTTTGTTGTTTTGTTTGTTTTTTTCATCAACAAATCAAACCCGTAATAATGATCCGAAAAATACAAACATATTTGGCCGTATGCATAAATAATAATATTTATTGAGATCTTTCCTAATTTTCCTAATTGCAAGTCGCACGATATCATTTCTCCCAACATGAGGACACCTCCAAATATTTCAGGCAATACTTTGATCGAGTTCTTACGGCATTGATTAAAAGATTTAAAAAAAATAGATGTTCATCATCATTGTCATTGTAGGATACTCGAGCAAACAAACGAGAATTCCGGTTTTGGAATAACACCATTTTATTCGTTCATAATGTTCAGCAGCTGTTCCAT
This sequence comes from Paracentrotus lividus, assembly GCA_940671915.1. Taxonomy (NCBI): domain Eukaryota; kingdom Metazoa; phylum Echinodermata; class Echinoidea; order Camarodonta; family Echinidae; genus Paracentrotus; species Paracentrotus lividus. The sequence continues at coordinate 30,382,574 of CALNVZ010003426.1, forward strand.
TTTGCTTCTCATTCAAGCTAGCAATGAATAATTCATGCGATTTTGCAAACTTGGAATTGTGTATTTCGCCCGAGACACTTAGTTACTTTTTGGAAATAGCGTTATATATATAAATTAAATAAACTCCTTTTAATCTACCTTTCGATCACGTGACAAATAATCAGTACATTCAATCTCAAAAGAGTATTAACGTTGTTTTCTCCTCAATGGATAACTTGATAAATCCGACCACATCCTTAGTGCACAGGGTAAATAATAGTTTTGACAAGATTATAATAGTTTATTCGAAGAAACTTAACTGAGCACTTATAACTTGATAGTAAATGTAATTCATAACGTAAGTAAAGTACCAAGAAAAGTAATTGTTTGTCTTATCTATAATGTATCTTATATTATATACTACATACTCATCAACACTGTGATTAAGTTACCGACTCTACTTATGGGCACTGTATCACAGGTCTAAGAGGGTATTTGCAACATTTTTCTTTTACGAACTTTTAATGATTTTTCAATATTTTCTAATTTTTTTAAAAATATAATTGAATGATGAAACGTTTAGATGTTTGATTGAGTGAATTGAAAATATTTAACGTTTCAAGAGGTTATTATCGACGCAATGATATGAACACCACATATTTTCATAAATCTCTTTCTCTCTCTATTTCATTGGAAAGAGACCAAAGTCTGAAAATGAAGATACAGTCATGTAATCAACTGACTACTTTCTGCAGGACATACAAATTAACGAGACTATACACTGCAACCTCACTTTCCCTAGCGTACATTGCCGCCATCTACTGTGCTTTTCGAGAGAGGCTTTCAAAGATCACTCAAAGTGAATTTAACGTTGAAGATGACGTTTTTCCTCCATCTTACACATGTCTAGAATTTTTTTTTTTCTGTAATGGTACTTTCAGATGTTAGTGGTTTCGTTTGATAATTATGATTTGATTTAATTCAATTTAAGTCTAAAGAGGGAAGGGGTATAAGTGCTCCCAATGCAATGATTAAAAAACAACATAGAAATACAAAAACATTACCATCATGATGATCAATTGACAAAATTATATACTTTCGCTTTTAGTCCGTACGTTTTTCGAAGGATTATATTAATTATAATCGGACAAAACTGTGACGTGTAGTCGAGCAGGACATTTTTAACGCAAATTTTACGATAAATAGGCCTATAAGAAATAAAAGTTTACAGCATTGTTTTTCATTGCCCCTGTGTGTATGTGTGTGTTTTTGTGTGTGCGTCTATTTCTCTCTCTCTTTCTTTTTGTCTCTCTCTCTCTCTCTCTCTTCTCTCTCTTCCCATTATCTTTCTTTTTCTATTCCCCTCTATCTCTCTCTTTAATGCTGCAGTCACGCAGACACTTATACGTTGAGTTACGTCCGTATGCGTCCAAAAATTCCTTTTTTTCTATGGATCCCCACGGATGCCTTCCTGTCATAGTCAGCAGTGGAAATAGTGATAATTTCGTTCATCCAATAAAACAAAGAAAATAATACCCGAGATATGATAGCATAGAAGATGAAATAAGGATAAAACAACAAAAACTTAACTAAACGTATGTGTCTGTGTGACTGTAGCGTTACCCCTTCTCTCTCCCTTTCTCTCTTTATTCCTCTCACTAATTCCACTTCCCTCCTCTCCCTTTCTGGCTCCCTCTTCCCTCTCCTCTTTCTCTCTTCCACTGCTTTCCTTTCCTCACAGTCCATGGAAGCCCTACGTGTGATCCCTTATACTGTTTTATATGGTGACAATATAATGGCTTTTAATGACCTAATCCGTCCACATGTCATATATTATTACATTTCACATAATTTTCATTCAAAAAGCAATTTTCCCGCAATAGTCAATTTTGAGCCAAAAGCAGAGAAAATATTATGAGGAAAAATGTTGCTTTGATGGATTTTCCAGTGGCGCTGGTCAAACTTCATTTAAATTTCATTACCCCCTTCCTATTAAAATACGTATATAGCTGAAAGCAAGCGTGAAGGCCTAATTTCATCGTCCTCTCAGTATTTGCAAGAGTGCGTTTGAAATGTGTCATTTCAGGCAGTCAGCTTCGGGTCACATAACCCCTCATTTTAATGAGAGAAAAGGCATTCTGTTTTGGTTTTACATTAAACATAAAATAAAGATGATATTCATTTATCCCATTTTTATCATTTAGTCATCCTCATGGCCCTTAAAAAATTACATGACTTTTCTTTCTTTCTTTAAAAGTCATTATATTTGTAGTGGCCCAAACTGGTTCTGAGGAACGTTTTTGGCATGCCTCTTTTAACGTAGAAGTTTACATACTCATCTAACGTACATGTTAACATACTCATCTTACGTAGATGTTAACATACTCATCTTACGTAGATGTTAACATACTCATCTTACGTAGATGTTAACATACTCTTTTAACGTAGAAGTTTACATACTCATCTAATGTAGATGTTAACATACTCATGTTACGTAGATGTTAACTTACTCATCTAACGTAGATGTTAACATACTCATCTTACGTAGATGTTAACATACTCATCTTACGTAGATGTTAACATACTCTTTTAACGTAGAAGTTTACATACTCATCTAATGTAGATGTTAACATACTCATGTTACGTAGATGTTAACATACTCATCTAACGTAGATGTTAACATACTCATCTTACGTAGATGTTAACATACTCATCTAACGTAGATGTTAACATACTCATCTGACGTCGATGTTAACATACTCATCTAACGTAGATGTTAACATACTCATGTAACGTAGATGTTAACATACTCATCTTACGTAGATGTTAACATACTCATCTTACGTAGATGTTAACATACTCATCTAACGTAGATGTTAACATACTCATCTTACGTAGATGTTAACATACTCATCTTACGTAGATGTTAACATACTCATCTTACGTAGATGTTAACATACTCATCTTACGTAGATGTTAACATACTCATCTAAAGCAGATGTTAACATACTCATCTGACGTCGATGTTAAAGCTGGTGTAAAGTGTTTGGAGAAGGAAAAATTTAATTTGGATTCACAGTTAGATAATATGAAAGACTGAATCCTATAACTGTAACAAAGAAAGTAATATTACATGAAATCTAGTTTTAGTGTCTTTATTTCACGATATAAGTATTTAAAAAAAAAAGATAAGTCGGGGATCCGACTCATCTCATTGTGCACTAGGCATTCACATATGGAAAACCAATAGGGATTCTCTTGTGTGGGTGATACACACAGATCGCTACGCTCCATTCATGCGGGAAGTTCGGGGGACTGGACACCCCAGCACAGGTCTTAATAACCGTTACAAATTGTGTTTGGATTCAAACATTTCACTGAAATTCACCGGAAATCGTGAAAGGAATATCACAAAATCTCTCACACATATCTTTTAGTGCAATGTGAACAACATGAGACTATAGTAAATAGTGGTAGTATTTTACGAGCTGTGATTGGTTGAAAGGGTGTCACGTGTCATTCTACATTCTGGTATGTTGAACGCTTTTTTGTTATGTTGAACGGTTTTTACCTGTGTTAAAATGAATGGCGAAATCGATTGCCTTGTTGCGCAAGCGCGTAATAACAGTAAAATGGTGCGCACAACAATAGATACGCGGAGCGACAATATACGTCACAATAGCTTAATTAGCACCAAAAGTTTGGCAAACATTTGCAAAGATAAAACCAGATTAGGCAAGGTCAAAGATCTAGGGGTCTATTTACTATAATAAATAGTGCATGCATCTATTAATGCAACATTACTGACTATGTGAACTCCAAATACTAAATTATCCCTCGTGCACATCTGTTTCAACTCGGCCTACGGCCTCGCTGAAATAATTAATGTGCCCTCGGGATAATTTAGTATTTGTCGTGCACATAATCTAGTATGTTGCATGGTAGAGCATGCACTATTTATATAATATTTCATCGGTTTTATGCCGATCCCTTTTTTGTTACCAAGACTATACACCAGGTTTAACATACTCATCTAACGTAGATGTTAACATACTCTTTTAACGTAGAAGTTTACATACTCATCTAACGTAGATGTTAGCATACTCACATAATGTAGATGTTAACATACTCATCTAACGTAGATGTTAACATACTCATCTAACGTAGATGTTAACATACTCATCTCACGTAGATGTTAACAGACTCATCTTACGTAGACAAGTGTTAACATACTCATCTAACGTAGATGTTAACATACTCATCTTACGTAGATGTTAACATACTCATCTTACGTAGATGTTAACATACTCATCTTACGTAGATGTTAACAAACTCATATAACGTAGATGTTGACATACTCATATAACGTAGATGGTAACATACTCATCTAACGTAGATGTTAACATACTCATCTAACGTAGATGTTAACATACTCATCTAACGTAGATGGTAACATACTCATCTGATCTATGTTAACATACTCATGAAAACGTACATGTTAACATATTATAACGTATATGTTAACATACTAATCTGACGTATAGATGTTATTATATCACTTCTATGAATATTCATGAGAATTCTAGATTAATTATTGGTTAATAGGAGATCACGTGATTAAATATAGTTCCCACTGGGAAAAAAACAAATCTCGAGCAGCTCCGAATATTTTCAATATTTTTCTGGGGGAGAAATGCGCTACTATTTTGAGCAAATACGATCACGATATTCACGATCGATCATATCGGCAAAATACATCTGCTGAAGATAATTGAAATGGCGTCGACGCAAATCATTGTTTCAAACTACGAATATGTCTTAAGTAGGCCATAAAAGGGTAAAATCATATCAGTAAATCGATAATCAATCCTTCTTCGAACCTCTCTTTGGTGCAAATTTCATTTGTGACGGATGTGTTTTGAAAGAGCAGTAAGTTTACAGTTTATTTCTCGTTCGGTTCTGGCAAGCAGCAGGAAATGGTGCGGTAGCTAGTTCTTTTCTACGCCGGGCTGGGAGGCGCAGCGCGTAATGTCCAAACCCTTCAATGTCGTGCTTGGGTTCAGATTAATGGTGATGGATCATGCCTATGTTCTTTGAATATAGATTGAGCAGTCACCCATGTTGATGGTATTTATAATTTCATTAGAAAAGAAGAGATATAAGACAAATATACCAAGCATTACGTTCAAAAGTTAAGTGAAAATTATGTATCTTCGGAGAGACTGGCAAGTTACTATTTTCTCCTCGGAGGCTTCGTTCCTCGGAGAAAATAGTAACTATCCATTCCCTCCTCAGATAAATCATTTTCCAACTAAACTTTATCACAGCTTGTTAACATACTCATTATTCATCAAAAGAGGTAGTGCAATATGCGCTGTGATTATTAGTTATATTGAACAATTTTGTTAAATTAGTGGGGTGGTTATATGGGGCTGTATCTTTAGGGGTGATTTTGAGGGAGGGAAAGAACAAATAATATTTTCATTTTGGGGAATTTCATTAAAAGATATTGAATATTGTACATGTTTAATTATTGCAACACTGCTATACTATATTTACATAATTAATACTTAAGTATCCATCGTGCATGTTTACAGGGGAGATAGATTAGGGCGTGTCCGTGTAAATGATCGATTAGTGTGTGCAGAAAATGTGCATATTTTGTTTGGTACTAGATTTCTATACTCAACCAATATTCTTGACACCATGCCTGAGCGGGTCGGTACTATGCGTATGGTGATTACTGAATATGGCGTCATCGTCATCTCTACTATTATGACGTCAATCTCAACTTTGTTTTCTTGCAATAATTCTGGGAATATTTAAATGGTTTATTTTTTAAAAATCCAGAAGTTGTGTCATAAGATGCCCTTGTATCTCAATCATATCCATCGTTGTTTGTATTATGTGTGAGTTATCAACTAAAGACGTCACTCGGTACCCGTAAACTTCAATGACCTAATTACACGCTCCAAATAAATTAAGGGTGTAATTATTTTCGTATCTCTGTAACACTTCTTGGAACGTTTATTTTGCCTGAATGGAGAGACAAAACGTCACTCTTGCTCAGTAAGTGAACCCTTCCAATAGTGCACAATTTAATCATTGTCTCAAAGACGTTTATCATGTGGTTGGTGTGCCGAAGTGAGAGTGTTGAGGGGGATCCCTATCTATATTGCCATTCCGGATTCGATACTAATGAATAACCTCTTACTTGAGCATGGAGGAAAAGAAAACCGTCTGGTTAACAATTCAAACATTGGTATATGTATATTATTCATCGTCGACACCATTACTGTTTATCAACATAATCATCGTCATACTCTAGCACCACAATCTCCTCCTCACTGTTATTATTACCACCATCATTATCATTATTATCATCATCATCACAATCATCATCCTCATTATTATTATCATTATCATCTCTTTCATTATCATCAACATCATCACCACAAGCCTAATCATTATCATTATCATTATCACTGTCTTCACCATCACCACCACCACCACCAACACCACAACTACCATTATAATCTTCCTCCTCATCGTCATCATCATCATATTCATCGCCTTTATCATTACCTTTATCATCTTAACCCGTATCATAATTATCATCATCAAAATGATCACCACCAGCATCATCATTATCATTATCATCTTCACCATCACCACCACCACCACCATCACCACCACCACCACCACCACCACTAACACAACAACCATCATCATCATCATCATCATCATTTTTATCATCTAAACCATCATCATAATTACCATAACCAACATCATCACCACCAGCATCATCATTATCATTATCATCTTCATCAGCATCATCATTATCTTTATCATCTTAACCGGTATCATCACTATCATCAACAACATCATCACCAGCAGCATCACCATCTTCATCATTATATAACTATCTTCACCATCACCAACACCAACACCACAATCATCATTATTATCATCCTCATAATCATCCTCCTCCTCATCATTATCACCTTTATCATCTTAAACGGTATCATCATTATCACCATCAATATCATCATCACCAGCATCATCATTATCATTATTATCTTCAACATCACCACCACCAACACCAACAGCACCACAACCATCACCACCATCATGACTATCATCATTATCATCTTCATCATCTAAACCATCATCATTATCATCATCAACGCCATCACCACCTGCATCATTATCATCATTATCTTTATCACCTAAACCATCATCATCATCATCATCAGCATCATCATTATCATCCACACCACCCTTATCATTATTATCTAAACTGTCATCATAATCATCATCATTACCGTCATCATCATTGTCATCATAACCGCCATCACCATCAACACCACCATCATCATCATCATTTTCATCATCATCATCACCCCTCCCTCCCCCCCCCCCCCTCGGCCTCCAAAAGAAAATATTTTCTCCCAGTAATTGCCGTATAGAATTTTATATTACGCTTTGATTGCACAGTATGACAGTATTTGAAATCCATTTTTCATATATTTGTTGCTATGTCTGACAAGTAATTTGTTTGTAAAAATTATATAATAATACATAAATATAAAATTTAAAGGTTTGTGAATAAATACTTATTTATTCAAACAGGTATATCTTAAAAGAAAGTGAAAGATATATTTATGACAATTTGAATGGATGGCTTTCGACTTGGCTTTGCTTTTTTGTCTTGAGAAAATAAATGTAAAGATTTTGTAATTTCAAAAACAAATTTACAACTTCCCAAACAATATACTAGGTGCTTTAAGTATTGTGATGTGAGTTCTCGATTTATTTTTCTTATAGAATTTAAAAATTTGAAACAAAACTGTGCACAACAATATTTTTGCGTAATAAATTAAAGAAATTTGAATGCAGGCAATTTTTTAAGGAATGTTTTCTTTATTATTTTCTCTAACTCTGAGTTTATCCTCGTCATAAAAAGTTAGACCGACTTTAGATATGTTATACTTATAAAGTAATATTAATTATATATTTTACAATTACTTTTTCACATGTAATATACATATTTATGAGTATTTTATCTCAACTTATATTCTATTTTACTCCACGATTATGAGGTACGGATCACTGACCACAAATTTTTGTTAAATTCAGAAAATTTTAATTCTCCTCGTAAATGTAAGTCTCTTGAGATTTTCCAAACTAGCATGACTAAATCACAGTCTTTTAATCAAAATTTTTTATTATAACAGGTAGACAACAGCTATAGGTTGTCACAAAATAAACTTTTATTACAAAATTCATAACCATGCACTACAAATCATTTAACTTGTGCTTTCATGGAAGATACATGAACACACGGGTGTATTTATGAATGTCGCCCTCATGAGGCTTAAAAATCATGATTTATGATGCAATAGACGAACAGATGTTCAAATCAAGGGATATTTCTGCCTACCGCACCATAACAACCTCTCATCATGTATTAAAGGTTATTTGTTATTTTCCTTTTTCATGCATTATGTTTAAAGACAGAGAGAAAGAGTTGAATATAGCAAATAGTTTTACAATGATAAGAAATGAACATAATTATGGAAACAAATTAAATAGGAAGAAACACATATCAAAGTATTCGATGTATATCCTTTTACAGTGGATAAAACTTTACATTACGTAACCTCGACAATTACTGCAATATGTTAACACAGAATGTACACGTTTACGGCAGAATATGTTGAGAAATAGTGATACGTCGCATATTTGACTTGTCATTAAAAATATTTTATCTATTGTAATTATAAAATCGTCGAATATTACACCATATAAACTTTATTTTGTACAACAGGAGTTTCAAACAACGTATGCCTACATAACTATCTGAAAGTTGGTGAAGAATTAAAGTACATTGTTATAAATATGATATGAAATTTTCATCATATGCGATAAAAACATATGCTGTAAAAAATTGGTATCTTACTATTATGTTTTAGATTTAAGCATGTCGCCAAACCATTGCAAATCTTTTTTTTCGAGTGTTACATTATCCACATGGAATATTAAAGTATGTATATGAGATCGTGTGTTATTCATGTCATGATTTCCGGTGAATTTGAGAGTAAATGTCCGAATAAAAAGTAATAAAACGACCAATTCAAAGAGACTCTATTGAGCCCTTCCGCCAACGGATCCGCGCATAGGCACCAGGGTATGTTTCACTCACAAGATAGAATTCCCCGTGGTTTTACAAGCGTGTGCTATACTATGATCAGAAACTGAGTCGTATGAGCTTTCATGTTTTTTTATTGTAATACACCACTGAAATGGGTTTACATGAAAAAGCATTCTTCTTATCACAAATTTTAGGATACAATATTTCATATTATCTGGCAATGAAATTTAACAATACACGGTGCATTTCTTTTTCTTTTATCTCCCAAAACTATTAATAAATAACTTAGCGTTATATGACATAACTGCAACAAATACGGCTATGGACCAATTTCATTGTCAATAATTTTTTTAATTGCACATTTTAGTTAAGTGGTACAACTCCAACAAATATTCATACTGCTCCATCTCAATTTTTCAAATGTGTCTATATCAAATGCTACATAAACTATATCTCATTCAAATATATACGTAGTTTTAAGAATGCCCAACAATTATTATACTTGATATTTACGCCACAATATTGAATGAGTTTTATGAATAAATAATATTTGTTTACACGTAAAATTACAACAATGTACAGGAGAGTTCAGCAAATATAGGAAAATTGACAAAGATACAGTCTTTCTATTTCAAACATTCGGGATAATTTCGGTCGAATTTGATAATAATACCTCATCTGTCTCATTTAAAATACATTCGACAATCAGCAGTCTTATCCCGTTTCAATTGCTTTGATTATTACTATTTACATTAAGCAATATATTATTCTACTAAATTCAATATAACAAAAACGCAGGAAGATAGGACGGGGATAGAAGGAGTATCGTTGATGTTAGGATGAGTGATGATTTAAATATAATCTGGTGTGTTGTATTTATGTTTGGTAGAGCAGCTGAACAGGTATATTCCCAATCGGAATGTGAGAATGATGAAAGTTTTCATCCTACGTAGACTGTTCTATCTTCCTTCACATTTCGCACCCATGAATTATCTCCTTGACTCGTTCTCTGTGCGAAAGAAAAAAAAACAAATAGAAACAAAGAATTTGTTATTAAAGTGCCACAAACACACAAGAACATGATACTAGGTTTGAATACTTTGTCATGACACTTATATAATTTGACATTAATCAGTATTTGCCACTCACCATCCGGACAATTAGAGAATATTGGATGACCTTGATTGGGATACGTAAAAATATTGTAAGAGCTGAAGAAAAATGTTGGATGAGTCGAGGACGAATCCAATATTTTTCTTCAGCGAGTAACAATATTTCACGTATCCCACGAAAATTGATCATCAAATATTATGATTATTATTTAGATACCCCCACAAACATATAAATGTTAATCGTGGCATCCTTTTCTAGAAGTCTTGTAAAGTGCACCACAGGCATGATAGTTGGAGTTGTAATGAAATTTTGAAGTTGTCATATCTTGTCAAAAGCACTTTTAATACGCAGTGTAATTTCATTCTGACGTCACGAAGCTGCATGGCATAGCGCATAATAAAGGAGCAACTAATTATACGCACTGCAATTTCTCAAGTCAGTCGCATGCACACTTTCATTTCATTGGCCGATAATAATCTTGTGGGTGGGGCAAATTAGTCATTGAATCAAATATAAATAATATTGGACTGTTTTCAAACGCATACACGTTAAAAATCAGATACGATGTTTTGTTTTTCTATTTGTATTATTTGTATAATTATTTGTCATTACTGTGCGCAATGTGTACTTAGCATTATTTTGTTGTCGTTGTTTTGTTTTGTTTTATGTTTTAGTTTACAAGGGGAATCCATAACACCCCCCCCCCGCCCCTCCCCCCTTCCATTCCCGCTCCCACATCAAAATTTGTAAAGAACGCCCTTTGTCAGGGAACAGCTCAAATCGCTCGATCTTTCCGTGTGATATTTCCCATAAATCCATATCACGTTATCTCTGACCACCAAGGAAAAGCTGTCGTCAGAATATGAGGTCATCAGCGTTTCTTGCCATTCTGGCAGATAGATGGGGCTTTGTAATTGTTTTGTCACCTTTCGTTCCGCCTTTAATGAACACATCGTACGCGTTAGGACCAGAAGGCCATTAATTCTTTGTTTTATAATATGATGTAACGTCCTTTTGAACGTCAACTGACGATACATCAAGTCTTCGTGGGTGTTGTGCTATCTCTTGGTTCAAGAAGTGTGTATTAATTTTTTAATGAGGTATATATAGTTAGATGAGGTTGGTCTTTATCACTTTTTGTAGTGTTTTTAACGAATAAACCAGTATAATCGACAATCGTCTGGACTGAATTAGCTGAGGGATTAAAAAATATGATATTTAATACTTTTGTCAGACCCTCAAAGCAACCTCTACTTTGCTAGATATGGTATGATACATTTAGTTTTAGATTAGGAAAATAAATTCAATTGTAATATAATACAATGATGCAGGCCTGAAATACGCCGATAGCGCGCTTCCTCTATAAAATGTTATTGAGGCCAATAGCAGGATTTTTTTCCCAGCCGGTCGGCACTTATCAAACGCAAGCGCATCTCTTAAAAATCTCCATTGAGTTTTTTTTTAAATGTATCTTTCTCATGCATATTTTGGAAATACCAATAAGCGGCCCGCACTTGTAATTCAATATCGGGGTTTGAAACCAGATGCGATTTCAGTGATAACAAAATCATTATCAGCTTATACTCCGTTCAGTTTGGTCATGTTTTACCCCATCCCTCTCTTCTCTTAATTCGATGTCTAGTGATAGAAAGGCAGGTATGGACTCTTATTTGATGATTGGGAAGCTTTGTAAGGGGAAGTTTTTTTTTTTTTTTTTTTTTTTTTTTTTTTTTTTTTTTTTTTTTTTTTTTTTTTTTTTTTTTTTTTTTTTTTTTTGTACAGAATGCATATACATGATATATGGAGACCGGAGTGGTATTTCACAGGTCCAGAAACAGTTGCTGCTTCCCTGTTTGGCGTTCAACAAGCGCTGCTCAGCGGCTGCCGGGCCCACGAGAAAAGGGGCAAAACAAAATTCCGGTCATCTTTGTTTCGGACAATAAAATTTGGAGCATTCTTGGAGCACTTGGAGCGTACTTGATCCATCTCTAAGTTGCATTTTAAAGTTTGAGTCTGATTTGTTGAGAGGACCGGGCTTTAGTGATGTAAATAGGTATGGTGTTTTAAAGGGCTGTTGGATGATATTGGCAAATTCAAAACAAACATAAGTTTTCTTGTTTTGAATCTGAGTTGCTCGTTTAGTTTTTGTTGTCAGGGGTTTCATTTCACGGAATTACGAAATTGGTTCATGCTTCATTATTGTTCCGTTTATACTACAAAATCTGTTAAACCTTGTGTGATTTGACCTTCAATGTTACATAGATTTATATCAATGCACATGGTGGAGAAGCCTACTGACAAGGATGGTTGGTTAGGCTTGATTATTGACATGGATGGTTGGTTGGGCTTGAGTATTGACATAGATGGTTGATTGGGCTTGTTTTTGACTTGGCTGGTTGGTTGGTCTTGATTATTGACAATGATGTTTAGTTGGCCTTGATTGTTGACACGGATGATTTTTTTTGGGCTGTTTTATTGAGTAGAGCTAATATTTTTCAATTGAGGGGATTGTTCTTTTGTCCCGTTTTCTGAACGAAATATAATCATTTTCTAATATGCCTCCAAGAGAGGATTGGCCAAGACCACCATGAACCGACGGTGGGGACAGGCTGCCATCACCAAATATTACGTAGGGAACCAATGGCCCAGGAAACTGTTCCTAGAAACTTTATTATACGAGTAATGAGGACCACTGTTTTAAAAAAATATATAAATAAATAAATAAATAAAATGAAATAAAATAAAAAATTATTTAAAAAAAGGAGAGTAGCTTGCACAATAATAATTTTAAAAGAGTACCATTTCCGAGAAGCCGTTTGAATGAAAATAAATTTGTAGTCCCATAGCTAACAAATGGGAATTAAGAAGCATTTGGATTTTTAAACAATAACATTTATAAAGGGCAAATCCATAGTGTATCGTTTTGCATGAACGAACACTGGTAATAGTCTCAGTCGGGTGAACATGGAATTAACATTAGCGTTCATATCATTGCTTCGCTGCAGTCAATGTGTGCTTCAGACCATTACCTTGTGACGTATTTATATCATCACGTCTTTATTATTATATGGATAATTTATAATTTTCATCATGACACAACTATTATCGCATTTCACCTATTTAATATCAAACACTTATGTCATGTGTCCATTGAAGTCCTTTTTAGGAATAATTGTTAGGTTATTTTTTATGGTTCGTTAACTGAAATAATTCAGGTATTTTAACGGGGGGGGGGGAAGAGTGTGGGGAGGGGGGGGGGGTGAGGTGTAGCAAATCCTCTGCAGTCCCCCTATTACAAAATTATAAGGAGGCATACTATTTTTGCCCCTCTCCCCCTTTTAAGGAGTGTTAGTTTTATATATCTTTTTTAATTTGTTTGGTTTGCTTGTCTTAACTCCTAAACGATTTTTTGCAAAATAATTTTGTTGGTGCCAAATCGAAAGAGGTGCAGCCAAGTGAGTAGTCAGTCAATCTTCATTAAACAGAGGAAAGTTTCTCGATCCTTTGACGTCACAACACAGTCAATTTCCAGGCATTCTTATAATTAATCTTGCGCGACTGGTCAGTAAAATTCGGACCTACCCCAATCTTAAATGATGATACACCTGGATAATTCATTCTTCGGGAATACGCCACTTATTTTTTTTTTCAATAAGAGGCCAAGGTCATAATTCATGGGAAGCTTAAATACCACTGAAGATGAGAAACGAGAGGATACCGGATATGTTGATGACTTAATTAGTGATTAATTAGATGAAATGATGCATGCACTTTTTGCATAAAAGTCTTCCTCTGAACCAATCAAAATTGTTTGTTCAAATTTTCAAAAATTGATCGAAACTCTATATGTTAATAGCCGAATCACACAAGTAAAACCAATAAACGATTGGTCAAATTGATTTTTATGGATCCTTTAATTGGCGGGAGAGGGGAAAGGGGGAGGGGCAATATGTCCGGTGAATTGATCCGTCAGATACCTTGTTTTTCATGCCTCATTGAACAGGACAGCTCATTAACCCCTGGTTTAGTCAAGGTCTTGTGGCGACCGGGAAATGGGGGTGTTTGAGTTTTGTATCATTGTATTTTACATCTTGTTATATTGTTATTATATTTTTATTGCTTTTATTATAAGTCATTTTATCATCATATCATCAAGACATCAACAGAGCAGAATCTGCATACAAATCAAAACAAACTTGAAAGGAGCTTAGTCTCTTTCCATGGTGTAGTTTAATCTGCTATCAACGTTCCCCAAGTTTATTTTATGTTTCCTTGTTACGATAAGCAGAAAGTGCATTTAGATAAAAGCTTTCAAATAGGAAATGATATTAGTTTCAAAAAGTATGACAAGCCAAAAGTAAATTATGAATTTAGACATTTTACAGATTACCCAGCAAATGGGCTATTCAGAGTGCGCCATCAATCTCGTATTTTGTCTGTTCTCGTGATTTCTACAGAGTATCACCTTTTTTTTTGCAAGTTTATGATGAGAGTTTGATTTCAAAATGTTTGTGCTTACTTTCGAAAAGTTACCACTGGTACCTAGAAAACATTATGATAATAATGCTTTAATAGTTTGTTCCTTAGCTGAAAATAAAACATTTGTAATTTTGAATTCTGAGCTAAACATAATACTCCAAACCTAGAATAATTTTTTCCTAAATTTAAGTGTTTAATAGAAATTATTCGCAATAACTTTTTGTAATTATTATTGTTCATTACATATTCATTATATTTATTTTTTGTGTATTGTGTTTTGATGATGTTTCCTATTGCTGTTATTTTGCTTTTGTTTGGTTTTGCTTGTTTGTTTGTTTGTTGTTTTTTTTTGTGCAAAGATTCTAAATGTGTTCCATAAACACAATCATTACTTGCCTTGCATTATCAAAATGTCCAATTTTGTCAAATATATCATTTGCAAAAGAAAATGCTACGCATGTCGCACGCAATCTAAACTATGAAAACTTGTTCATTTGTCCGGACATATAGAAATGCTGCAATATATTGAAAATATGTCTTAAACATTTCGACAGATGTAGGGTTATTTCACAAGCAGGTGGTCTATACGACCATGGGGTCATCTATGCTTCAATTACCAATGTCTAACTGCCAAATTCCTACAAGCATGACACCATTGTCTGGCTATGGGACTGAAATGGTTGTTATTGGACGTCTCGCAAAAATAGAAATTAATTTGATGATTATTGATGCGGCTAATATCGTTTATACGTCATCAGATGATTGTGGAGAATATTTACTCGTTAATACATGTGGAAATTACGAGCTCTGGTGATAACATGAATGTTCTTAGTCGTATTTCTAGAGAAACGACTAGAATTGAATCACATATTCCGTTTATTTTGTTCTAAACCTCAGCTTAATCTTGTGAGCACTTCCAGGATAGTAACCAGAACAAAACATACATTTACATCACTTTCAATTAAACATTTATTTAAGTAAGAAACATCAGCAACTTTATACTAAACATTTATCTAATATAGTGAGAGAAACGTTTACGGAACAACACGTCGTTGGTGATCTTAATGTTGTATATTTTGTACATTTTGGCATATTTGTTATGATTCACATGGCCCTGATGAAGATTCACAGAACCGAAAGCTCGGTTAATTATTTTATTTCTTCCTTGTTTATATATATATATATATATATATATATATATATATATATATATATATATATATATATATATATATATATATATATATATATATATATATATATATATATATATACATATACATATATATATATTCGAATCGAAAGCAAATGAAGTTTAAATGTAAGACTTGCATATCGTGTTAAATCTAGCACCACGTCGAATCTCTATTGATCCCAACTGACTGATAGGTAAACCGATATAGCTCGGTGTGTTTCCAAAACAAGCAATTGGATTGTCTACGTTGACAAACATTCTTCGTCAATGTGCTTGGAAATAGGCTAGTATAAACATTAGAAACGCCACACACATTTCAAAGTGATGATGTGCATAACACGAAGGTGTAATTAAACTACGCCTAACATGAATCAGATCGCATTATAGTAGGCTTACTTCGAAACTGAATAAATGCTTGTGTTACAGAAATAACCGAGTTAATTCGCAAAAGAAACAATCGTGTAATTCCTGTTGACAATTGTGTGACGTCTGTGAACATGAATGAAACACATACTTGGTTACAAATGTCGTGAGTTCGCAGATTCGATTTACTATCATAGTCCCGACACCCTCCTATTAATTCCATTTGATGTAGAACATATCAAAGGGTGCTTTTACTGGAAATCCCCGCATTAATAAATCACCCACAGCCACAATCATTGCTTAAATCAAAGTTAAACCTGGATAATACTTGTCTTTATCCTTAATGGACCAAACAACCTTATGTTGTCTGAATCTTAAAACAAAATAATTTGACCTGGCTGGAGGGCCGATGTTTTCTTAGGATACATTTATCATAAAGATATATTTATAATCCCTTTCTTCATCTGATTTACATGCATATTCTCCTCTCTTTTTTTTACGAACACTATTTTGATGAACTTTTATATAAGTTGCTCCTTAAAGCCATTTGTACAAGATATGTTGCATTTTATTGCAAAAAAAGAAAACGAAGGTTTGAAAATAATCTCATTCCACCTTACACCTTAATACACCCACGTGTCAATCTAGTGATTTGGTCATCCGATGAAAAAGCTCAATGGAAATATATTTGCTACAAACAAAACTCCCTTGAGATGATTATGTTACTGTGATTTATTGGCGCTCTGGTAGCAATGATGCATTACAATTACAATAAATAATGGTCAGACTTACAACATTTACGACACCTTTTAACTAATTGCGTTTATTGAAATCAAGCCCAGTCGTAAAGAATCGCTTAACAAAATTATCTCTTAAAGGTGGAACCGCATTTTTGAAATGTTTTACTTGCAGAATTATTGATATCTTACACTATCAAGTCATATTTTGTTTTTGTAGTACCAAAAGTTCTACAATCAGTTCTTCATGACAGCAGTGACAATGATAATATGACATAAGAATTTAAAAATTAAAATATATATATATATAATGATAAAAGGGGCAAATGCGTGCATCAGTGAGATTGTCTGTGTGTTTTATATATATAAATATATAAATATATATATATATATATATATATATATATATATATATATATATATATATATATATATATATATATATATATATATATATATATATATATATATATATATATATATATATATATATATATAATTTAATTATTTTTATGTTCGTTTTTTTTTTTTTTAATCGATTGTGATTTCGTGCAAATTCTAATTCTTTACCAAAACTCGGAATTTAAAGTTTAGAACACGCGAAAATAGTTTATTAGGTATTCTTTGAAGTTTAACTCCGGCACCATTCACTCCTAAACAGTTTGCAATCAAACATATTCATAAGAAAATGCACATTCAATTAGAAAATAAATAAGTTCAATTTTGTTGTTGCGTTTCATAAGAGTAAACAAAATTCTTTTTTGAAAATTTACATAGGAGTTGAAATATTATCCACAATATATATAAATAAAACAAAAATCTACATATAAAAAAAACCTGTCTGTATTTTAATGTAAAAAGGGAACATGGAAACTTTAACTTCCAACATATTCTGAATAGGACGTTGATTTGAAAAACAAATATGCAGAATATTTACAAAGGAATTGTCTATATGCAAAAGGGGCTCAAACTTACGAAGATTTTTATTATATTCAAAGGTTCTGGGTGAAAGAAAAAAAAAAGGCTCCGAGCTGACAGGTTCAATTGACTGTAACGTAAGAAAATAATCAACGCTAAACGGATTTTTGGGGACCTGGGGGGCGTTTCATCAAAGGACTTGTCGGGCGTTTTATCCGACAAACTGTTATAAGCTACTGAAATGCTTGCTTCTGATTGGCTGAGAGCAAATTTGTCGGATAAAATGTCCGACAAGTCCTTTGATGAAATGCCCCCCTGATACATTTACGGCGGCTCATACCTTTACATCTTTACATATCGAGTGTCGGGTGTCCTTTTTCACCTCAACTGGACACGATACATGAGATACTGAAATGAAATCAAATATCTTACAATGCAAATGTGATCAAAGGTTTCTAAGTCAAGAAGGGTAGTTCAAGTGCGATATAGCAGCTTTATCCTTTCGCTATCGTCATTTTATCTCATTCCCAGTATTCTATATACGAATATGATTTGTGTACTTGATCATTTTTTGACAAAGAATGTCCTCCTCAGGTCACGTGGGAGCATTGATCGAATATGCCGTAGTTAAAATGATATCGATTGTGTTCAACATTAAACGTTACATAAGCATTGTAATTTTATTTTCAGGTTTGCGCTTTTAAATTGCTCAATTTAGTTAATATTTGTAACCAACTACAGGAAACTCCTTCTACTTATAGAAATATGATATTTCAAGGGCATGAGAATATAAACTTTAAGAATAATAAATACAGCACACATAATGTGCTATCGATCTAGTAAACCATTCAGAGGAACAGAGGGGGGAAATAAAATGAGCGAAGAATATAGAAGAATATAGAAAGGCGATGTTTTTTTATTTATTTATTTTTTTTAAATACCTTTTAGCAAGTATTAAGTTCGTCATGTAGGTACATGACTTGAGATTTAATCTAAAGGAAAGGTTCTGTTGAACGGATCCTCAGTGGAAGCGCGTTCCACATAAATAGGGGTGAAGATAAGAATCCTCCCCCCCCCCCTCGCCCCCAGTCGTTTGATATTAGTGGAAGGAGGGTTTCTGCCAAGAATAATATATTCTAAAAATGAGATTTCCAATAATTTGCGTTTCTTAATAGTCCGGCTAAAAATAAGTATTCAAACGATGCCATTGACACTTGCATGCCTGCCTTATTATGTTGATGTATATAATTATTTATATATAATACATATAAAAATTCGATGATGCATATCCAATATTCTCATATTTCTCAGTCTCTGAATTGTAATTTAATAATTTTTATAACGCTGGAGAGAGACAATTATACAATATTTTTGCATTAGATACTAAGAATTATATGCATTTAAACAATACGATGTACAAGACTAAAATACTTTATTTTATACATGAAGAAACTTGCGAGTGAAAAGAGGGATACAATTGACAAAAACAACGAAAGAAATGTGCGACAGAAATAACTTCGTCAAACTGTAAAGTGAGGGTGAGTAAATACTGCACACAGGGAGACAGAATAGAAAAAAGAAAAGAGGAAAGACAGATTATCTCTCTCTGACCTTGGGGGCTCCAGGCATCATGTGCTTTTTTGTGGCAGAAATGACAACAATAATTACGCTAATGAATCGATCATCCAGAATCTAATAGCCATGTATCGTGAGAGTGTCACGTGACTGCAACGTAGGAATGACGTCATATGATATCTCTGTTAGATGTGGAGTTACTGCTGGGTAGCGGTTCATGTTGATGCCCTTTTTTTCCCAATTTTTTAAAATTATTATTTATTTATTTATTTATTTATTGCTGCCTATTTATTAACATATTCTATTTATTTATCAATTTATTTATTTTTATTTATTTTTTATTTATTTTATTGTTTTTTTTTTTTATTATTATTATTATTTTTATTCATTTTTTTAAATTTTTTTTGAGGGGCTATTTTATGTTGGCATTTTTGGTTTGACTATCGCAAGTTTTCGCTTTTAAATGCAACATTAAATTGACCATTTTGGAAACAACGAACAACTGGTTAGGGTACGACTTTGACCACTGGAGGTATGCAAACAAAATACCCATTTGCACAATGACGATGTTGGATGATTTATGTAAGATTTAAAATGTCACTGGAATTTTCCCATTTTGGTTTGATATAGCCTATACAGTAGGCCCCCTATCTCTATCTTTTATCTTTCCATAATAGGTTTTCATGTAATATGTTATAGAATAACCAGGTTCATTATTTATTCTTAAAGGCGATCCAACCTTTGGCTATACGATGATTCTCATATTTTGAAACGATCAGCTCTTATCGTATAAGGTTAGATTGCCACGGGGGACATGGAGCATGCTTTAAGATTATCTTCATGTTTGAGTATATTAAGATAGAATTACCTAATTATACATACTTAACCTTCATGCAGGCAAATGTTTTTGTTGTTGTTTTTTTTTCATATAACCTAAATAAAGGATAGCGACATTGATACATTCATTTCAATTTACTTGACACCAAGAAATGGTTTTGAAAATGTCGTTGCTGAAGATAATGGACATTTATGCTTTCATATCCTCACTTTTTATAAATCTAGAACAGTGACAATGCATTTGGCCTGATTATTGAAAGATGTGTGCGGCTGTTATTTGTTTCATAGAAATAGGATTTGATGTCAAAATGAGAACACCTCAATATGTATTATTTACTAACGTTTCGATCAAAGATCTTTATCAAAGTACACCATACGTCTTGCGGTGTTATCATTTCGTCTTTATTATTTTCTATATAGATGTATATCAACACACCGACACAGAACCTTTTTTTGCTCTCTATTATAAATATGTATTATATATACAAAGTAAATGTATCATTCGTAGACCAAAGGTGAGGAAAGTTATATATATATATATATATATATGAAAAGAAAGGATAGTTAGAGAGTGAGTAGAGGCAAAATACTGTGTCTCTGATGATAATTATCAAAGGAATATGGAGGGGGAAAATCGGAAGCAAAGAAAATACGTAAAATCTGGACATTATGCATGAGATAAATGCTATAAATGCTATTTGATTTAAAGAAATTGGGAGACATAATAATTAACATGAGACAGAAAGAAAGATAGAGGGGGAGATGAAAGAGTGTGTGTACGGTGTCTATCCCTATGCTGATGGGATATTAATACATCAAAGAGGAGACGCTACGGATCAGTAAATAACAACATGGCGTGACAAATAATTCAAAATTACCTTCATGGATTGACGTGACACCAGCGGCGTAACGTGCATAATATTTAGCACTGAGATGGGGTTAAATTATTGTGTAATGTGTTGGCACCTTTGAGTTATTTTGCAAAGTTGATAAACATGACAAATAAATTTCACTTGATTTGTAAAACATGATTACAAATAATATTTCCCAATTTAGAGGGGGAGATCGCAATTGAAGTTTAATGTGTCATATAATAATGACAATTTTTTTTTTTTTACCTTGATTGTATTTTATTTAATGAGAAAAAATAAACTTTAAAAAATATTACAAAAAGACAAAAAGTTTACTCAATGTTTATATAAAATATGCTGATTTCGAATATTGTGTCAAAACAATGGTTTCGATCTTCATCTTTAAAATCCTTTAATTTGCAAGAATTATCATTAAAGCCTTAACGACCCCCTGAGACAATTTTGTTCCCAATGGTTTCTCATGGGCAAGGTAATATTGATGTATAGCTGGTGACGTTAATGAAACGCAGGTAAAACTAGGCGGGGAAATGTCTGCTGAAAGGCAATTAGTGCTTTAGCTGAGTATTAAAGGATACAAGTACATGCCTTTCATGTTTTCAACAGTCCAATATAACATTAGAACATGCACATTTTAAAGGTCAATTGTCAATTGGTCTAAACTCACTTTGACTAATGCCCATTCGGTCTCATCGCACTTGGTCTAATTTCATTTTTGTCTACCACCAGTTCTTCTAATTACCTTAAGGTTTAAATAACAATTGGCCTATTTATCATTTTGTCTAATTCTCATTTGGTCTAATGCCCATTTCGTCTAATTTCCACATTAGACCAAGCGAGATTTAGACCAACTATGTATTAGACCAAATTGTTAGTAGACTAAATGGGTTTAGCTTGTGGATGTGGTATTAGAAATTCCGATAATTGGGCCAACTGCTGTTAGACCAAATGGATATAAATCATTTTTAATAGGTGTTGTTTGATTCGTGGAAATGTTATCAAAAGCATTTATTTGAAGGGTTAAATTCCATGTGGCATAACCAGTGGCGGATCCATGCGCAAGGGACGCCCCCCCCCCATAATAAAAAATTTGAAACCACTCATTGTACATACTAGAGTCGGAAATTTTCGGCGGCGCCCCCCACCCCATATCGGGCCTGGCGCCCCCTATCCTGAAATCCTGGATCCGCCACTGACAAGGAAACACTGTATCACCCCGTCAAAATTCGTCACAATACTATAAACTTCAGCCCTGAACTTAACGTTATATACACCTTAACTCAACCCTATACATAAACATAACATAATACCCTAACGCATCCCTAACTCTAATCCTACACTTTACATAAAATAAATTCAGGAACAAATGTCGCCCGAGCAGAACTCGTGCCACCAAAATATCTCAGGAGGACGCCTAATATTTTTGTAATTCTTCCTGCCCATGTTATCTTTATGACGTCACACAGCAGCAGGGATGATTCTCGGCAGACAAACTGGTGGAATTGGGGCGTGCACTCTTAGAATAGTTGAGCAAAAAAAAACAACAAAGTTTTAACCAACATCGGTGAACATACTGTCCACACAACTATTGGTTTAAATTTGCACAACGTTTAACCAACTCTAGGCACTTGGAGTAATAATTGTCCAGAACTGGGTAACAATTGCGCAGAATTGGGAATTTTTTAAACCAACGATTACCCAACTAGAACCCACTAAAATTACCCAACACAATTTCACTACGTCCAACACAATAAATAATAGTGTTAATAAAAAAAATGTTTAAATCATCAACGCAGAATAAAATATGGGAACGCCTTATTACACGTTGCAAAATTAGCTACTGTATACCATGTATACTGTTAAAAAAAAAAAATATATATATATAATATATATATATATATATATATATATATATATATATATATATATATTGAATGAAAAGTTCCACGTGTTGGAAGAATGTAATATTTATATACAACACAGAAGTGAGATCAACATCATGCTTATTTCCAACGAGATTTTATTTTATTTTGATTCTCAAATTTTTGGAAAATACCTTTTCCTTTTTCAAGAGAGACAAGATTGAACAAACTAATTGTTCAAGCATGATGTTGATCTTCACTTCTGTGTTGTTATAAATAGATATATTATATATATATATATTATATATATATATTATATATATATTATATATATATATATATATATTACTGTAGTGTACAGTAAATTACTGGCAACTCTGCTCACGGTAATTTACTGTAATTTTCTCTTTAATTAAGCTACTTCCAACAGTAAATTACAGTAAATTACTGTAAATTCCCACAAGACACAGGAAACTACCTTCAAATATGCTGCTTTTTACTGTGAAGCAGAGTTGCCAGTAATTTACTATAAAAATTTATAGCATCTTTTTTTTTTTTTTTTTTTTTTTTTTTTTTACACTCTACCGTAGTCTGCAACCGGGTTGGTACTGATGCATTATAAAACCCCAAAGCCCGTTACGGAAGGCAACGGTTTATTTCAAAATCTTGGAGGCTTTTTCAAGAATGTTGAGATCGAAGCAGAAAATAAAGCTATGACGTAAAACCTTTAAGTCCTTAGAAAAGGGTCCTTAATTAACTTCATTTCACAATAGGCAGGATCTAGATCCACATGAAAAAACTGTTATGACACTCTCCACAGCGATGTCTAAATTCTAATAAAGCTAATGTTATTGTTAAAATGGGGCGAAACAGATGAGAATGGTGACATGCAATACTCTGTTTTTATACTTTCATCCGTTCCTTTCCCTTTCTACCAAGGCTATTGTAGAGTGGGCTTATGGGGTTGTATTATTTCGTCATATTATCCCTTAAAGATTGGAGGCTATGCGTATGTAAGGTTATACACTGGCTTCCCCTTTGAAGAATGATTCTGGAATTTGAGATGGGTTTAATGAGTTAAAATTCGGTTTTATTCCAAAGACATGTTTCGACTGCTTGCCCTCGAAGTGAAACAACGATCTCGGGCTAAATGCGACGAAGAGAAAATACAAGAGCATAAAGTTATGACATCGGTTGATATTTGAACCTCAGTCTGCGAATACTATCCTTTTTAATAATAACATAAAGACTGTCATCATTTTGATACAATTTAATACGCCCAGCTATGAATATCATATTATACTTTCCTTCTCGAAATAAATTCAGGAATTTTTTACCTATATTGGAGGGTCGTGCACATGAATGATGCACATGTGTGATATATCGTTTGAAATTAAGTCACAGTTGGCAATACGTCATATTTCATTGTCTATATTTGTGATCTCTCCACCTCCCCTACCGCACCCCCTCGCTTCGTGCATCCCCCCCCCCCTCGTGTCTTTATAAGATCTTTTTTTTAGCAGTGTTCCCCCCACACGAACGCCCATACCCCTTCACCATTTTCGGTCTCTGTCTTTCTATATCTCCCCTCCCTCTTACAAGGAAATCATCTTGAGAAATATATTGCATGGCATTAAAACAAAAAGTTTCATTTGATGAGCATTTGCATGGATCCACATCTTTATGTAACGTATCATGCAAAAACATGAATATTCATGTTATGCCCAATATTACGATGATGAAGCGGTAGTGCTTGCAGTGATGCAAAAACGGTGATTTTAAATTGGTGTTAAACCAGCACCACTGGTTTTTATATAGAACAACTCTCATGATGGTGTTGTCCTGTATAAACACTGGTGTTAATTATACACCAATTTAACACCAACGTTTTTGAAGTGTAGCGAATTGGCGATTATAGGCCTATGCTATTAATAACATGATAAAGATAGATTTATATCAAACGTCTGTATGAATTATACGGTCACAAGAAGAACAGGTTTTAACAATCTCTGTAATCATGGGCTTCACACGGATTTAATTTCCAGTTTTCTGTGGTGATATTTAACAAGTATCAAATGTCATGTCGGCAGGAAGGCTACCAAGCCTTGCTCAAAACACCCAGCGGAAAGTCGGTTTTTACCCGGGGGAGCTAGGGGAGGAAATACGTTACCCATCCGTTTCGATTAATCCCGTTTCAGTTGATATGTAGTGGAAGGGTAGGCCTATCATTTTCGTCATATATTTGAAAAAGCTATGCTGGGTTTGGAGATTTTAAACTCGTACAGGAAAGTCAAGAGGTCAATTTTTGACTAATTTTGGGGGCCAATTACCCATTTTATCCCATACTATTTTTTTTTTAATAGCCTCGTGTCCATTTGCACAATACAATGTCATAGACGCTTGGGGTATATATTCGCAACTCAAATAATAAAGAAAAAAAAAAGGAAAAAGAGAAACGAATTATAAGAATATCGCCCAAAATTGAAACCATATAGACTACGTTTATATTTTTCAGATCGAAAAAGATGAGCTTGCAAAAATATGGACATTTTCATGATAATATAAGAAAGGTCGTAAGCCCGAATTCATAATAACTCATCACAAATTTGACAAAAAAATGCAATAAATGTAATTTAACTTTGGGTGAAACCTTTTAATGATTAACACGTTGATTGAGACACACATAAATAAATCACAAAACCATGCCAGGGGACTGAATATGTTTTTATTAACGACGCATTTAGCCCGTATTATGATCTTAATTTTTCCTCTTTTCCAAAGCCCATAAAAATGAAACGGTTAGTTTTTTTAGAAATAAAAACGTGCAATGATTTAGCGGTGGTAATTGCAAATAAACTAATTCGGCGCTGATGTATGATTCATCCATTGTAGAAAAACAACAAAAATATTTCTTTGTGATTGTTTCAAGGTCATGCATACCTATTAGTTAAGTCGTGCCAAACGGTCTGATGATCATTGTCTAATTCATTTCATCATTATATGTCATTATAGGGGATCGAACTGTGTTTTTCATTAAAGTGATTTTTGTTGAATACAATTAATAGCAAAATACTTCATAAACCTTAAAACTATAACCAACGCAGAAAAGACACTTACAATTTTCCGATTGCGTCTGTCGAAAATATAAATGATGTTTTGGGAATGGTTTTTCAAACCTCAATCACTCTTCGCTGTGGACAATTTTCTTGAAATAGAAAAGCGACCTTGACTCATTAGTTAAAGGGATGTTCCATAAAATCAACAAAACTGATGAATTGTTGAGTTTGGAGACATGTCATCGCATTTCCTGCCATTTAAAGGTATGCAGAGCACCTCTGAATAACAAAAGGACGTTAACCTATTATCATTGAAACAGACTAAGCGCCCCCCCCCCTCCCCTGCACTTTATTAATATTCCAATTCGAGATTGAGTACTGCTTTCAAAGACTAATTTCAGTAGTGTAGGTTATCAATTCAAAATCAAGTATAATTCAGTGGCTATTTTGAGATGACAGTGACTATTTCTTATCAATCGGATTGTTTTTTTCGCATTTACCCTTTTAACCTCTTGACAGAGTAAAAGATTGATAAAATAATGGATTCATTGTAGCGGGCAGGTCTTTCAGAAGAAAGTCTCTTGTATGTGATATCTGCATCAAAATGCTGAATGTATACATTTTCTACTAGTACAGAGTTCCATCTCTGGGAATAGGATGCGTGGGATATTGTGTTTTTTTGTGTTTTTTTTTGTATATTGTTATACATCGTTGGAACACACACATCTCTCGAACCCCGCCCCCATTACCCACCCCCCCCCCCAAAAAAAAGGGGGGGGGGGTTAAAATACCTTGTTAAATGCAAAGCATTTTAAACCCCTATATGCCGTCAGTTTGAATTTGCTTTTTGCATAAAAATGAAGGGGGGAATTTTAGAGCTCCTTGTAACGCATACTGTTTTCGTACATACTTCAACATAAAATTTACTACAGAAGCAACTATCTTCTTCTTCTCGAGTCCGTTCCCTCGTTGTTCAAGCAATTATGTGCCTCATAGTTCAATAAAGTACAGGTTAACTCAATATTTCTTCAACATTTCCTTAACTATTATGATTATCTCCATTTAACTCTATCATCTATCTTCTTTATATTTCATTAATATAAAGAGACTATAATTTTTGTGCGTCTCCAAATCTTGTTTCCCTCCACCCCCCCCCCCTTCTCCCCCCCCAATTCTCTCTCTCTCTCTCTCTCTCTCTCTCTCTCTCTCTCTCTCTCTCTCTCTCTATCTCTCTATCTGGTCTCCCTCCCTCTATATCCCTCTCATTCTCTTCCTATCCTCATCGTCCATCCCTGTTTTTTCCATTTTTCATATATATCATGGCGGGTTCACCCCTGCTGATGGAGGATCTTGCAAGCATTCAAGCGAGCCATAAAAGCGGTGATAAAAACATCAAAATCTGCTTATCGCTGGCGGATCATTGAATGAGAAACGCCTTGTAGCCTAGCTGGAAGCAAATTGTGAAAATCCCTTGAAAAAGACTGAATATCGTTCACCAAGAGCTCAACTATCATACGATTGATTTCGACCACCTTTCACCCATGGTTTTGTCCGAGATTACGCAAAAGTAATTGCTTATGTCATAATGGTGAGAGCTGAAACGCCTTTGCTACCATGTAGAAGTAAATATAAAACTACCTCTAACGACGGTTTGGCTCTAAAAAAAAAACTGACCTGTTGCCAATACTGATCAGTTAGTGGAATTAATACTGTTTTGAACATAAAATGGGGAATATAAAATAAGGTTTGTGACGTCAAAATGTATATTGCATTAAATAGAAGGATTATTTGGGGAAGGTCTGACCCGTAAAAAAAGTGTGCGACATCTACTGCTGCTGTAAAAAAAAACACGTCATTATAGTTAACAGTACAAAGATTCTAGCTTTTCAAGTAAATAGCCATCATGACCATTATTTTCAATTCAAACTGTAATAAAATCGACTGCTCATATAACCATGTCATATATTTTTTTTACAGTCATAAACATTATTATTGTTAATACCTTTTGAATCAATAATTTCTACCGATGCGGAGACATTGACAAAACATCAACCGATTCGAAAAAGGAAAAAAAAAAAACAGAAAGCAGACTGGAGACGGATTTTAGCCTGCCTACGCAAAGCTGTTTCAAGTCAAGGCGCTATAAATGTCCATAAACGGAAATTAAAAGGGAACCCTGTTTCAATAAACAATCAAATACCGAGCGAAGCGTCATTTTCTCTATATTCCACCCATCCATACTTGCATCATTCTCAAGTAGTATGAAGGATACTAACAAGAAAAATCTCGACTATTTTTCCTTCATCTCGAAGTCGAGATCTTTTCATTATTAGAGCGGGGAATATCTATTGCCTATCAAAAAGAAACCCTTAACACTTAAATCTTTTGAAAAGCCCACTCTTATCTATGGTGTCGTAAAATATGGGAGAGACAAATGAGAAAACAAATACCAAGCTGAACTCTGAAGTCATGACATAAGAGGTAGAAGCAATCATTCACGTGGGTACTTTCCCACTTCCACGATTTCAGAGAAAAATCGTCATGACCCTATACGCATTGCGCATTTGCTTTTTTGAGTGATATCTATGCCCTTGGAAGAATATGATTTAAATGAACTATCCACTTCTTAAAATCAGAATTTGTAATAACATTTATTTGATCGGTACTTATTGTTTTAAAGACACAATGCAATCCGATGTCATTATAATACTGCTCGAGAGTGTTTCTGTAAAAGATGGGAATCGGAAAATAGAACCTTACTGACGCTCCGGCGACAATTTCTCCGCTTTAAATTCCATACAACAATCAAGCGACTAACTTCAACCCTAGGCATAACACAATACCTCAACACCCTCAACCTAATCCTATTTAAGAAAAAAAAAGAAAAAAATATATGCAACCCTAAATCTAACCCAATATCTAAAAAGAAATAACGCAAGGAGAAATGCCGCCGGAGTAAATATCGTCTCACCGAATCCGACTGCCGACCAAAAACATGTTTACATCTCCCTAAGATCGCCCAATCATACCCGTATTGTGGTGAGGAGGCATTGGTGGTTCAATTTTGACGTATAATGGGAACGGACCCAAGAAGAGCTCTCAATTGACTATCAATATAAAAAGATGGAGTTGTTGTGATGAATAAGAAGACAATTTAAAGTGACAGGTGAATTTCTATCTCAGGTAGATTGTTATTACATCGTCTCATTAAACGCTCCCAAATTTGTGCTTATTGAAAAATCGTGGTTTTTGTAATATAATTCAATTTGGGGGAAACTCGAAAGGAATTTTCTCGGTCAATTTGTTCATGCGGTGTGGATGAATCTTGTCTTTTATTATTTTCAACCGTTGTAGAATTTTAATCCTGTCACTTTTGGTGTTTGTCTTGATTATTGCTGTGTCCTTGTACGATTTCTCTATTTTGCACTTTCGTTCTTTTTCAGCCATAATTTAGTTTAGTTTCCATCACCTATATTTTCTTGTTGAAGTTTTTTTAATCTTTAGAAGATTTAGAGTGAACAGATATTATGTGTCGGCTTTAGGATACACCAGCGTCAATTCGATTTCTTAGCTTATTAGATATATTCATTTCCTCCAAAGTATTACATTTTTCATCGACTTATCTTCATACATTTATTTTTAAACAACCAAATTAATTCTTACAAATCACTCATTATTACTCCGAATACACTTAACAACACTAATAACATATTTCTTTCTGCCATCGAAACATTTATTTTTAAAAACACCAAAACATTAATTTAACGCATGTAGAGCTAAAATACTGTAAGTCTAAATAATGGCATAAGTGTTCACACAAATCCAATGCTCAAAATATGATTTAAGTAATGCAATAATTTTAAAATTACAACTGGAATTACTTGTTATTTAATTTGGCGCGCATCCTCCTTAGAAATAGCACAAAAATAATCTTTCCTCTCCAGGTGTTTTGTTTGTTTGTTTTTTGTTTTTTGTTTTTTTTTGTTTTTTTTTACTATGCCATTGTACTTGGATATTTTTACAATTATTAATTTGCAAAAAGATATAAAGGAATCCTGAAAACAGTATTCGGAGACATTTAAAACCTGTTGCATGATTATATTCCTTGATAATCCACATCTAAAAAAAAAAATCATTTTGAGCCTTTATCTGTCTGTCTCCCCTTTTGTTTAAAAATGACTGTGCCTGTCATCTACTGCTCTCAGGAATGAAAAGGTAAAAGTCTTTCCTTTCAGAATATACCAAAATGGCCGACAACACTCTGGTTATGAATGAAATATAATAACATATAAAAGGCTAAAAAATAGAAAGATGCATGTATTTTGTTGCAGTAATTATTGGGGTTTAGGGTAGATGTGTATGTTATATTCCTAATACCGGTTGGAGTGAATTTCCTGAAGTATTTCAGAGTATAGCTCACCTTAAATCTTATCCCTCTGTTTACCAAAGCAAAAGTGCTTGTAAATCCGACTATCATTATAAAAATTTAAAAAAATTGAAAAGCAATATTAATTTTTGTTTCAGGTTTAAAGATTGCTTTTTAGCAAGGCCGAGTACAAACTATGAAATATCACAGTAAGCACATAATACAAATTCAAGAGGTTTAAAACCCAGTGAGTGTCAACATCAAATTGAAACGATGAACAATCAAAGAAGAAAAACTTAAAAGGTATGTGCCTTTTTATAGAAATTGCTGACATTTTGTAGAAACAGTTTCTTTGTGAAATGAGCGTCGTGATAGGTCATTTGTATTCAGATGATCAATGACGTTAAATGACAAGGGAATAAATTGATCTTGTTCATTATAAAGTTTCAATCAACAGGGACAGATTGTGATACAGAAAAATATTAAATTTACCAGTCTTTCTGAATAATCTCGCCCCAAAGATAATGCGACCACTTCTTCTTCATTGGCACATTTTAGACGATGCAGTCACAATGAAATGATAAACCCATTACTGGTCTAAAACTAACTTTACAATTCACGGCAAAGCTAGTGTCAGTGTGAAGTTACCTTGGCAGTATGACCGCGGTATTATGGTGTATGTATGGAGGCGAAAAGAAATATATTCCTTTTTTCATATAGCCATAGATGTGGGTAATCTGTGTTTTGACCATTGCATTGAGGTCATCTGATGATGATAGCATAGATTCTGCCCCAAATGCAAGTTAACAAACGATCCCCATCTATTGAACTTTACATCTACGTTCATACAAAATCAATTATAAATCACTAGCACATTTCTATAAAGTATTGATCTATCTGTTTTATTTCTTCATGTTAATCTATCACATTATAAAATACGTGATTATAAGTTAAATCTTACTGGAAGGTTTTTGGTCTTGTGTCGTTTATAAATTAATTATCATTATGTTCTTATATAAAGGTCAGATGCAAAGCAGTTAAAAAGTGGCCACTGTGTATGTGACTTTATATTTAGACATCCTTGAATACTGATGAAAGTCGTTTGCATAATTTGGTGCATTGTTCAACATATAACGGTACAATATAGTGGATACGTGGATGCGAATTGCAAAACAAATTTGAGTAATTTATGTAAATTTGCCAGATTTTTAAATTCATCATGACAATCAGTAAAGACTTGGCTCCTCATTGCGTTTATCTGACTTTGCTTCTGACTCAATATTGTTCGGACTATAATCATTACTGAATCCATTCATTCGTTCATTTGGTTTGCAAACGTTAAATGTGACGAAAAATTATATTTTGTGGGGAAAAAGAATGAAGATTCGCTTTAAAACCTCATGTGGGCAGTACCATTATTGATGGGTAAACTATAATGATATCTTACTCCAAGAAAATATAGAGAATTCGTTGATTGATAAGATTTAGAAATAGGCCATGTTGGCCAGATATCAATCCACTTTTCTCCCCATGGCCGTAAACGATTCATTCCGGAAAAAAAGTATTGTGATGTAAAAGACACTCCTCGCTAATTATTCATTGACTTTTGTTGGTAAACTCAGTGAGAGCTGCAGTAACACTGGACAGAATGACTCTATATCATTACTAAACCGGTCAAAATATTGTACTACCCTGAATAGAAGATTAGGGGTTGGTTTGGAGTTCGTCGCACCCATGTGAACAGGGTGTGGCTGGATTTCTACTGCAGGTGTGTTGCGCTTTTACAGACGCAAATCCAAGGAGAAGTACTGGACGTGTGAATTTGGTGTAGAGGTCAAGAATGCATGCATTCGTTGGTGTTAAGAATTTGGGATAGTGGTGTGCGAATTCAAAAAAATGTGTGCCGACCCCTTTTTTAAAATTAAATCAGTAAACCCGAGTAACTTTAAAGCTTGTTGAATAGTGACTGTGCAAAATTACTTCTATTTTGCTTTCCTCTTGCCATAATTATGACATATCGGCAATACACATTAAAAATCCTTCCCTAAATGCACGGATACAAAAATACATGCTTTTGGGATCACTATTCAAATGAAAATATGTGTAAAGGCCTTACCAGACAAACTTCCAGATTTACCATAACCGACAAAGTCTTGACCCTTCAGAGCAACTCAGCTTTTTATTCAGTCCATCAAAGGTCTGGCGTTCATCTCGTCGGTGTAAAATGGGCTAAAATCGTTTTACACCGGAGGCGGGCGATTCCGCCAAGGTATATCCCACGCTGTAAATGATCATGATCTTCCCCTCAATGGGATGATTACATTGTGATGACAGTCATACCTCATAATTGATTCCATTTATGATTCAACCATTGCCTACGGAGATAGAGATGGTTCATACAATGTTATTGGAAAGAGATTAATCAATAATTGTATTCACTTTTTTTTTTATCTTTGAGGTAGTTTGGCTATCGCTTTAAATGTTAGTAGAACAACCCTAAAGTACGGAGGCTGGTACTGTACAATAATGTCAGAGTGATATGTTTATTTCGACTGAGAAAAGTTTTAAACCACAGAATACTGACGCAACATTATTATAGACACCCTATTGATAATGGCAACAACATTCATGTAATTTATTATAACAAAATTTACATTCTTGTATGGACAAAACACCGGGAATTTTAACCTAATTAGGACAAAAACACTCTAAACCTATATACTCAAATATTAAACGAAGACAACGCCGCTGTCGGACTTGACCAAATCAGGCAACGTATATAAATAACGGGTGGTACTCTTGTTTATCCACTTAGTTTGACGCTTATGGCCAGATGTTGTCCGTCAAAGCTACCAGAAACTTTATGCATGCAGAAAACATTTTGTTTGTTTTTTGTTTGTTTGTTTGTTTTTTATTGTTGCTAGAAAACGGATGTCGTGGTCCGTCCCTTTTTCGATGGTTGTGCGTTTATGACCGTTTCTTATACATATCACGCGGTTTGATCAACAATCGTCCTAAATGTGTCCTGTGTATTTGTGCTATGTCTGTATGCAAGAACGCCGAGCAAACGCAAACGCGTGAGAAGCGATCAAGAACAGTACTTATACCGGAGCAAACGCTCAAACGCACAACCAACGGATATGTACCGGATCTCGGCATCACTTTCTTATCCGTTTACCTCATCTGACCATGTCTAACAGCTTTATAACGTCTACGCGGAGAGCGTCGGTTCCTTTTGAATCATATTGATGCAATGCAATTGTTGCTTTAAATACATGATATCAGCGTCTAAGAAAACACACGATTGAATTTCAGAGCATTTTTCCCCCTCAATTTTCTAGCCTGAATTGGTGGCTATATCACCTGCTGCTGAAGGGGATGCGACTAAGACAAGGTGTGGCGTGTATCACATACGTTTATTTTAGTGTTCATGTCTTTACCTGATTAGTGTTTCTCTGTTATATCTAACAAAATTACATCAATCACTTCGTAGACATACCCACAAGCATGTCCAAAGCAGGTGTCTTTGAAAACTTGTATGTTAAAGAAAGATAATGTCGCAAGTTGATGGTCAATAGGGAGTTATCAATTAGCTCTGCCTAGAATTGTGGAAGTCAATTCACTCCCGGCTATTATAATTATGATACCTAATGTTTTCCACAAAAACCAGAAGCACTGCAGCTACCTTGAGTGTTGAAAAATAGCTTGATATTATATTCGGCTTATTATGACATGGTTTAACCTCCACTAAAAATGTATCAACAAGGTTGATTAGTTTTTGAACAACATATTTCCGGTGTAAATCTTCTTGAGGCTATATTAGTAGCCTAATGATGTAAACATGGTAAACACATTACAAGGCGGATATTATTGTTGTCGCATGAAATAATGGGGTATTAAATAGAATCATGATAAGGATACCCAATTATTTATGATTTTCGAATGGGTGGGGCTTCTTTTGTAATTTTTTTTTTTTAGAGTATTAACGTCTTTATAAGCCTCGCTAATTTGATTTACACAAGGGGATGGGTGTATGAAAACAAAAATCTCTAATTCTGACCCCTCCGTTCCCAAATACAAACAAAAACAAAAACAAGAACAAAAACCATAGATTTCACAAACAAAATTACGAGCGGGAGGAAGCAGGCTGAGGTTGTGAAACATACAAAAAATGAGACATATTTTCTCGGAGATCATCAAGAGTTTGGTGGCAACATAAACCACGATTTCTTGTCATGTTATGATAACCTAATAAATGGTTGTACCAAGTCTGATGCCTTAAAGCCAGTGAATATCGTATGTCATGCCAGCCCTTAAGATTCTACGTTGAATGATCTTATCAGCATGATTTTCGTTTTCCGATTGTGTCCTGCGGTTGTCAAAAATCAAAACACAATACCGTGCGAAAGCTTAATATGTGGTTTTCAACATGATAATCATACTGTAATTGCATTGAACTGTTTAACAATGTGAAGGGAAAAAAATATGGCAAATAGTCTATACCCTCCATTCCGGCAGGCGGAGAGTAAATAAAGAACGAACAGGTTAGTAAGTCGCACACTATGCTTTTAAAAGATAAAATATTTAGCGAGGAAACTGAGATGATATCAAAAAATTAAAAGAGACGAAAAAATTATACAATACAGATTGATATCAATCAATCGCTATTGATTTGATGACATAGAGATCAGCTCTTTGTAATGAAATCTTAATTAAAAACTGATAATTTCATTTCACTAACAAATCTATTTATTCATTACATATTCTATATTCACAAAATGATGACGCGTGCAGTATGACATGCATGACCACCGAGCCATAACGCTCATAAATATGACGCTTCAAAATTATTACGTTAATAAGAGTGGCCTAGCAAAACGGACACCCACCTTCACCTGGATGGGGAGTGGCAAAAGTAGATTGATGGTTTAAGATAGTTCGAGTCTCTCTAGGATTTAAATCTATATCTTGCTTAAAAGCTCCAAAAAATACACAAAGAGAGTTCTGTTATTTTCCTTATTGAATTTGAGCTAAAAAGAAAATGTCTTAGAGTTTAAAATATTTGTACGTGTTCGTACCTTGTTCAATCATACAAATTCGTTGTTGAATATCATGTAGTGGCTCAAGATAGAGTTGAACCCGAATGGGCAGGCATTTTCTCTGTCAGTGCAAGCAAATTATGAAATATTAAATGCTCAATTTTGAAGTTCAATCTTTCTTATTTCTTATAACCACTAAAAAAGAGCAGCGCATTCATGAACAAGAAGTGTTTAAATCAAATTGTGAAAATTAGATTGCGCAGACGATGTGGGCAAGATTTCCAAATGCAACGAAGTTTACGAGCAAAGGGATGGTTCACTAGCATTTATTTTATGTTCTTTGTTAGGTTTCATTCACCAAATTTCATAAGCATGAGTTCTTATCTTGCTTGCATCCAGTGTCGTTTCCAATGCTTTGAGTTGCGCAATCTGATTTTGACAATTGAATTTTAAACTTCTTGCTCATCTTTGCGTAGCTCAGTTGCATTGTATTAGACGTCATTGTCAAAAGAAAGTAGAAAATGAAATGCAATATGATGTGCCAAATATTTCATAATTGCTTGCTTTCACAAACAAAAAGACTACATATTTGGGTTCCGCTCTTTCTGAGATACGCTGTCTTTATAGAGACAACTATAAAAACCATAAACATGCAGTGTTAAAAAAAGTTAGTTTGCTTACTTGCTTTCTTATACCCAAATAACACCAGTGGGGCCGACTTCAACCATCACTAGATCGAATTAAGTAATAATATTCAAAAGAAAGGTAAGTTAGTGAATGATCTGGAGTTGGTCTTGAGTCGATGTTTGAAGGTGTGACTCGGTCAAGGGTTAATCAGAACTAAATAAAACTGATCTTACTTACCTCTGATTGCTTCGATGATTTGTGCAAGCTCGTTGGCGTTCATTGTTTCAATGTCTCTCTTTCCAAAAAGACCAACTTGGTATGGTTGTGGACGAGGAGATCGGATCCGCCATCGACCTCTGTTCTCTTCGGCCCTCTTGCCGAACATACCCGTACCGTACCATGCATGAGGACCAGCATCTCTTTTCGGCATACCGGCATCGTTCCGCTTGTCGTCCAGGCTGTACATGTCATCGGCGGTTTCGGGGGTTTTCTTGACGGGTCGAAGACGGTCGAGTCCGAGCTCTCCATAGAGTCTACTCAGACGTCGTAGACCACGAAGGCGATCGTTTTTCGTGCCTCGTTTTTCGTCAATGTCTTTGCCGTCACCGGCTTCGTTGTAAAACGCATTTTGGGGGCCTTGAAGGGATTGGGGTACAGGGTTTTCGACACCAGCTGCCCATGTCTGTGGCTCGTATTTCTGTTCTCCAAAGTCATCTCCAGTTAAGGGAGAATATTCTTTAGCACTGGTCAGTAAAGCAATGCAAAGATACATGAAAACCACGCAACATGCCACCTTTAGTCGGGCCAGCGCCATATTGCTAAATCACTTGTTCTTTTTCAATTATCTTAACTAGGATACCGTAACCCGTTTTACGCTTCGTTCGCGGTGATCAGTTCTTAATGAATGGCAGGCTGACAGTGCCCAGGTTTTATTACTCCAAATCAGGAAGTCGTCTGTCTTGCTTCGGCCAATCTCTTTCGGCACTTCTCGGGTCGAGCCGAACGGAAAGGGGTTTCAAGAGCTGGCAGCAAGAACGCACGAACTAGAGTCAGTCCGTCAAATCGTCACCATCAAGAATAACCAACGTAAGTTCAAAATTAAAATGGATAGTATGTTACTATAGCAACTAGCAATGCGATATGAGCATACCTTGTCTGTGCGATGGTGTTATAAAAGTTGAAGAGCTCGGGCGCAAGGGGAGGGGGGGGGGATCCTTCGAATCGGTAAGTTAAGACCAAGCGACAAACATACACAAAAAGTTTCACCGGCTGAAACCAGCACTTTCAGCGTTTGGTTGCACGTCTTTATTTCATTAGCCTTACCTCATACGTCACAATGCACAACCGCTGTATTGACAGAAAGGCGATCATGGGATTGGCTGCCAGCA
This sequence comes from Paracentrotus lividus, assembly GCA_940671915.1. Classification (NCBI taxonomy): domain Eukaryota; kingdom Metazoa; phylum Echinodermata; class Echinoidea; order Camarodonta; family Echinidae; genus Paracentrotus; species Paracentrotus lividus. The sequence continues at coordinate 30,420,131 of CALNVZ010003426.1, forward strand.
CGTCATCGCTTAGCCAATTAGGAGAAGACCCTAAACGCATGCGCACTTACCCAATCTACATCAGCTTCCCACGCATATTATAGACACCTCAACTTACAAGAATGATACGAAATTCTACGTCACACCATTTTCATTTATCTCAAAGTTTTTGCGTGGTGTTTTCCACTACCGTATATTCAATTTACTGTTAAAGCAGTTAACCCCCATAAATAGATATTATTTTAGGGTATTTTATTCAATAAAAGAAGACATTTTTGTAAACTTATTGATCTATTTTAACGACTAACATATGAAATATTATTAGGTTTTATTAAATGCTATTTCTGACCGATCATCTAACATTACACCTTGCAGGAATATTTTCTTTTCTTCTCGTGTATGATGTTGTACAGCTCTAGGAGCAGATCAGGGGAGCATTTCATCAAAGGACTTGTCGGACGTTTCATCCGACAAACTGTTATAAGCTACTGAAATGCTTGCATCCGATTGGCTGAGAGTAAATTTGTCGGATAAAACGTCCGACAAGTCCTTTGATGAAATGCTCCCCAGGGCACCAGGTATACGACCGGTAATGTCGCAGCGACGCATAATGTCACATCAATGCATTATATACATCGGGAACCAACCTATGACGTCACCATCAGAAAAGGATTCGAACCTCAGTCCGATTCTTATCAGTTTGTAGGCCTATTTAGAAAAAATAACTAAAATAATTTGAATTTATTGCATTGTGGAAAAAGAAAATTAGCCTCCAAACTGATGCGGAACGGACCGAGATTTGAATCCTAGTCCCGTCTTTCGGATGGTGAGGTCAAAGGTTTGCCCCAGACCGAAATAATGCGTCGTAAAAGGGCATCATACACCGTACAAGGTAGAGTTCAATGTATTTCCTGGAGGCTTTGTCATTGCACTACCATTAGCACTTTGGCACAACCCTGAATCCAAACATTTTTAATACAACCTTGTTTTTTAATACTTTTGTTTTTAGAGGTTGTGACAATGATAAAATGATTATGATGTAGTTCTTATATAATTTATGATTCATTACTTTTTATAGTAGTGTGTAATAAAACCCTTTAATTATTTGGTACTAATGGAAGGACTTAATTTAGAGTTGCGTAACAAAATAAATCATGAAGAAGTATGCAGTCAGCTCAAACAATTATTTGATTTACCAAGTGAGAGAGTGGAAACGTAACTTTTAATTCTACAGCTTGTGATTAAACAAAAAATAACTCTATCGTAGAAACCATTTGCATATAGCAGTGAGGGTATTCAAAGGGTTATAAAACCGAGGAAGTCGATTCAGGATTTGGGCGTGGGACCCCCCCCCCCACCCCCCTCCCCTTTCAAAAATATGCAACAGAAAAATAGACCGTATAAGACATATTCAATTGTGTGGGGACACCCTTTAAGTTAAAAAAGGGATCTCATAGCTTGCACCCCATATCAATTCGAAAAAGATTCGAAAATCTTTTAAAAAAAACTTCTTTAGTAGAAAATAAAATGAAAAATTATTGTGAGCTTTCAAATTATGTTCATGCTATTTCATTCCCTTATACATGCAGTTATAATATGATAGAATATAGCTGAAATGTTTAGGCCAATCATAATGAAGTCATAAACAAAATGTAGTCGTATGCATTGATTTCTGTGTGCAATGCATGCAGGTGATACTCGGCATAATCGAGTTCATTCTTTATCATTTTGGTGATTCCAAAACCGCATATGATGCACCAATAATTATTATTATGTGAATTGTAATTATCCTAATTCTTCGAAAAATACTGAGCAGGGTTCTTCGATGGTATGCTTAATAAAAATTCAATCTTACTACTAAAACAGGAGTTTTCAATTTACTGTTTGCATGCCGCTGTATTTTCAAATGCAAACAAAGGTCGACAAAGGTACAGATTTTCCCTTTTATTTCTCAGACTTACATGTATATAAACTAGAGTTGCGTAAAAGCTGGAAATTCGTCTGCAGTCACAATACAAGCAGTATAGTTGTTTTTCCAATCCTTTCTGAACAGGATTGTTATGACAGTATTGCGTAATAAGGACTATTAGGTAGACATGTAAACATGACACTCGAACAGTTAACGTCTTACTGAAATAATGTAATAAAGAGGGGAAATGCGATAAAACAAAACAAAACAAAATGATGGCTATCAAAATGACAAAAGAAAGTGCGTTTCTCGATAAATAATGTGGATCCATAAAATACTTTCCCCTAATGAAGGGCATTGTCAGTAAACATCTTCAACTCACAATATTGAATTCAGAACCATCAACAAAATTACATCAGAAAAGCTTAAGATTGTTACAACCATCGCTTGATAGACAGACAATTAATACGTTTATGGATGATTAATTATCAGACAAATGAAAGGGGGAAATCCCGGTGTTTGAATATGTTAAAGTCGATTTCCAGTTATGGTTCAGAAAATGAAAACTTATTGCCGGATATGTCATAGTCCAATAAACATTTATACAGCGCTTAATGGAACGTTCACATAATGTTTGTAATATTTCGAAATACTAGTATAGTGTTTGTGAATTGAATACGGGTATAAATAATTAAATACATTAATTGGCCGGTCATGAATTATTCTTCAAGTTTTTACGTTAATTCGTCAACATGTTTTTCTTCTTTCTGAATTCAATGCCTTTTATGTTTTGTAAAATAATAATGTTTACGTTTATGGCTAAAAATAGCGGTGCATCATAGTAAGGTATTTTTGTTTTATAAACAGCCCCTCTCTCTCTCTCTCTCTCCTCTCCTCTCTCTCTCTCTCCCCCCCCCCCCTCTTCTCTTCTCTCTCTCTCTCTCTCTCTCTCTCTCTCTCTCTCTCTCTCTCTCTCTGATGTGTATCAAATAATTTTCCTACCCATCATGCATCGTTCGTTATGCATGTAATTAGCAATACGTCAATTCAAATAGCAAATTATCTCTAATTTCTGGACCGCACCATCCTAACGTTAAAAAAAAAATGTTCAATAAGTAACAGTATGTTCATATCTACGGATGATAAGATTAACCAATCCATTCGATCATAATTCTAATCTTTGTTATAAGCGCATTCTCCCTGAAAAGAATATGGTTTGTCATGTCATTGTAATCCCGTTTTTGAAAGGAGTTTACCTCATCGTTTTACCTCACTTGGGTCGAATGTGACAAATGTGATCCCGCACAAATAGTTGGACGACGTATCCCCGAGTTACTGTTCAGGTAAAGAATACAGGAGGAGATGGGAGTGGTCCTGTAGGGTAAGTAGATAGGATGGGGCAAACAAAATGACAACGAAAATGCTATTGCACCGTTTTCTATAAGACGAATTGGCAATTAGACAAAGTGGTCATTAGACCAAATGAGAATCAGACCAAGTGTGTATTTGACCAAATTTTTAGTAGACCAAATGGGTCTAGCCGGAGCGGTATTAGACAATCAGAGAATTAGATAAACTGCTGTTAGATGGACATAAACCATCTTAACCCAGAGAACATGAATCTGTGAATAACGCTGACTATTGTCTTCATGGCTTTCCCAATTATTGACCGTTTAATGCATTTTCGAATTAAATTATCCATTTATAAAATAGCCTCTTTGCATGCATTTTCCTTTATAAAATAACCACAGCCATGGCTAAATCCTATCATCTTATTCAATCGATGATTTCACGTGACAATATAATTTCCGCTCTTTTTGAGAACTTATCTGTCTCAAACTGTTCTGTTGTTGCAAATTTGCCTTTCCTTTTGGCTATGATTTAGGATTATTTTTTAATAATAAGCTTATTTTTTTTATTACTAGCTTCTGGAAAGTAAGTGCCATTCATTAAGTAATCACTAATAAACACAATCAAATATTGAGCCTCTTGTTCTGGAGTATTGCATGCCACTCGTTTGAGCCTCTTGATGTAGTAAGCTGGCAAAGGAGTTATGTTTCCTGCAGCTGTAAAAATTGAACTTTAAAAGTATGCACGCCAATGAAACACGGATGAGAAATATGCAGTTAAATGATTAAAGTAAAATGTTAATTATTATTAATATTTCGGTAGTACAATATGCAACATAATATGCATTGTGATCGCGATCGTTGAAGGAAAAATAGCGGAAAACATTATTACCCAACTAACGTATGAAAAATTTAAAACGTTGATTTTTGGCAAATAAATCATGCTCGAACACCTCCTAAAAAGACTCGGATAAGTCGAGTAAATAATATAAATGTTAGATGCTTGGTATAGTACATTTTTTAAATAGAAGTTTCTTATTTTTACGTGTAGACAATATCTTAAAAAAGCCCAAAAGATCGCAAATTTTGCTCAATGGTGAGAGAGAGAGAGAGAGAGAGAGAGAGAGAGAGAGAGAGACAGAGAGAGAGAGAGAGGGGGGGGGGATGGGGTAGTCGAGGCGTACGTGGCACTTTCATCTTTCACAGTTTGTTGGAAATCTAATACAACACAATTTGTGTAACGAAAAAGAGAGCATTTACAGGAAAGGAGACAAAATATACTGAAAAGAATACAAACAAATGAAAGTGGAACATTTAAGAAATGATGTTGTTACGGTAACACCCATTCGGTTACATCGGCTTCTCGATCCTATTGAAAAAGAAAAAAAAAGATAAAAAAACATAAAGCATGTTCGAATGGAGTTAGGTTCTAGATAGGTAGACAGGAAGAATGAGAAAGAAAAAGAGGAAGAGGAGAGATGGTTAGAGAGACGAGGGGAAATTTTTTTGGAAGGTTCAGATAGAGACGTCAAGATCATGAAGATAGAATAAACAGAGACAGAGAGACAGAGAGGCAGAGTGAAAAGAGAAGATGGTCGGAAAGACACGATAAAGGAAATCGAGGAAAGGAAATAATAAACAAAAAGAGATAGAGGAAGAAAGAATAAAAGAGTGGGTGCGGAGTGTTTTTGGATAGATGATGATGAATAACATATTTGGCTAAGATGTATGATCATGTTGATAAGATGTCAGGTGTACGCATGTCACAAGCAAAGGTCGTTAGTGAGGAAAGCACTTAATTAACCCGTTTCATGGTGATAATGAAGATATTACTCAAGATGTGCGTAAATATTATGAAGATAACTATCATTTTCAACTTCATGATCCACTAATTAGAAGCCACCTTTAGAATAAACCACACGTGTACTTTGTATGCTTTAAAGCCTTCATGGAATACTATACATGTATAGGCCTATTGGACAACTTAAACGAAGAAGTGCAAACTGTATAATTTATATTGAGGTGCATAATTTTGACTCTTCTATGTAACATTTGTTATTTTTCCACGGTTGTGCACTGGTAAACAGCATTTTTTTGTGTGCATATAATTAGCAAGTTCACCTAATTCACTTAAAGTGGAGATTCTAATACGCAACTGCATCAATATGGATATCATCCTATAGCCAATAGGATCATAAAATGCATTCATTTTGGAAGACAAAAAGCATACAATGCATCAATTTAGGGCCCACAAAATCTTGTTGGCCAAAAATGTCCCCAATGAAACTTTCGTAGTAACACTTGGAAATTATAATCTCTTCCTATAGACATGGAATCCCAAGATAAAAAGACCAAAAAAGTTTTAAAAAAATAAAAAAAATGATAAAAAAAACCCCGAAAAAATAAAAAAAAATAAAACGACCTCCGAAACAAGCAAGCAAACAAAACGAAGTTGCAAAAATACTTCTATACACAAGACAAGCCTTCAGTCAGTGGCAGATACATGATTTGAATATAAGCAATAGGGCGCCAGTACATATAGGGGGGGGCCATCGTCGCCGAAAATGTCACATTTGTATAGTCAATGAGTGTTTTTGCGTGCTACCAGTGGAGGGCACTTTTCGATGTTTTTTTAAATATTTTTTTTAATATTGACTAAATAAATGAATCTGAATCTGAATCTGAATTCAAATTATAGGGGATGTCCCCTGCACCCCTGTCTGGATATTTAGTGGTGCGTATATTCCACGGTTCAATTGGAAAGCTAAAATATAATCATTTTCAAAGGAAGCAAAAAAGGAAATAGGATACCTTTTAATGATAAAATATTATGCTCCATTCAAAGTCTACTAAAACTACTACTCCTAAATAGTTAAGGATTGCAACACTGCCGCAACACCGTCCCCAAACCTCATCACCTAACAATACATTACATTACATCAAATGACAAGTTTGTGCTCGGTTCAAACTCGGCCACAGGAGTCGATTGTACAGTGTGGCTTATAGTCGATTCACACCAGTGACACCGCCTCCAAACCGACTACTAGATTGCTATTCGTGGTAATGTAATATTTTGTTCGGTTTGATGTCGGTTCGGGGTCGGTTTCACTTGTTTGGCTTGGCTCTTAAGTATTAGGCCTACGTTTATGTAGAACAACAATCATCAGATAAGGAGATAGGTATAGATATATGAAAGTTTCATGAGGGTGCATTGGTCTATAGGGAGACTCAGAGCAGATAGCTTATCTTTAGCTAACATCTTGACTTATCTTGACCATCTTGGCTTTACGGATAGAGGTCTGACGTCATGTATCACATGAACAGCCTCGTCCTTCCCCAGTGACCATTCGGCCACGTGACCGGCGCGTATTTTGTTGTAGGTGGGGAGGGCGGCGGAGCCTATTTATTATTAGCCTATTATTATTATTGTTAGCTTTTTATTTTGTATCTTGATAATTATTCAGATTGTATCATATTTTTATGTGCATTTTTAGCGGTTTTAAAATGAATATTTCGCCATAAAATGTGGCGAATTATCAATTATTACAATAGGTGTGGCAAATTTGACTGGAGATAATAATACACAAGCTTTGTGTGGAAAAGGATTTGTGTAACACAACTCTATTTCCACAGAAGGCTGGAGCTGAACACAATACCTGGAACCCTCAGTCACACGAACAAAATCGACACTCGGCTAACAAAATAAAGAGCACTTTCCAGCATGCACAAGATTCAACTGTGACTTGAGCATAACTCCATGTACATCGTTGATACATTTCCATAATATGTATCCATGCATGATGTACGACTCGAGTTACATTGACTTGTTAGTGGAGAGATCATATTACAACCACCATTGGGCGATGATAGGTTGACCGAGTCGCTGGCGGGGTGGTGATGTGTGGTGAACCATATAATCGAATTAACAGGAATAGAAAGATGCCGCTCATATTTAACATTATATTTTGTTTTAAAGGGAACATTAAAGGTGTCGGAATAAAGCCTGGGTCGAATTATAATATTATTTCCGTCCACCTTTCAGAACCCTTAACAGAGGCGGATCCAGGATTTGGAGAAAAAAAGTAGGGGCGCCGCCGAAATTTTCCGATTTTATTAGACTTCAGTCAATGAGTGGTTGGTTTGGTTTTCAAATTGTAGTTGGCGTAACTTGTGCCCCTGCTTTGATTACTCGCTGCTGAACGTGTTTCTCTCTCTCTCTCTCTCTCTCTCTCTCTCTCTCTCTCTCTCTCTCTCTCTCTCTTTCTCTCTACCATATCAGTCATGTCAGTATATTAATGATTATTGACAGTCATAATACTGGTCCATAAACAAAACATTATTATCGGAAGGTCCTATCCTCCTAACGTTTCAACCTTATAGTTCCTTATATTTTTTCCCCTACCCCCTCCTTTTTTGTAATTGTATTACTTCTGTTCACTAATATTCATATATTATGCTTATTCTCTTTCAAACTGAACTTTTTTGCTATATAAGCCATAACGATAGACTACAGTATATACATACTATGATAAATTATAGAGCCTTACATAACATCTGTATCACAACACAGGCTGTAAACTGTATGAACGTGGAGATTCAAGGTGTATTTTTGTGTTATAACCAGACCTTCTGACAAGTTGTCGAACAAAAAAAAAAAGTCTACGGAATATCCGATCAGCTGTTCTCCTCAACACTTCCTCATTGGAATTTATGTCCTTTTCATGCTAATGATTACTTCTTGGAATCCATATTCCAAAGCTTTTAATGACTTTGTATGGTTTAATATAAGATAGAAAAGCCAATTTTGAAGTATGGACAGAGAGTTAGAGATCGTGACATAATATTATAAAACATTTAATAAGGCATATTGGTAAAGCCACAGAGGGAGAAAGAGAGAGAGAGAGAGAGAGAGAGAGAGAGAAAGAGAGAGAGAGAGAGTGACAGAAAGACAGACAGATGGATGGTGTAAAACAGAATTGGAAAAATGTACATAGAATAGGAGATAGATTCCGAAAGGGGCAGAAAAGGATAAGGTAAGACAGAAAAAAGGGAACTGAAGTTAGCAAGAGAGTAGACAATAATTTTGGAACAAAGCTACTGTAAAAGCATGCATAAAGAAAAAGCCATTGCTTTTAGGCTGAAGGCCTCACGAGTATTTGGAAAACTATAATTGCATTGAAAAATGTGTTTTATTCAATAGTCTAATAAGTCAACAAAAGTAAAATGTATACAAAATAATAAGCGTTTCAAAATGCTGGTATTTTAAGGAAAAACATCTTTTATCCTCAATAGCAAAATTACTAACCCATTTTATCATTTTAAATCAATTGGCTTACCCAACTTCGAGAAATAGCCTGACTTATAACACTACTTACTACTATAACTCATACGAACGAAGAAGAAGATAATTTTAAATTTCGGACATAGTTTTAAAGCGTTTGAAAGAGTGAGGTGTATAGAAGAGAAAGAGAGAGAGAGAGACAGACAGACAGACAAAGAGAGGAGAGAAAGTTTGATAAAGAGGGAGAGAGAAAGAGAGAAAGAAAGAAAGAAAGAATGAATAAGAGAAAATAGCAAAAAAGTGACAAAATCTTATTTCTTGTTGATCTTAAGAAGATGTGAAAACACCACGAAAAACAAGGATTGAAACAGAGACGGGAGAGAGAGAGAGAGAGAGAAAGGGGGAGAAAGGGATGTGGAGAATGGGAGTACAAAGAACGACAAAATATCTTAGTTCCAATTTCATCTCTTTTCAATCATCTCTAAACTTCAAAGTGCATTCTTAGATTATTGACGTCCAAAAATATTGTTCCCACGTGTGATATTCTCAACAGCGTGGAAAAATGTTGCTCAGCGGACGCAAACGTTTTCTTCTCGGGGCGAAGCGGGCAGCTGGTCCCTCAACGATCCGATGCATAAACACTTCACTCAAAACAGGTGATACACAGCCTATACAACGTCGCACGCACGATCATTGAAACATCAAAAAAGGGGAGATAAAGACAGCGGGTATTTTCTTCCTCACTTGCACTCTTTCTCTCTCATTTTCGACATGATGTGATCGTTTAGGAAATAGACATCCTATATCTGGTATAAAAAGAGGGACTGCCGCTTTTTGACGCCGCTACAAACAGACGGTTTCTTTCGCTTCGTTTGTTGGGGCTTTGCGCTCATTTCCGAGTTTACTTCCAGTAATTTTACACATGATATCAGAAGTATACCACGCATTATGTCATGCATCAGTGTGCGTTCATAATGGAATATGATCAAAATAGATTTCACTTAGTGTGCATGAGGAAAATTGAGTGCTGGGTTTATCAACAAAACAAAGTAACTGATTTCTGTTTTGTCAAGGTGAATTGACATTCGTATAACCATGAACATGATGAATGAAATGAAACATTATTCTCCAAACTGACTCGCAATGTGGTAAAACATTATTAGGCTTATGTGAGCAAATTTTCATTTTGTTAGATGCATCTGAACATTTCCAGCATAAATATTATTCTTTCTACACTTCTGTTTAACACCAATATTTCCTAACTCCTTTTATAAATTTCTTTTCATAGTATTCCGTTATTTCAAACAACCTCGTATATTAGGATTTATATCATGTATTGGCCTTCCTTCACAAAATGATAAGAACTAAATGAAAGTATTGGTAATAACAGTATTTTTTTTGATGAAAACTATACATTAATGTCTCTGTGCGTGAAAATACTTGAAGATTAAACAAGAGATTTGTAATGGAACTTTGGCATTCAACAATAATTGTGATGTTAATGTGTTTGATACTGATTTAAATTGGTCGAATTCGGTTACAATAATTGAGGGAGAGAATTTCATAATGCCAAAGGCCCATCTACAACGAGTATTCTAAACAAAATTTAAGAGAGAGCCCCCCCCCCTCCCTCGGCTCTCTTTTTCTCTCTCTCCACCTCTCTATCTGTTCCCCCCCCCCCACCATGCCCACCCCTCGACATTTTACTTTTCTCCTCCTTACTAAATTTGTATCCCCGTACACGTAGTATAGATTTACAGCTGCTGTATTGCACCAGTGTCCTCGCTATATATACCGGAAATAAACGATATTGATTATACTGTAATGAAAAATCAATACCCGTCTTAAAGCGACTCGACACAAATATAAGAAACTATAAAACAACAGTAAGCTTCTCATGATTTTGTTTTGATTGATTTCATATATTAAAGGAAAGTCTGATTCGTGCGAGGCTAACTGAAAATCAATTCCATTCATCTTTTCTATAAAGTGGGGATCTAATCGTTCACGGATAACTGGTTATATTTTAGGGTCATAAATGAAATATAGGTTTTCCCGGCCAATTTCATTGTTTTGTCAATCAATTGCATATAAGAGGCATTCATTTTCGGGGAAAAAAAGCTGATGCATCGAAATGTTGCCAGTCAAAATCGTATTCAATCATCAAAATTAACGATTGCTGTGATCGATTTCGTATTTGCCCATTCTACTTCATATAATAAGCATACACATTCGGCAGTAACTATTCAAATTCGTCTTAATCATGGCAACATTTCATTCCTTATACTAAAATTCTCACTAATTTGAATGCACAAATACTGAAATTAAATGCCTATATCCGAATTTGAACTTTGTAACCATTACTTTGTTTGCCTAAAAACGGATTTCAGAGCATGAACACGAAATTAATTGACTAAAGTCGGTCCTTCGCATCAAACACAAGTATTTGAATACACATTAAATGAAAATAAATGATAAATGTATGAAATTGGCCGGGAAAACATATACTTTGTCTAGTAATATTCCTATTTAAGATAGACGTATATTTCGATTGCTCTAAAGACGGTTCTTGATCTTCATCCTGAAAATGTGTTTTGTTGTAAATATCAAAATAAACTAAAAGATGTATTATAAGAAATTATTGTTCAGCATGTCAACGTTTAATAAAGGCGGGCTCACACTATGCGACTTGCTGCGGTGCAATTTTTTAAACAAATGGAAGTTTGCATTATTAATGTGACATTTGAAACATGAAAAGTTCTCTTATGAGATGTAAAAATTGTAAAGGAACAATTTAAGCAAAATTTTGTTCCAATGCGAGTCTGTAATTAGGAGTAAAGGTCGATTTTTCTAAAATTTCCTTGTTTAAATGTTTGTATCAAATAATATTAAAGTTTTCCTGAAAAATCGCACCGCAGCAAGTCGCATAGTGTGAGCCCGCCTTTAAGGGCGATTTCACGCACAAATATTATCTCTTTCTTGTATTTGATGTCATTAGATATCTTCTTCTTCTCGAGTCCCTCTCATTGATCTTTTTTATTGTATTATCACATCATTCTGTTTAAATTTGAAAGGTCATATATTTATGTTTCTAAAACGTAATTTGATATGATTAGATAAGATCAAGTACCCGATCATTCTTCTGAATGATATTTTGTCATTCTGAGCTGAATTAGCAGACGTTTATGCAAACTCTGTAAAATTGGGTACCAGTGGCGGATTAAGGCAGGGCTTAGGGGACGCGAACCCGCTATAACTTGATAAAATAATATAGACTGTACATTTTATTTTCAAATCCTGGATCCGCCATTGGGTATTAAATTTTTTCATATTTTTATATGTTTCAGACATAACTATTAGATAATACGCAAGCAGGAAATGTCCAAATATAGAAATGATTCACATTTAACAAAAATGTAATCACACTTTTACGGCGTACACATCAGCAATATGTTTCACAGATTAAACATGACTATAAGATTTGTATTTGACAAGCAAGACTTTTTCAAATATGGCAATAATACATTCCAAAAATTTTATCGCATTTGAGGCATGTTTGTATTAGGTCACTACCCCCTTCATCAGACATGCAGTGTAATCACTCTACTAGGTTGGTTACTAAACGTTGTAAACATCAGTCTATTCAGGGGTGAAAGATATACACAATCTTGAGACATGTAGTCATGTAGTCATGATTGTATGGTCTAATTAACCCATCAAGGGCAATGTCTCTTTTTAGTGACGCTTTTGCATTATCTTTGAAACTAGAATGCCATGGAACATGAATTACATATCAACATAAAGAGCAGAAATCACTGACATAAAGAGATTTTTTTTTCTACCACTGTACACTGAACGGTTCTTGAATTAGAACACTTTAAATGAAAATAATCATTGAAATCTCTTGATTGGCAACGCGAAGAAATATGAATAATGCTTTTTTCAAGCGCAAATTTGCAATTTCTTCGATGCATTTTGTAATTTTCAATAGTAAAATGTTGTTAATTATTGATTTAATTTTTTTAAAGGTTGCAGGAGTGAAATAAAGTTATAAAATTTGCCAATTTGAGGATCAAAAAGGGATTCATTTTGACCAATGGGAAATTTCTGTCATGTATGGTCAATATAGCAGAGTAGAGGAATGACATAAAAGAGCAAAGAATGATCCAAAACATAAACTAACATCCCACTTCTACAGATAAAATAGAATTCATACGACCATAGGTTTATTGTTGATTGTAGTATATTTATTACACACGATTTTGTGCAAATTATATTATAACATTCAAAAAGATATATAAAATGTAGATTAAAATTTGATTAATTCTGGCATTTCTATTTTTGTAAAAGCTAAAATAATCATAAATGGAAGACGGATTCAAATTGCTAGCACAAATCGGTCAGTCTCACAAACTTTAGATTTAGAAATTTACATAAATCAGGTCTCTTTAGAATACTATTACTATAATATTTAACATTTCCATGACTGCATTTGTGGAAGAATTAAATTTGAAACAAATAGACTTGCTACGAGATCTTCAATGCTTGTACAAATAATTTGGGGCATAATTCTTTAAAATTTAGCACTTTGAAACAAAAAACTTTGAATTTGTATACATGTTAAAAAAATTACCCCCTATTACTGCTTTGAAAAATATATATATCTTTATATATTACTTGATGTCGTGAAGCCTTTGGTAAAAATTAATTACCCCGGTAAGTACATGTATATCTTACATAAAAGCATACATACATGTATATCAGGTCAAGACATACAAATTGAGTAAAAAGTGAATATCTTATCCTAAAAATGAATACTTTAAAATAGGCAGATATTTATGCAGAGCAAGTTGTGATGCTTGAAAACGTTTTCAATTCAAATGTTAAACTTCTTCACAATTAAAAACACAAACACTTGATTGTATGTTTGCATTATAAAGAGTTGCATATTATACCAGAATATGTCAGTTCCTACATAAAGGTGGGTAACACAAAGGGGAGTGGGCAGTGTCAATCATGGTTATTGTATTCATGCAATCCATACAATCAATTACAAAGCCGTCCCGACCATGTTATGAGCAGTACTCTACAGAATAGTATACAGTCTGTGTAAAAAAAAAAAGATGGTACAGTCGGGAAAAAATTATTTAGGTATGAAATCCTCTCAAATGTGCGAATGTGGTACCAATAGAGAGCTAAAAGATTCTTCTTGCTGATACACTTTATTTTGTATAATTAACTTTTGTAAAACAAAAGTTATGCTAAATTTTGTGCGGCAATGAGCTAATTGAAATTCAAACATCTATTGTTTCGGTGCGCTGAATTCATGGCTATTATGTGTGGAACCCATAGAAAAGCATGCACAAAGTACATCTTTTCTTAATAGAAAACTGGTCATATCTCAAGACCTACAGCATCAAAAGGGATGAAAAAAAATTGCAGAAGAAAGCCTGATTTCCCTACTTTATGGAAATATCAAACACTTTTAGAATGTGATCAATTTTCATACTTAAGAAAATAATGTTTTCCACTTGTACCATTTTATTTGACACAGACTGTATATTCTTTTTTCCCATTTCCCCCTAATATACTGCATAGCTTTGCTTTAGATGTGATAATACAAAAATAATATATTTGGCACTTCATTCTTATAGTTTTCGTATGATAAAAGATGAATGACATTCTTCAAATTTATTTTGTGCAACATAGCATTTTTTTTTATATAGATTTTTTTTTTCAAAGTACGAAATCAATGACAAGAACCTTCTTACGGCAGCTTTTGCTCTTTCTTTCTCCTTCTAAGAATATATATCTTTCCCTTACAGTCCTGTTAACCAAACATGATTGTATGAAAAGATAATTTACAAAATAGTTTATCAATTGTGCGGTATAATACTGCAAGTGATATCTTGCTACCTTTTTAATAGAAAGTAATTGTATGCTAAATCTAGTATATATAACGAGTATATAATTTGATGATGCAAAGTGATCAAAACAAATTCTGAAATACAACAAGGCATATGCAGCATGTTGGTAATTATAGGTAGACTGTACATTGCAAAGTAATACCATCCTGTCCAACTATAACAAGATACTTCGTATCAAGCTAAGTATCTCTTCATAACAATATTTGTTACACTAAAGAAATAGGCACACACATGTAAACAAATTTGAAGTTTGGAATCTCATGATTGTGAGTATAGACTGTAGTGATAAAATTGTCACATAATCTATTTACAATATTCATTTATTCCAACAATTCAAAAGTAGCAGATGAAGTTAAAATGATTGAAGAATATTTTTAAACTAGCCAGCGTCGGTGCTATGCACCTCCATCCTGCTTCGCACTTCTAACGCGATCCCCGGTCTGGTCACGCTCGAGCGCACTGAGTAACTGATGTTTGGAGCAAGCGAGTAACTTTGTCGGCGATTATATATATAGATGGTGTTAGATGTTTGTAATACTTAAAAATCATTGAGAAGAATACAAAATTGCTCATATTTCATGTTTTAACCATCATTTACTCATAATCTCTCACTTAAATCAAAACTACTCAAATAGCCCAACACCATCAATTTACATACATGTTATATAATAAAATAATAATGCATTTTATCGCAAAGTATATTCATCCTGGCTAATTATTCTTTAGGATTCAAAACTATTACGTAGTTTATACAATTATCATAACAAAGGAAAGTATTACGTAGTTTAGATCTTTGGAATGATTTGAGAAAATTGATAACTAAAAAAGAGCACCATAACATTAAAGTGATATATATCTTGGAGAAAATATCATTTAACAAATCAAAGAAATTAATGTAAATGTTAGGGGACTTGTTTATGTGAGATCTCAAGCGAAAATACCCACATTTTATTTGAAAGACTTCATGAAAATGTAGAATTGTGTTTCCAAGCCACATTAACGAGATTGATGCCAATCGGATAAAAGGCTGAACGAACAATCACAGCGCTAAAATCATCAGATTTAAGGGAGAATTTCATATACAACTTTGGAAATATTCTCACACACTACCAGCTGCTTTGTTCAATAAGGCATACATGTAGTCCCACTTGCTGATTTTGATGTCCTCTATTCGGTCATCAAACCCTCCTTGACCAGAGCAGACTTCACATCATCGTATGCAGTGGCATCTTCAATGGTTGGGGGAATCTTAAAGAAGCCAACGAAAAATGAAAGTAAATTAAACACAATGTTGCTTTGTCCAGTTAATGTGATGGCCCTGTGACATTTAAAATTCAATATTATGTAGTTATATTTGTAATTTGATGCAGTTCATCCTTTCATGCTTTATAAGGTACCTTCCTTCTCCAGATTTGGTTACGATCAACTCAATGGATATAAAGTAGCCCTAGGAATTTCTTGGAGGGAGAGTGAATGCGTAATATATACATGTACATGTATGTCAATATATTATTAATCTATTAAAGCAATAACAACTCTCATTCATTCAGACCTATTTTTGCTACAAATTAATACCAGAGGCAATATGAAATTTAGAGTTGAAGACATTCATAAAAATAAAAAACATAAAACATACTGGCATGTATTCATGGAAAAACCAAATAATTCTTTCAGCTTGTATTTTTGACGACTTCAAAGTTATTTCATATTGTTGACCTAGTTTGTTACAGGTACATGAAAATGTAAATCTACTTCTACATGTTAGTTACTGCTGTGCATTGGATTGTGTCATTTAATTACATCATGCACCCACAATCATGTATCATGAATCCCCTACGTGCAAATGATCAAATCATTTAATTTATGTAGCAATTTGTCTGAAAATATTTCAGGTATTTTATACAATTTAAAGCGTATTCATGATTACTTAAATTTTCTTCATATTTATTGAAAACATAGGAAGAATGCAACCTGATTTTTAAAAAATGAGTGTAATCTAACTGTAAAAAAGGAAAGCTATTTTTTTATTAAAGGTCTGTCAAATATTTTTTATGTTTATTGCACTAATAAAAAGCAGGATGGATGGAAAAACTAGCATGCAAAGAACAAAGTCAGGTGCTGTCCTGCATGTCAAATTTTGATTTTGTGAAAGTAGCTAACCTTGAAGGCTTGTCCATTGACCATCTTAGCCAGAACTCCCCTAGTGATCTTGCCTGATCTGGTCCTAGGTAGCTTGTTGACGATGACAGCCTTCTTGAAGAATGCAACAGGTCCAACGTTAGCTCGTACAATAGCTATCACTTCATCTATGATCTGCTTCTCAGGCTTACTCACATCTACATGAGAAATAAAAAGGATAACATCATATCAATTAATGGTGGTGTGATTTTGATGATAGCTTTCTTGAAGAACGCTACAGGTCCAACGTTAGATCATACAATGGCTATCACTTCAACTATGATCTGCTTCTCAGGCTTACTCACATCTAAAAGATAAATAAATAAATAAATTACTTAATGATACAGAGATTATAATACCATTCAAATATTCTCAAACTGGCAAAAAGAATCTTGAAAAAAAAAAGCACAAATTTTGGAAAAAACTCAAGGGCAGAAATCAAATGAAAATATTTGTAGAAAAAAAAATCCTGAGTTAAGTTGGCATCTCTGATGGTGATGTGAACTTGTAACTGGGAGGCCTGATGAATTGGGGATCAAGTTTTATACCGAGATGTCTCAGTTGTCCTCTATAGTTCACTCATACTAACAAAATACTCATAAAACCTATGCATGTATGTACAGGTCCAATGATAAGGTGCACACAATTTGGCTATGATTTCATCAATAATTTTCTTCACAAGCTTACTCACACCTGATTTCAGAAAAGGAGAATTTTTTTTCCTGATTAAAGTATAAAAGCAAGGGCAAACAATAAAAAGGGAATATTTTGACATAATACATTTCACCATGACTGTTTATCTGATGATCAATGTAGCACTGCAAATGAAATAAAATCATATCAAACTTTATTCCAAATCCTGACATTTAGGATGAAAAGAAAGTATGAAAAACATGCATCTTAATGTTTTAAAACTCAGGATTTGTTTCTTAGAATTATTCATCAACTATTCCTTTCTACAATCCACTCCTTGCAAGTGTAAACAATGATCAACTTACAAGAACTATCTTTTATTTCTGATGCATAAAGGGTAGATTTTAAAGATTAAAAAGGAATATTTCACTGATGATGAGTTTCCAAATAATGCTCTCTCTCTCTCTCTCTCTCTCTACCTTAGAAATAAATAAATTTTCTCCACATTTATATCTTTATCTCAACATCATTTTTAGGCACGTACATGCAGTTATATTTTTGCCAAATGTCTCTTTGTTCTCTGCCTTTATTATCTCTCCTCTACATGCAAAGCCATCTTTGACTCTCATCTCTACCCATCTCTTCTTTCTTTTTTTCTTTTCCCTCCATCCCCTGCCCCATCTGTCTCTCCTTCTTTCTATCCTTTCTTTTCACTTCATCTCTCTCCACAATTCCTTAATTCTCTTATTATGTACAAGATACCAGAAATGTTATTTCCACCCAAACCCTAAACAAAAGAGAAAATGCATTAAAGTGCATCCACTATCAAACTTCTTGTCGCACAGGTGCCGTCACCCTCCACCCAGCGCTACCATGTAGACTATCACGCCCAACGCAACATGCGTACATTATCTCTCCCCTGTGATCCGCTGAGCTGACAGTTTGCATATCAAGATGCCTATCTTACCCCTTCCGACTCCGTAGAGGTTCAGATTCAGATCACATTCCTACCTAACAAATATCATTCTAGATAATAAGGCATTTCCATAATTGTCAGGAGTAGACTCACACCCTTTCGTCAAAATATTGTTAGCTGCACTTTTTTCTTCTGTTTTTTAAATAAAATGCCATATTGAATATGTTTGAAGAAAAGGTTGTTCATGCGAATTCCTATACAGAAAATATCATTGTCTAATGATAGGCATCTCCATAATTTTCAGGAGATGTGCGTGCTTTCATGAAATGACTCTAGGCTGTTGAAATAATTATCATGTCATATGGAATAGTTAAATATTTCTTAAGAGAAAAGGTTATTCACCCTATGTCCAAAACAAAATGCATACAAATTTATACCCTTAAAACACTCAAAGAGTTCATCTAAAGCGAGATTTTATAGACAAATTACATACCAATAGAAAGCAATTATTAAAGATATATGTACTGTACCGTGACCATACATTGTGTATTTGCTTTAAAACTAAAAAATGAATGATGCAACAATTTAAATTGTCAGATATCAATTTATATATTCAATCATTGAGCTCTTTGAGGTACTTGATTGAACACTTTGAAAGAGATATTTTTAGAGTGTAGGTGGTGAAATAATGTAGACATGATGTCAATATTTAGCTTCACTAAGTCACTGCCAGAACCATAAAATACCACTCTATTTGCTTTCAACGGTTCGGTTTCACCTGTATGAATGCAAACTTGTCTGGGTAGTGATATTTTGATCAAGTGAATATGAACTGTGAAGCAAATAATCAAGCAAGTTGTTTGATGTCAAAAGACATGCTGTTTATTCGATTTGGTTATCTTTTATTCCTAAAATTCCTTTTGTTCTACTCCCATAATGAAATACTCTTACATCATGTTGTGACTCTGTTGTAACTCTCTGCCCCTCTCCACATACATGTGGGTCAAAGCCAAAAATAAGGGACCGCGACGAGACGGAATTTGATAGAGTTTTATGCTCACAAAAAGAAAACTTAATATTTCAGCTGCCATTTACCCTCACTAATATGTCGAGCTTACTTGAAAGTATCAATCTGCAAAAAAAAATTTTTTTAGTACGTTTCGTTTTCAACGGCAACGTCAAAATATTGCGTTGTGCGACGGGACGAGAATGAAAATATCACTGGTTTTTTAAAAGAAGATTCAAACAAGAATTCTATCAAACTTAATAAGCAAAGCTGACCATGTCAGGTGGGGTCTATTGTTACTGTCCCATAGATCACTAGTAAAAAAAGAGCTAGCAATTAAATCTAAAAGATTACGATTTAAAGACGATTTCCTAAAGGCATGTCAATTCCGTCCGCGTCGCGCGACGGGACGGAAAATATGTTCTATGTACAAAGTGAATGGGAATTCAGGGAAGGGGAAAAATTGACCTTTTTTGTCACAAATTTTCAAATCACCATAGCGAAGGAACTAATGATCCAAATTAAGTACAAATGGTATCATTGGAAAGGGAATCAAATAGACTATCTGAAAAAGTTATTATTTTAAAAGTAGCAGCACTATAACGTGTCATGACCTTTTGACCTTTATTTTGACCTTAGATTTGACCTTGTGTATCCTGCGACCTTGTGCCAATATTTTGAAATCTGAATCCCATGACACTATTTTTACATAATAATAACAATTTGGATGTATACATTTATTATTTGTTTGTTTTCTAGCCCTCTCAAAATTGGCTTAATTGCAAAAAATGATATTACAGTCCCATACATAACTATCTGTGTTGTGTCAATGTAGAGACCTGAAAGCGCGACGGGACGGAAAATGTTGAAACGTCATATTTTTCTTATGAGTGGGAGTAAATGGATTTTTTTCCAAAATTTTTTTTAAAGGTGGGCCCCGAGGGAAATATGTTTTTTTTTTAAAGAGGCCGCCCCCCCGCCCCCCCCCCCACTTATAAATTGATACATTCTAGAACATGGGTGACCCATCTTGTGTTTTTCATAGAAAAAAAATAACAATTACGTGTCAAAGTACAAAAAACCTGAAATATAATAATAATAATAATTTGTGATTTTTTTTTTCAGGAATGAAATGCTCCTAGAAAGGGTATTCCATAATAAAAGTTGATATTGCCCTAACTTTTTAGGTTTTAATGTAAATTAATTATAACGTACATTTTCCGTCCCGTCGCGCAGAGAGGGCGCTATTTCCACATTCAAAGGCATTTTACAAGAAAGTCGGCAGTCTTTTATATTGGACATATACATTTCCGAAATCTATGGAATCTCAGCTTTCATATGATATATAATACTAGATATAACTACCAATTTGAAAATTTGACCAAAGTGAACAATACTTTTGGCTTTGACCCATGTACATGTACATCTCTCTCTCTCTATCTCTCCCTCCCTGCCTCTCTCTTGCTCACATATTCTTCCTCCCTTCTTCACATCTCTTTTATATATCACCCTACCCCTAAAAATGTTTCCTCTCTTACTTCCTCTCTGCCCCTTTATTTCAGGTGCCCCCCCCCCAAAAAAAAAAGGGGGGGTCAAAATATCTTCTCCTACCTTTAACTCTTTGAAAGAACACTCATTCTTTTACTTGTGAAAGTGTATACCACCTCAAAATGGTACAACACAAACTCTTGAACTTTTGGTAATAAATACTTTACTTGTAAGGTAAGTTATTTTGAAACATTATTTGAAAATTATACATCTTTACAAGCTTTAAATAATCTTGTGTTTCTAATATACACATGCAGTTCAACCTTTAAGATTTGTTCTTACAAAACGCTTTTCACAAGCAATACAATGTTGATTTTAACCACACAAAGTGGTAACTAATGATATGTGTGTGAGATCATACATGTATCACTAGCATATGAAAATATGATGCCTTAAAGGTAAATTAAATAAACAAAAGCCCTACTTCAACCAACTGGCCTTTTATGCCGACATTTGGTTAAATATTCCATTATTTCCTTGGTAACACCATATTATTGACCCGTGGTCTGGCGGTCACTCACTTAATTCATTTCTAATTGACCCTTGTCAACGTAACACCACTTATCTGGAGGCCTCACCAAAGTTCTTATTCAATCAACATTTTATGATTCAATTGCGAAAAAAACGGTGTGAAAAAAATCACACGTTTCAGTTTATAAATATTGTAACAAAGATTTGTGACTCATCATATCAAAATCAGACACAAGACGCCAGAAAAGAGTCAAAGATTGCAACAAAACAATCCATTTTTAAAGGCCCTAATCATTTCTACTCATTTTTTTTTTTACAGAGCATACAAGAATCATTGAAATTTCAGAAAATCAAAAAAATACTTCCTCCCAAATAATACAATTTTTATTATTTTACCGATTTCCTTGACACTGTTCTGAATTTGTTCAACGACTTCGGTCTGATTTCGATGTGATGCATCATATTTATTAATCATAAAGAGGTGCTGATAGTTCTCTTCTTGAATACCAGGGGTCCTTATGAGAGCAAGTGAGCTTCAGATAAACAATTAATTGTCAAGCACTTTAGAAGTACATCTTTCTGTGCCCGGTTAAAAATATGTGAGCAGAAAAAGAGGTCCAATATTAATTGGAATTTATAATTTTTGTTTTATGATACATGTAGATGGCCATGTGTTTAAAGTTTGGCACATGTTGTGTGACACACTCAAAATTTGTTCCAATTGTGCACATTTCAATGAAAATGGTTGTAACTTTTTCAAAATCTATATTTACCCCATAAAAGTAGATATTTTCTTGAAGCTGAATGTCTGAGGAGTTCAGAAATGCACTTAAAATTAATTTATAAATTATTCATTGAGTAAAAATCACTTTTGAGGAGTAGATGTGAAAACTAAACCTTTTTGTAGGCCAATCTCAAGAAGCATGGCCAATAAATCAAGGTAATTAAATTCCTTGAATAACATAATAAGCTATAGAAATCAAGCTAAATTGATTATTTCAGCAGGGTGCATTAATTTCAATCCAAAAACACCCTTCTGTGAACTTGATTTAACTCATTACAGCATATTTGCCAAATTTGCTGCGCCGGCTCCTCCTGCGCCGACTCCTCCTCCACCCCAGATTGTTAATTACCAGTTTATTAACAGAAAATGATAAAATTTTTACATGTTTTGATACAAGTATTTTTTTGTCCTACATCAGAGCTTCAATTTAAGACCAAAACCAGCTATAAGGGTTGTATAGTTGTTGAGTAAATCTATAAACAACATCATATTTTAGGAGCAGATGTCACAACTCCACCTTTTTAAGGGCCCAAATTAAAAACGAATGGCCAGATGAACAATATTTCATATTAAATTCCAAGAGCAATGTTGCTGTAGACATAATTCATGTTTTCAAGTGTGTTAGTGCATACGTGCTGACAGAATATAGGTCACAACAGGGGTAATGACAGAGATGTATTAAGTTGACTTCATTGTTCCATTGTCACTTTAATGAGTACAACGTGTATAACTAATGCACAAGCTACAAAACATCACTTATGTGTTTTAAATAATGGGTCAGCACTACAAATATAAAGCAACATTATGCTACGAACATGATTAAAATTGTCAATTTTCACTCAGTGATGGAGGCTGCCATTTTTATTTTCTTTTGTGACATCACAACACAATTTAAGTGCATGAAATACATTGTATATGGAGTACAATATCTTTGCGTTGGTCATTGCTTGCCATTGAGCATTTTGTTTGTTCGCATATGCCGAAGGTATTAAGGCATTGAGTGTACAAGTCTAGTCAATGCTTTTGTATACACATACATGTATGAAGATAATTAATTGTGTACTGCCTCTTTTTTTTTTCTTTTCCTTTTTTGCAATACTCTTTTTTTTTCTTTTTTTCCTTTTTTTTTTTTTTTTTGGTACACAAGCAATCTTTACGTTAGTAGGAAAATAGGGCAATAAACAAAAATGTGCACCTGTTAGCTCTTTCTTATACTTTTGAATATATTATTATATATTGACAGGAATTTGTATCACTATTACCAGAGGTTAAAATTACAATGATAAAAATGAACAAGATTTAATAATTTCATTGAGATAAGAATAGATACTAGTTCACCACAACATGCAGAATGAACTTCATAAAAAGTAATGTACATGTACATGTAGCAAGTAGGCCCTATCATTTCAACTTCAGGCTTCCTAAAAACAGAAACCGGTCTGCTAAACATATTCTGCTTCAGAGAGCTTCACTTGGAATTAAAATAGACAGAATAGCTGGGGCACCATGAGTGTACATCCATGACGAGGCACATACTGTAAATGTACAGTAGGTAAAATCAGTAACTCACCATGAATTTACTGCTCAGTAACGTTACTACCCTGGACAATAGAGGGAGACATTTCAGTATCCACTCCAATAGACCAGTTCACTAATTATATTCAAACACCTACCATAATACAATGTTGCTCTTGACAACAAGAAAGCTTGCCCTAAGCTTGCCCAGCATAGCAACAACTAATATGCATGTATGGGAACCGGATTTCAATTATTGTAGTTCATGCTTTGATAAAAGGATGTTTGAAAATCTTGTTACTTTGTCCCCAGGAACATCAATAAATTATGAACTTAGTGAAGCAGTCTATCCAATCTAACTGGAAATGTATCATGTAGCACCAATATCTAGTGTCCTAATATTTTTTCTTTATTTGCATTGCTAATTTAGAGACTTCAATGATTATTTCCATTTGTTCTGTGCCAATTTAAAAATGCTTTATGTAAAATTTGGCTTTGTCAGTGATTGTTGCTCTTCAGTTGATTTTGTAATTCATGGCATCATAGTTTAAAAGATAATGCCAAAGTGTCACTAAAAGGAGACACTGTCATCTATGGGTTAAAAAGATTATAAATACAGTGACACCATCAGAGGCGTCAAACCCAAGAACTTTGCACCTTGATCTGACCAACAACAGTATTTTTACCTACAATGTACATGTATTGTTTAAATCACACAGATTCTCATACAATATAAAACAAGGCAATAACCAGATTGTGTCTCACCCACCCGTGACTAGATAACATGAAGGTTTCCCCAAGTACATCCCTAACCAAGCTTGATTTTACAAAAAAGTCTTGCAAATAAAATTTAACATTTGATCTCAAATGACCTTTGACCTCTCTATTTGACCTCCCACAGCAGCACAACATGATGTTACCCCTAGTACATCCACATCACCCAAGTTTGGTTGCCATTGGACTAACAGTTGTCAAGTAATGTGTCATAAGGGAGTCTTGCAGGTAAACTTTAACGTTTGAAATCAAATGACCTCTCACCTTACCATGTGACATCCGATGCCACTATAACATGGCGGCCCCCCAAGTGCATCTATGACCCAAGTTTAGTTGCAAAGGGAGCAACAATGGTAAATTTATTTTTTATCAGAGAGTCTTGCCAGTAAACTCAACATTTGACCTCAAATGACCTTTGACCTTTCTATGTGACCTCCGACAGCATCGCAACGTGATGTTACCCCTAGTGCATCTATCAACCAAGTTTGGCTGCCATTGGACCAGCAGTTGCCAAGTTATGCATCATAAGAGAAACTTGCAAGTAAACAATGTTTGAAATAAAATGACCTTTGACCTTACCATGTGACATCCGATACCACTATAACATTAAGGTCCCGCAAGTGGATATTTAACCCAAGTTTAGTTGAAAATGGAGCAATGGTTGCAAGGTTACTTGTTTTTTTTAGTCTTGCCAGTAAACTCTACCATTTGACCTCAAATGACCTTTGACCTCACCATGTGACCTCAGACAGCACCGCAACATGATGGTACCCCCAGTGCAACTATCACCCAAGTCTGGTTGCCATTGGACCAGCATTTGCCGCGTTATGCATCATAACATAGTCTTGCAAGTATACTTTAATGTATAAAGGTCTGTAGGTACTCTAAAACAATGTGACCTCGAATGACCATTGACCTCAAAATGTGACCTCTGAGAGCACGCAACATGATGGTACCCCTAGTGCATCTACCACCCAAGTCTGGTTGCCATAGGACAAGCAGTTGCCAAGTTATGTGTCATAAAAGAGTCTTGCAAGTAAAGTGTGACGGACGGACGACTGACAGACGCTGGACGGACGACGGACAGACAGATGCCGTTCACCTCCGGTGGGTGAAACAAAAAGGTAGTTACTAAATAAATATAGGAAGGGTACAATAAATATTCTTTTCAAACATTAGCACTTACTCTTTTTGAGCACACAGAGTCCAACTGGAACCTGTCCTTTCAATTTATCATTGACTGGAATCGTAGCACACTCCACGATGTCACCCTGTTCCACCATAGCCTAAAAGAATAGGGATAAAAAAATATTGAAAGCTTGGATGTGAAAATTATTGCATAAGGAATTGCAAGCTAATGCAACTTACCAAAAGATAAATCCATAGCCCCCCTGCATGAGTACCGCACAGCAGGATTATATGCCAGATATATACCGATGCACTATTATTCTTATAAGTAGAAGGGGATTAATACATCCTGTATAAAATGCTGCTATGCGGCTTTCGAGCAGACGACCACAGCTTTATCTTTTGGTAAGTCACCTTACACACATGTATCTAATACAGTTTGGTGAACTTGATATAAAAACTTTTTTGACAATGTAGTCTATTTTTGTGGTTATGTACAGCAAAACTAATTTGATTGGCCTATTTGAGACTCTCCTCATGGAATTTTAGCAAGGACTTCTTGCTTCATGTACAAAATAAATTATATGCTTAACCCTAATCAGACTGGGGGGGGCCATCATGGCCCCCCCTCGACATTTTCCGCGACCACTCCGCCGCACGAAATTTTCTGATCGCGCCGCTTGCTGACTTTTTACTTTTAAGTCTCACACATCTTTTGAAACCATTTTCACAAAAATCAGTCGTACCGTTACGACGCTGCACGATTTTCAAAAATATCCGTCAGACCGAAAATGGCTCAAAAACGTGATTTTGTGTACAAAGTCAATGCAAATTGAGTTTTCTCACCTAATTCATAAAGATATGATTATTTTCACTTTCATCGGCTGAAATCAATTTATTTTAGCATATTTATGCTTAAAAAACAAAGAAAAACAAAAGGTCGAAAAAATAAGGAAATACATAAGAAATTCATAAAACAATAAAATACATAAGAAATTAATTTTGAAACAAGAATTTTTTTCTAGTACAATTGTTAGGAATGCTATAAGGAATAAGAATACACAAAATTAGCATTCTAGAAGCTTCATTTTTTCAATTAGAGCAAAAAGTATGATTTCATGCATAAATTAGCATAATTAATTCATATAAAAAAAATTCATATTATTTTGGAAAAATTAACAGCGCAGTCTTGTAAATTACATGACTCACTACCATCGTGCAAATTTTCGGTGCAGTCTTGACAGCTACCAAAACACCCCAGTCTGATTAGGGTTAAATTGGCTAAGCATACAACATTTTGGTTAAGATTACAGTTAGTCACTAATCAGGTATCACTGAGGATAATCTATGTTTGTTGGGTCTTCCAAAAAGATTGTCCATAAGCGAATACTGAGGGCTAGGTTTGTTTGGGATATTGCCTCATGCACAATCATGCACAATTTGCAACAAGCCAGTTTATCTGTAGCTCATCGAGCTCAACTGGGAAACACAAAAATCTACCACCTCATAATTTGGTGGGACAGCAGAGAAAGATGCTGACATTAATGATCTTGTACCTTGAACACTTTGCATTCACATTCTGAACATATTTACCTCTTCAATAGCACTAGCAGCAATACGATGACCAGCCACACTGATGACATCATCAACCCTGGCTTGTATTGAGATATAACCATCTTCAGAATGGACTCCAGCATCCATTGTGTCGTAGTAACCCTAGAGGATTAAATAGAAGATAGACAAGACTATAGGGGAGGTATATTTATATATTGTTTGATGAACAAAAATCTCTCTGATTCACAATGTTCTTGATATCATCAACCCTGGCTTGTATTGATATATTACCATATTCAGAAGGAATTCCAGCATCCATTATATCGGAATAATCCTAGGGGACGGATTAGACAAGATACATTTACAGGCGAGTGTATTGTGCCATGAATCTTATCATTTTAGTTCTTTCTCATATACTCTATTGTTAACCTACATGTAGCTTACATTGAAATACAATTAACTGAATATATTACATGTACATGTACATGCCCCTCTACTTTGGAATGATATCCCTTCTAACTTGAAAAATTCTTCCTCAGTATCTCAGTTTAAAGCCCTTCTCAAAACACACTTATTCAAAAAACATTTCTTGTGAATCAAGTTTGGCCATTTTCCCGGTCTTCTCTACCCTTCTTTCTTCCCTCTTCTTTTCGTAAAAGCGCATAGAGACGCCAAAATTGGAAGTGATATGCGCTTTATAAGAACTGTACTATTATTATTATCATTATTACATATATGCCTGTGTTCATAGTATCAGACTTTCCCTAATATCATGGTCACAACATCAGTTGCCAATTCCATCACATTTGCTCCAGTGAAAATTGCTCCCCCGTATATTCCATGCAATAATCAAATCATTTGGTTATTTCATGGAATTTACAGCAGAGAACTTACAATGTAACACTAATCCCTATTGAAAACATAACCCTACATCTAAAAATAAAATAAAGCATGGAGCATTTGTTGGCAAAGCAAATGTTGTGCCACCTTTGTTTTATCCGACAAACTGTTATAAGCTACTGAAATGCTTGCATCTGATTGGCTGAGAGCAAATTTGTCGGATAAAATGTCCGTCAAGTCCTTTGATGAAATGCCTCCCAGGTCAAATTTTGCAGATAATCCTTGACGAATGAATACTGCTGAATAACCCTCTTTGGGTTTCACAAGCTATTCTTATTTTTTGTCCAAGACAGCAATTTACTATCTTTACATTGTATGTTTGGAAAACACAGCTCAGCTCTGTCTAGTTCAAACATTTTTAGGGGGAAGTCCATGACAAGTCACATGTGACTTTTGATTTCCCCCTCCGCGTATGCAATTATTGTTATTTTATTAATTGTCGATACCTGTAATTTCATTATTTTGTATCTGATGAATGTTTTCTTAAATGTATTCATTTTGCATTTGTAAAATAAAATTTGAATTGAATTGAAATAATACTAATTATACTTACTGGGTATTTTTCAAAGTAGGTATTAAGAAATCTATCATGACTGCCCCATAGGGTAGTGAAGGAGGCAGGTGGGAGTGGTAATCTGTTTGAAAACAAAATAAATAAAATTAATCATTTTTTTAAGGGTTAAATCAATCTTGCACTTTGTGCATAAAAGTCTCACTCTAAACCAGTTAAAATATTGTTTCAAATTCTTTGCAATCATTTACAAAGTTTTGTGTGTATGTTACAGGGGATAGTTCAAATAAATACCTGTTTGACAAGAGAAAGAACGATTCTTTTCAGTATCCTACATATTGCTTATTCAAGGCTTTAAAAAAAAATCTACAAAAAAATAAAAGAAGTAAATGCATTACAATAATCTTGTTTCTTCTACTCATGTACTTGGAATAATTCAATGGCTCTGTATCTAATGCCAATATTGTCCTAAATGAGATTGAATGCATGCATTTATGGTTTTGGCATTGCAATGAATAATGATGAGACGGAATCCTAGTAAAATCAGCTAATTGCTGTGTGCGATTGTACTACAATTATGTCCCAGCATGCACTGTGTTGTAAGAACTATAAATGTACATAATAGGTCTACCTACTTGATGCAGATGTTTCCCAGTTCTCCCCTTGGTGCTTCTTCACCTGTCTCATTCAACACCCGGACTGGAACCAAGGTAAAGAAAAGGATAATCAACTGAGAAACTTTGTAAAAGAGGAAGTCCAATTTGAATGTAAACTGGTGTTCAATAAACGGTAACAAAAAAAAAAAAATCGAAAAAAATTGAGGTGAAGTTTTGATAAATCTATGAATTAACGATAATCAAGCTACAATTTACGACTATTGATTCTTTTCATTTCATGACGTCACTTGTAAATGGCTCTCCAAATTTTTCTGCTGTACTCCATAAATGTCTATTTTTTGCTGGTCCTTAAAGAAGTAGAAATTTTTCATAGAGGTATGTATAATTCATATATCAAATGCACAGGTACAATACATGTACTGTAAATTCTTCTGGAAAAAAATAGCAAATTATGGCATCTACAACACGCATGGGAAAGCACCTCGCTACTGACGTCAACAAATGAAATGGTTGAAAATTTTTAATATTTTCCTTTGTTAAATTTTTGTCGAACTTCCAATGAAACTTGTGTGTTCCTCTCCTTGTTCTGCTATTATGTATAATGTATATTACCTTCCAATAACAAAAAAAAAGTATCTCAAGATCTTATATTTAAATTTTAAAAATCTGTCATTAATCTAAAACTATCTTACAGGTAGACAATGTCTAGGATGTCAAAATTTTTCCCAGTCCTACCCCTGAATATATCATGGCCAAACTAGTCTCTATTCATCCATCTATCTATCTTCCTACCTACCTACCTATCTATCTATCTATCTATCTATCTATCTATCTATCTATCTATCTATCTATCTATCTATCTATCCATCCATCCATCCCTTTATCATCTTACCATCCCAGCCAGGCACAGGTTTACCAGTAACGCCATGTCTAGGATATAATTCTTCTCCAAGTCCTACAGCTGTGTGTGTCATTGCCCAACCAGTCTCTGAAATGATTAAAATGCACAGATATTTTAAACACCCATTACTGACTCCTTCACTTTTCACTTTCACTGGGAATACACTCCTTGAAAAAAAATTTTTAAAGATGACATGAACCATGTTTTTGCACATACTACTACATGTACTCGTCATTTTCAATGGTAGGGAAAGTATTTTGGGAAAGTATTTTGGGAAAGTCCACTCTCCTTTCTATGAGGACTATCACAAAAAGATTTTGTTATAAAGAGACAATTCTCCTGGATCCAATTTGAAAGATGTGAGAACATGTGTGTTGAGGGGAACAGGTAATTGGCGCAGTCCCGAGCAACTTATAATAACGGGAATGGCTTGCATGATAAAATACTTGTATACTTGTAATGTTTACTCTCAAAGTGATTTGAAAAGGTTAAAAACAATTCACCTAAGATTTGCTGTGTGCTTTGAGGTTATGAAATCAACAAAATGATAAGAAATAAAGCCAATTCTGATAACAGTCACAGAAATGCACATGTATGGGACTACACAAAATGTTTGGTTCATAAATTTTAACTGTTAGTTGTTATCATATGACTATATGGGCATTTGAAGCACTATCCTTGCCAGTAGACATTTCTACTATAACACGACATATTCTTCCTAAAACAAATGAAAATAATGTCCCCACTACAGAAGACACCCTTCAAGTACTTGTGCAAGTGACCATGTACAAATGTACTTATATAAACCAGTCCCACAATGCCACTAACCTGTCTGCCACCAGTGGTCAATGATAGGTACATTTAACACATCTCTGCACCAATGAAGACATTCACGATCAAATATCTCACCAGCAACAAACAGGTATCTAAATCTACAAAACAAATTGAACAAATATGTAATCTTGGGCAAAAAGAGAAAACATGTCATGCAAAACAAATTGAACTAGATCTACATTTATTAAAGTGGGGTGCAAAATATGAGGAGGAAAGAACTGCTTATCAGAGAAAGATTTGTTTGAATATAATGGATAACAAATAAGTTTCAGATGCATTGGAAAGTAAATGTACAAACAAAACAAAGTTTGAATTTTAATAAAAAGAAATAACAAACATTATGTGCATATATCGTATATGAGAACAAAGGGAAGACAATTCAAAATGTAACAGTGTTTCTTGATAAAAGTATGCTCTTAACAATTGTATATACTTTTGATGAACTTTTGACGACATGCCTTACATGCAGTATACACATTCAACAGAAGAAACAGAGTAATAGCCTTACAACCTTTAGCCTACATATTATAAGCAACATAATTCATTGTCTCCCATTCAAGAGATTGATGTTAAATAATGGACCCCCTCAAGAGAACCTAACTCAAAGTGCTTTTCAGATGATGATTATGAACATGGTTGTTTGCTTAAGATGTTTAAACAAACTCATAAAATTTGATAAAAATCTAATAAACTCAAAATCATAAACTCAAGTTGTGCTGAGCCATATAAGGTTCATATAACCTTGGTCTAACACCACTTAAACTTTTTTTTTTTTCAAGGAATAGGTAATGACCCAACCTATTTAAGTGATGAAATGGGAATGTAGGGGCAATTAGACCATCTGCTAGTAGATCTAGACCAAGTGGATATAAGGGGGCCACAATGAAGGACACCTATTCCCTTGATGTTCCAAATGGGTTCAGCATGCCCTATTGTTATTCAATCCCCAGTTCTACCTGGGTCCAGAGCATCCTCAGCATCCTAAATAAAGAAGATTATTGTTATCCTGGAAGCACATCCTGGAAGAGGGTGAGCCAGCATGGTGTCTGATGCTCTAACCTCATAGTACTCTATTGTTTGTAGAACAATAGCTTTTTTAAGCCAGTGTACTGGCATGAGTCTAAAATGGGGTTATGCCCAACCCATTATCTACATGTAATCTCCCATTCCGAACCCTTGCGGAACATTGAGTGAATATATCCTAGCTCCCTAACTCATGCTCAGGGGATGTGTGCTATTGGGAAATCTATCAATGAGATAAGATTTTAGATAGGGGGCGCGCTCAGAATAAAACTGTGACTCTTAGTCTAACTAAACTCTTTGTAAAAACATGCCCAGGAAGGTGCTTCACTAAGTCATTCGTAACTTGGTGAAACACCACCTGGGCTGTTTTTCACCAAGCCATTTGTAAGTTAAGAATGACTTTACGAACTACTGGTGATCAGTTCTTGCGCTAAATTATAAAGCATGTGATAAGTATAGCATCAAAGAACATGTTCCAATCATTCGTAAAGTCGTTCGTAACTTTAAGAACGACTTGGTTAAACACCCCCCCCCCACCAATTCCTCTTCATCCTAAATGCTAAATGCCTGACACAAATTGCATTTTTGTTCTAGACACAAATTGTATACTATTTGGATTCCTTTTTCTTCCCAAGCTACATGTACAACATGTGGGAAGCTTTGAAATCTGCCATCTTTGATTATTAGAACCTACCTATCTCTGGCGTATTTCTTTGCCATGATTGCCTCTGGGTCGTCTTTGATGATAGCTCTCAGAGCAGTGGGGGCAGTGAACAATGAGACAACATCATGCTGGTTCAACACTCGGAAGAATGCTCCAGCGTCAGGTGTACCAACGGGCTTACCCTAACAAAATAATGAGAGATGGTGATGAGGTAACTAAATGATGTTTAAAAGTTGCTCAACAATATAAATGAATTTGAGTGCTAGAAGAATGCAAGAAAATCCAATTTATTACAGAATCACTTTCCAGATTTCTTCTGTGTTTGTGTCTTTCATAATATAACTATGCTTCCTGATCTTTCTCTGTATATGCTACATCTGTCTTCATATTCATTCTTTCAGTCGCTTTTCTGCTTTATAAAATCAAAGGCATATAAAAGATAAGAGCATGATATTCTACATGTATGAAGGACGGGGGTGTGCCAGAAATAAAAGTGTCGTACAACCTATTTTAGACACAGCACCAGACTCTAACTCTAATTGTTTGTCTATTTGTATCTACCCTCTCTCTACAGTCTGTGTAAAAAAAAAATGGTACAGTTGGAGAAAATAATTTAGGTGCGAAATCTTTTCAAATAATGTGTGTATGTGATATCAAATTAAAGCCGAATGATTTTCCTTGCTGATGCACTTTGCTCTGTATAATTTGCTTTCGTAAAACAAAAGTTATGCTTAATTTTGTGCGACGAGGAGCAAATTGAAATCACGCACATGTATTGTTCTGGAGAGCTGAATTCATGGCCATTATGCGAAACCTGCACAAAGGCATGAGACGTCGTGCGCAAAATTGATTTTTTTTTTTTTTTTTTTTTTTTTTTTTTTTTTTTTTTTTTTTTTTTTTTTTTTTTTTTTTTTTTTTTTTTTTTTTTTTTTTTTTTTTTTTTTTTTTTTTTTTTTTTTTTTTTTTTTTTTTTTTTTTTTTTTTTTTTAATTGTAGAAAACTGGTCATATCTCAAACAGTACACCACTTAATGTGATTAAAAAAATTGCAGAAGAAAGTCTGATTTTCCTGCTTTACCAGGTTGTGATTAATCTTCATACCATAAAAAATGTTTTCCACTTGTACCATTTTATTTGACACAGACTGTATATCATCTTAACTATATATTACAAACCTCATAGATAACAGTAGGGTTTCTATGTAGAAGAGGAGCATAGCAGATATAGGAATGACCAACAATCCATCCAAGATCAGAAGCAGCCCACCATACCTCACCCGGGTCCATACCATATAGGTGCTTCATGGTCCAGTGTAGAGCCACAGCGTATCCCCCAGTGGGGCGCATGGGAGCCTACAAGAAATGTTTAAAGAAATTTCAAGAGTTAGTCTAAAGTTTAAATTCCTTTCATAACCATTATACTCGTAATCATAGTTTTTCTGCTGCAAGCTCTCAAGTCAATCACCAATTATCACTACGCTATGCCCCCACATTCCCATGCATTCAGAGCCCTCAATATACCTGGCTTTATTGAGTGTTTCGAATCAGGTTTGGCCAACCTGATTCAAGTACTGTATTCGCTGTTATTTTTGCGCGATTAATTTTTCGCGCTGCAATTTAGTAAGCACGCAATTGAATGTACCCAATACATGCATAAAAAAGCATGCTCATATATTCGCGCGTTTTTAAATTCGCGCCTGCCGATCTTAGCGCGAAATCCGTGAAAATTAATGTACCGCGAATATTTCCATGATGACAGTAGGTTACAACATGTGCGTATTGTTTCGTCAGTAGGTGAGCGGCAAGAGGCCAAATTTTGAGACTTTAATGCACCCGACTGGATTAAAGCAACAAGATACCTTACATGTATTTCAAAGGAAATTTTCTGAATTTTTCGGAAATGAGCATAAAAATTGCTGCATCTTGTAACATCACCATGGAAACTAGCTTTGAATAGACCATGCCAATTTTTATGACAAAAATCATGAAAATTAAAGTATGGGTCATTCACTTGGCCGTGTAAGAGTTTTGGACATTTTTTCGGCTTGCCCTATGTTGATTTTTTTTTTTTTAAATTTATGTAAGTAAACCTGTTCAACAAAACATCTGAATATACCAAAGTGTTCTTTCCTACGACATCCCCCCCCCCCGCCCCTTAAAAAACAAACAAACAAACAAACATTCAATAATAATAATAATGAACAAAATTAATTGCAGGACATAGTTTAGCTTGTAATGATCAGAAGCCTTTTAGGGGCCCTGGCGGGGGCAGCAGGAGAGTCGCACGGAAACCGTATCGAAAGAGGCCCATCGATATTTTATTTCGAGAACTGACTGAAAAAAATGGACGGAGCCCGCCCGGTTACCGGCAGCGACCCGTCGGGTTACCGGTAGGACCCCACTCGGGTCCTTTTGGTGACTCCACGGGTTTCCTACGGCCTACCGAGTTCAGAAAAAAGCCTGGGTAATCGAGAGCATGCAGTAGGTCTTCCCGGCTCCCCTACATTTATAGCATGACTACTGGAAAATATTCCATTGTGCTTATAAAATCGCAAGGGAGCCGGCCGGAAACCGTACATAATGGTCAAAATGTCTTTTCCTACTCAACATACGGGCCCCGGAATAAAAGATTTGGGGGTAAAGTAATAAAGACAATAGCTGGTCTCTATCAAAGTCGCTTTTGGGGTAAATCTTGTGCGAAAAAAAGCTGAAAAGTTATAAAAACGAATGATTCCTCTCGCCGTACGGGGCCCCAAGCACGAACTATGATCGAGGCATAAGACACATCCCACTTGACAACTTTCCCTCAAGACAACTCCCATGGATGACATATTTCCCGGGGAATGGTTCCCCAGAGGACATCTACCCCGATTAAATCTAATCTGGAGGACAAGTTCCCAAGAGGACAATTCCCCGGAAGACAACCACCCCCAAGGAAAACTTCCCCGGTTGACAACTACCTGGAGGACAATTCCCCCGATGGACAACACCTCCAGAGAACAATATCCCAACGGACAACTCCTCCAGAGGACAATACCTCTGATGGACAACTACCACGGAGGACAAATCACCTGGAGGACAATTGCCCTGATGGACAACTCCTCCAGAGGACAATTCCCCTATGGACAACTCCTCCACAGGCAATACCTTTGATGAACAACTCCTCTGGAGGACAATTCCCCTGATGGGCGACTCCCTGGAGGACATATCCTCTGGAGGTCATTTGCCCTGATGGACAAATCCTCCAGAGGATATCTCCCCCAATTGGCAACTCTTCCGGAGGACAAATTTCCTGGAGAACAACTGCCGTGATGGACAACTCCCAAAAAGGACATTTCCCCATGTAATGACAAACAGTATTAGTCTGTAAGATAAGGACCATAGATGTTCACTTCCGGCAGAAAGTGTGAAATTTGGCACACAGGCGTATTTTTGGACGCTGATTTCAAAAATTGCCGGCCCCAAGCGATTCGACAACTCGATCGGCCGCCATTTTGAAATCCAAGATGGCCGCCATGAAAACCATTGAAACTGCCTAACTTTAGTTCTAAGTGGCATGTGGCACTGAAAATTGGTACATAACAGGATTTTGATATCCTGAATTCGAATATTGCCAGTCCCCATCGATTCGACCGCTCAGTCGGCCGCCATCTTGAATTCCAAGATGGCCGCCATGAAAATCATTGATATGCCTAACTTGAGTTGTAATTGACATGAGGTACTGAAATTTGGTACACAGATGTATTTTGACATCCTGAATTCAAATATGCCGGCCCCCACCTGTCCGATCACCTGGTAGGCCGCCATCTTGAATTCCAAAATGGCCGCCATTAAAATCATTAATATGCCTAACTCGGGTTATAAATGACATATGGTACTAAAATTTGGTACAAAGATGTATTTTGACATTCTGAATTCAAATATTGCCGGCCCCCATCGAATCGACCACTCAGTCGGCCGCCATTTTGAATTCCAAGATGGCCGCCATGAAAATCATTGATATGCCTAACTTGAGTTGTAATTGACATGAGGTACTGAAATTTGGTACACAGATGTATTTTGACATCCTGAATTCAAATATTGCCGGCTCCTACCTGTCAGACCACCTGGTTGGCCGCCATCTTGAATTCCAAAATGGCCGCCATGAAAATTACTGAATATGCCTAACTTTGGTTATAAATGACATATGGTACTTAAATTTGGTGCAAAGATGTATTTTGACATTCTGAATTCAAATATAACCGGCCCACAGTGGGCCAGAATCTGTCCAAACTGTGCCAAAATTCAAAAAAGTGAATCTGAAATTTTTTATTTTTTTCATATGTTTTGGGAAGAAAACATCCTAAATTTTATTGAATCATCAATATTTTTAAATTTAGCGAGTTTTTAAGGTGTTATTTACCCATTTGAATATGGTATAATCCAAAAATTGCTCAAAAATGTGAGAAAAGAGGCAAATTCACAAAAAGCTTTGAAAAAATATAAAGCGTCCATCAATCAGGCTGATACTTTACGCATTTCTTGATTATTAGTGACCCATTTAGGATATTTAATTGAAATTTTAAAGAAAGCATTATTTTTGGAGATATAAGTACTAAAATTCACAAAAATCGTCGAAAATTTGATTATTTTTTTTTGGAAAAGAAAATTTTTAGTTCAGATTCCAGGCGATTCCAGGGGCGACTATACTTACACAGTTTTCACCAACATCTCAGCTTTCCAAAGATGTAATCTTTTGCTGCTAATAGTTGCTAATGAGTATTTCCGAGGCGTTTTTCAAACAAATGTACACGGATTATTTCGGTAAATATTGGACTTTGTACGCGTGCACATATTGTTTCTACACAAATCTCAACGTAGATGGCGTAATTAAGAATGAAAAATCAACACTGTAAACGATAGCTTTTTATTTTTCAATAGTGTAGACGAAGAAACCATCATTAAGAATAGTTTTCAATTCATAAATAGGCCTGATTGAACGGCGAGTTTTAGAAATAGGCT
This sequence comes from Paracentrotus lividus, assembly GCA_940671915.1. Lineage (NCBI taxonomy): Eukaryota > Metazoa > Echinodermata > Echinoidea > Camarodonta > Echinidae > Paracentrotus > Paracentrotus lividus. The sequence continues at coordinate 30,457,532 of CALNVZ010003426.1, forward strand.
CTACCATATTTCACCTATAAAAACGTTATGAAAATAACAATGCTGTTAATGTGAAACTCCTTCTGCTGACGTTTTTCAAATTTCAAATATAATTCTTTTCACATTATATTTGAATAAGGATTCTTTTTTAAAAGATTTAAGTTCTTCGCTTTTTAAGAAGATAAGGGGAGCGCGATTGATTCACTTCTATAACTGAGTTTACTTCTGCCCAGGAAATCCTAGAAAAACTCTCAAGGTCTACATAATGAATTTGTGTCTATTCCAATCACATAACGTAACGTTGATGATGTTGGGGCACTTTTTGAATGAGATCAGAGCAATTTGAATTGTGTTCTTTTGTGTTCCTTATGTCCTGTAACCCTTAATGTCCCACTTTTATCATCAAACTAATGAACAGTTATATGGGTTAAAATGAATATATACCTTATCAACAAAAAAAACAAAAAAACAACAAAAACAAACAAACACATTAAATGAAAATAAAAATTATTATGAAGTCAGAGTAATTGAAATTTACAATAAACGTGTTCCATAGGTTAAAATACTCCACGAATATAATTACAACCTAAAAATATAAAAATGTTTGTAAGATAAAATGAATTTGCGCCTTATCCAATCAGAAAACAACGTTTTTATGACGTCAGAGTAAGTCGAATATGCGTGGAATGTGTTCCTTGGGTCGGGAAACCCTTTTACAGGTACTTGTCAGAGCGATATATAATTTTTTTAACGTGTAGCAATGCATATTTGCATTGTCCAATCAGAAAACAGTATTTTGCTGACGTCACATGGATTTGAAATTGCACCCATTGGATTTTACGGGTCTAAAAACACATACAACCCAATCTAAATTAACTTTATTAACCCTTTTCAAATACATATTAAAGTGCATGTAAGATAAAATGAACTATGCGCCTCATCCAATCAGAAAACAGTGTTTTGATGACGTCAGAACAAGTCAAATATGCGATGATTGTGTTTCTTGGGTCAAGAAAACCTTTAATAAGCCAATTTGTCAAAGTGAAATATAATTTTTCAACGTGTAGCACTGCACGATTGCATTGTCCAATCAGAAAACAGTATTTTGCTGACGTCATATGGATTTGAAAATATGCCCAACGGATTCCACGGGTCCAAAAACCAATAGTAACGAGTTTATAGTAATTTTATTAACCCTTTTCAATGAGTAAATAATTTTGGCATGGTTTGAAGGCATTCTGGCCCACTGTGCGGCCCCCATTGAACCGATCACTCAGTCGGCCGCCATCTTGAATTTTAAAATGGCCGCCATGTAAATCATCGATGTGCCTAACTTGAGTTCTAAATGATATGTGGTATTAAAATTTGGTATGTAATGGTATTTTGACATCCTGAATTCAAATGTCGCCAGCCCCAATCCATTCAACTACTCAGTCGGCCGCCATCTTGAATTCCAAAATGGCCGCCATTGAAATCATGGAATATGCCTAACTTGAGTTATAAATGACGTGTTGTATTGAAATTTGGAAAACATTGGTATTTTGACATCCTGAATTCAAATATCGGCGGCAACAGTCAATTTGACCACTCAGGCAGCCGCCAAGAAAATAATTGATATGCCTAACTTGAGTTCTAAATGACATGTGATACTTAAATGTTGTATTTTTACCTCCTGAATTCAGATGTCGCTGGCCCCATCGATCCGACCAGTCAGTTGGTCGCCATTTTGAATTCAAAGATGGCCACCGTGAAAATCATGGAAAATGCCAGACTTGTATTCTAAACGATATGCGGCACTGAAAATGGTATACATTGGTATTTTGACATTCTTCATTCAAAAATTGTTGATCCCTTGTGATCTAACCACAGGGTCATCATGATCCCCATCTAAAATTCGAAGATGGTCGGCTTGACAAATCATTTAAAATTGCTTATTTGAGTTCTAATTGTCCTTTGGAATTGCTTTTTGTAAAACAATTGTACCTTAAGTTTTTTTTTTACCTTGTCGTACAAGAGTGACTTTCAGATGGCACTCATTATTGAGAGTTTTCAAGGACCTTCTGACATTTCCACTTGACTTTGTTAATTTTTCCCGTAATTCCATGTATATGGAATCCTATCCCTTCCTTTGGACATTTTCTGTGTTGTTAAATTGTAATAAACTCAAGTTTTTTTGTGTGTGTTTTTTTAAATTTCCAACCTTGTCTCATCCTACTACTATCTTAAACTTAAGCTGTTGAGCCAAATCGATCTGATGGCTAAACATACAGATTTTCTACACAAAGGCAAACAAGAGTAATGGCCGAAGGACACTTTTTGGGGGTTGCACACCTCAGTGCTGGCTTTGCCTTCAACCAGAAATTGGGTAATGCTATCTTTTGGGTAATATTTTACCCACTGCAGAGTACAACTCCATAGTAAAAAGTTGCAATAGCTAGTGCTTTATCGTATGGAGAAGAAGAAAAATCATGAGTGGCCTTGCTACCTTCAGTTTAAAATGGTAGGCGGGGCTGATACTTGGTACATCTGGGTAAACTGACAAGCTAATTTCAGATGAGCCTATATACATCTTGATTTTATACATGACTGTGAATATAATATTGGCCGCCATTTTAAAGCAGCAATTGCAATATTGAAAATCTGTAGAGCCTGTCATGAGTAAGAGTTGTTAATGACGTCTCCGCGACGCAAAAAGAAATATCATAAATATGAACATGTTCTTTTTTTCTCATGAGACATCGCAGAAACTCATGAGATGTCGCGAAGACTAATGAAACTTTTCTGAGACATCTCCGTCATATTGTCTTGAATCTGTCTCAAATCTAAAATCCATTTCATGGCAAGTGAGATACCACCATCAGTGTTTTAATTTTCATGTGTAGGTATTTTCCATGATTTCCATGGCTGATCACCGTGTGGTCAGATCGCTATGAGTTGGGAATATTTGAGTTCAGGATTTCAAAATACAATTGTATCATTTAGAACTCAAATTATGCATTTTCAATGATTTTCATGGCGGCCATTTTGGAATTCAAGATGGCGGCCGACCAAGTGGTCAGATTTCTATATGCAGATAGTATTTAAATTCAAAGTATCAAAATACCATATTGTACCAAATTTCAATACCACATGTAATTTATAACTCAAGTAAGGCATGTTCCATGGTTTTCAATATGGCGGCCATTTTGGAATTCAAGATGGCGGCCAACTGAGTGGTCGAATCGATTGGGGCCGGCGATATTTGAGCTCAGAATGTCAAAATACCTTTGTGTACCAAATTTGAGTGTCATATGTCATTTATAACTCAAGTTAGGCATATTCCATGATTTCAATGGCGGCCATTTTGGAATTCAAGATGGCGGCCAACTGAGTGGTCGGATCGGTTGGGGCCGGCAATTTTTGAATTCAGGATGTCAAAATACCATTGTGTACCAAATTTCAGTGCCACATGTCAATTAGAACTCAAGTTAGGCATATCACTAATTTTCATGGCGGCCATCTTGGAATTCAAGATGGCGGCCGACTAAGTGGGTGAATCGACTGGAGTCGGCAATTTTCGAATTCAGGATGTCAAAATACTATTGTATACCAAATTTGAGTGCTATATATCATTTAGAACTCAAGTAAGGCAGTTTCAATGGTTTTTCATGGCGGCCATCTTGGATTTCAAAATGGCCGCCGTTTGAGTGGTCGGATCGCTTGGGGCCGGCAATTTTTGAAATCAGCGCCCCAAAATACCCCTACTTGCCAAATTTCACACTTTCTGCCGGAAGTGAACAACTAGGCCATTTTTTGGTCCTTATCTTACAGACTATATTGGTTACGGGAATACAGCAAGATTGTTATGACCACGCCACAGGAACGGTACAATTTCCCTTTCTCTCTCTTTTCTAAGCAGACCTGAGTAAATGGTATCCAAGGTTAATGTCCTCTCGAACATGATGAGTAGTAGAAGGCAAAGTTGAGAAAATGAAGAAGGATGATATTCAGAAAATGCTACAGATTTGTTATGTTCTTGAGTGTACTTCGATCATCCCAAAATTGGAAACAAAAGGATGAAAATTTCTTTTGAATAATTAGCAACTATGCCACAAATCACTGTGTAAGCTATAAAACCTCCTTAAACCATCCCTATCCCTGTTTGTCGTCCCTGAAGGGCTCCTCGTGGAGAACAGTAATGAGAAGCACAAGAATAATTCATTTACATGTATATTATCAGGGAAAAGAGACAGGGCTGGCATAAACTAAATATTTTGTCCTGAAAGCATTTAAAGTGAGGTGAGATGTCCTTTGGGGGTTATCCTCTAGGGGAGTTTTCCATCGGGGGACCTGTCCTCTGGGGAGTTTTCTCCTGGGGAGTTGTTCTCTGGAAGGATTTGTCCTCTGGAGGGAGTCGTCCTCTGAGGGAGCTGTCCTTTGGGGGAGTTTTGCACCAGAAGAGGTGTCCTTCGAGGACCGGTCCTCCGTGGAGATGGCCTACGGGGAGCCGTATTGCGGGGGAGCTGTCACCAGTATGTCCAAGGGAGTTGTCGGGAGGGAGTCCTCCCCTGTTATCCTCTAGGAGACGTGTCCTGATACAGTGTTCTGTAGCTTCTTCATTGCATGCATATTATGCTAAACCTGATATCACACATTGAGATTAGCTTCATTGAGTACAGTAGTTCATAATCATGTTAAAAGACAGAGAAATATGTGTACAAACCAGCTCAAGAACGTGGACTTTAAATTTCTTCAAATTTTAACAGAACCAGATGCATTGATCGGGATAGCCTGGGTTGGGGAGCCTCACACAAGATGAGTAATGTCTAGAAATCTACCCTTATAAGGATGGCATATTGCCATGCTTGGACAACACTTTGCGGATACTACAGAATTTGTACATGTACTGGAGCGGAGGTCTCAGTGGTCACTTGCCATTTTGGCCAGCCATCTTTTACTCATAACCATAACCATCAAGAGCCATCTTTTATTTATAAGCATCCTACATGAGATCTAATGGCCGTCATCATGTTAAAATGACCAGTCTGGAAGAGGGGAAATTATTTAATATTTTGGGATTGAAATAAGGTTCAGTCCTATGCGGCTAATCCAGAGAGTGTTCACCCCTATCGGTAGCTTTCTATCAGATAGCATACTTGGTGTAACCCATTATATGCAACCTCAGATTTTTTCTAATGGTGATTAAAGTCTTGGATTTCAAGTAAGGATTAATCGCATTTGATAATAATCATCCCCATGTGCAGAATGTAAGTAGTAGACCTACATGTATCACTCTCAGTCAGGATTGTCTACTTCATGACTTACGACCATATTTCCGGGCGAAATTTATGTGAATAGTATAAAAATATGTTGTTTTTTTTTATTGAAGATGTGGAAATTCCTTTTAATATTTCAGGAACAAAAAGTGGCAACCCCTATCAAGTCAATATGATACGAGGTGATAATATCACTTTAAGAGTATGGCCTATTTGGGGTTTGAGCCTACTGTTTCTAAGAGAATAAAAGTTTCCTACAGAATAACCAAGTTTAAAGTTTAAACTGCTTAAAAGCTTTATGATATACATGTAGAAGTGTAGTTATGTAATAAAAATAATTTTAAAGCAAGAGCGAACTAACCGACATTCTCACTAACTGTGTGTTATAAAAAGCTAGTCTTAAAATATACCCTTTGAGATATCTATCAATAACACAGTAATAATTATACTTGCTTATATAGCGCCTAACACTTACTTTATCAGAAGTCTCTATTAAAGCACTCTACAATTATGCAGCATAATTACCCTTGCTTTAGCAGTGCAGCTTTTACGCGCGCTGCGTTTCAAGGAATACATATTCCTACCAGGTCCCCATTCACCTCAAGTGGGTCGAGTGCAGCAAATTGTGGATGAATTTCTTGCTGAGGGAAATTAACGCCGGGTTGGGATTCGAACCTGCGACCCTCTGATTGAAAGGCGAGAGTCAGAACCACTACACCACGACGCTTCCCTACAGTATATAAATCAAATTGGGGAACTAAAATGTTTTGAGGGGAAAATTATATGTTTTGTTAATTGGTAACATAATTATCGTGGTGTGAATCAAGTGACTAGAAAAAAGTGTGGTATCATTCAAATGGATCAGCATTATGAGACTAAACTGCTCAGGATATTGCATTATGGGTTAGGAATCAGGGCAAAATTCAGTGACTTGAGGTGATGCTATATAAGGTTCTTGGTTCGTATTGGCTTTATTGTCAATTTTCAATAAAAAAAGTTGCAATTCCATTAAAATTGGAAAAGTGAGATTATAACACCACAGAAATATATAAGGCCAACTATTCAAAAAATTAAAGGTCCCCACAAAATAACCAAGTTTTAACTGTTTAAAGGGTGTAGATAATTTATAATTACATATGTGTTATTTATCAGTAAATTTCTAATTCTTAAACATCAAAATTTTGCAACTCCAACCAATTCATTATATGACATTCTAACACTTCAAAAGTAGTTATAAATTAGGGATACATGTAGGTCTTACTGTTTGAATGATAAAATACGCCAATGAAATAACCAAGTTTATACTACTTTAAAGCTTCAAACATAGCATAGAGGTGCGGTTGCTAAGTAAAATTTTGTTGTTGCTATGGAAATAACTTATAATTCCTTACCAATCAAATATCATGATTCCAATCAAATGAATAGCACTATAGGGTACCACCTACATGTATTATCAAAATAATAAGACATTGACGGAATATAAACCCCTAACAAAAAGTTTCGCAAATCGACTTTGGGCAATGATAACTTTTCAGGTATGCTTTAGTTATTCCTGATATTCATACTATTGGAAAGATAATTTATTCCCCTTTTTATTGATATCCTATTTGTAATGATTGTGTCATGCTTAAATGCACAAAATATCAGAATATGGAGAAAAGTAAAAAGTCAAATGTTGCAAAATGCACTTTTATTGATCAAATTGAATTTCCGAATCCAGATTTTAGGTCCTGGTAACTTTTGGGGTATTTTCTAATTTTTATTGAATTTTATACCATTTTCAAGCTTATTTATTCCACTTTTCGATGATACCCGGGTTGTAACAATATTGTTGTTCTTGTATGCACAGATCACCTGAACCTTAGAACGAGTCAGAAGTCAATATGTTGCAAATTGAATGCCTATTGTGAGTGTTATTGTCCGTTGCGAGTTACTGAATTTGAGCAATAACAATGCATTTTGCAACTCTTCACTTTTTACTTTGCTATATATTCATGAATTATGTGCATTCAAACATGATGTTACCATTGCGAATAGGGTATCAATAAAAAGGAGAATAAATGAACTTTTTAATGCTATAAAAATTGATAGTGATAAAAACCTACATTAAAATGTATCAAGGTTCGAAGTTGTGTTACAGAACATTCAAACTGAACATTATCCTTTGCTTTGCATTGCATTAAGGGGGTATTCAGGGGTTCTGTGGACCCGGGCATGACATCACCATGACAAATTAGGTATCAATAAAAAGAGGAATAACTGAACTTGACAATGGTCCAAATTCAATAAAAATTATAAATTACCCTAAAAGTTATTAGGGTCTAAAGTTGAGTTGCGAAACTTGAATGTGATCAATAAAAGTGCATTTTACAACATTTGACACAATCATTACAAATAGGATATCAATAAAAAGGTGAATAAATTATCTTTCCAATGGTATGAATAGCAGGAATAACTAAAGCGCACCTCAAAAGTTATCATGGCCCAAAGTCGATTTGCAGAACTTTTTGGGAGGGGTTTATATTAAGTTTAAACTGCTTTAAAGGCTATGATTAAGAGGGGAGGTTGCCAGGTAAAATGTTGTTGTTGCTATGGAAATTTCCTCTGCATCTTCAAAGAATGACAATATCAATGAATTTTATTAAAGCATTACAGTTCCAAGTGTCTTTTGGAGTCCTGTTCATAGAAAACCCAACAAAATAACGCAAGTTGATACAGGTTCTAAGCTCTAAAAACGTTTTACAGACATGGTTGCTAGGTCAAATGTGGTTGCTAGGCAACATAATGTTCACCATGGATACTTAGAAATATGTCATGTTTGAAGTAATTCTAAGGTAAAAGGTTTTATGGTTGGTTTATTACAATATATACCCGTTCTAACTGGTTTTAAGCTCTAAATACGATTTACAGACATGGTTGCTAGGTAAAAATTGGTTACTAGGCAACATATTGTTTACGATGGATGCTTAGAAATATGTCATATATGAAGTATTTTCTATGGTAAAGGGTTTTATGTTTGGTTTCTTTCAATATATAACTTCATTTGGCACCCTTTTATCCATGCGTATACAAATATTGTTAAAATACAGTTGAATATATACAGATTTACAGTAGTTTTGTCATATTTCCATGATGACAGGGGTTTGGTTAGGTGATGTTTATCAAAATTTGCATTGCAATTCATTCTTTATATGATTTTTTTTCTTTTTGTGTCATCCCTCTACAATCAATATCAACATATTTCAACCTTAAAACTAAATTAGTTTGATTTTGTAACTTTAAATACATAGAAATTCCATTTGGAATTGGGAAATTCAACATTTGAGCAAGTGGGTAAATGGTTGCTAAGCAAAAATTTGTTGCTAGGCAACAATATTGATTTTGAATTTACTTCAATTCTTTATGAAATTGTAATTAAGCAAAGTTTCAGTTATATCTATGGTGTTTTCAACATAGGGCAAGCCCAAAAAATATCAAAAACTCTTAACCGGCCAATTGAATGACCCGTAATTAATATTCATAAATTTTGTCATAAAAATGGGCATGGCCTATTCAAAGCTATTTTCCATGATGATGCTACAAGATGCCGCAACTTTTATGCTCATTTTCGAAAAATTCAGAAAATTTCCTTTAAAATAAGGTATCTTGTTGCTTTAATCCAGTCGGGTGCATTAAAGTACAAGAAATAAGCCTCTTTGGGGATTTCGCCGCTCACCTATAGGCAAGCACTGTATAAAACAAAATACGGCATGTTGTTACCCAATTGTAATCGAGTTGACCAAACACTGTTTATTGATAGCTCAGCATGCACCTAATATACCTTGCAATACCAAACAGTAATCGATAGTTTCTGAATCCTCAAATACAGCTACATATACTGTGCATACAGAATGAAGAAAGGCAATCTAACTAAAGTCTACCTTCTTCAAGGTACAAATTGTTGTTGTTCTTGTTGGTTTTTTATGGCTGATAGATCAATAACATTTTTAATACTGGATATTGTTAATTAATTGATAAGACTTCAATGTGGCTCATACACTATATCATTGACATGACCCATAGACATTTCTTAATTTTACCTTAGGGGTACCAGTTGTCCCCGATGTATGTAGCAGATAGAGGGCATCTGTTGCTTTGACAGGTACACAGTCGTGACCTTTGAGCTTGGAAGTCAGATCCATCCATGAGAAGTCTCTGCCGGGTGTGAAATTATCTGTTTCATGCTGTGTACAAAGAAAAACAATTCCAGACTACCAATGAAAACTTACACAAAGCTAAAGGACACGAACAAGAAGTCTAGAGTAATGCAAAGATCATTGATCAATTGCCCTTCAACAAAACGCAAGGTCTACATATTCTTTGAAAGCCGAGTGCAACTTATTTTGATATTGAAACAGATAGCATGTCAAAAAAAGGTTTTACGGAGCAGTCATTAATGAGATCTGACAAGCATCATACCAGTTAAATGGAATCTAGTGTAGTGGGAAGGTGTGGGGAAATTATAGTGAGCTTTCCTGTTATTTTCATGCTATTTGGGAAGAATATCATGATAAAAAGCTCCACAAGAAAATATTACTCTTCAATAATGGCCCTAATAGTCATTATATGACCCAAAATATACCAAAACAGTGAATGTTTGGGTCCCGAACATTTTGTGTTGCCCAATACATGCATTTCTGTGTAAGTGCATGAATAAGCTGAATTGGGTTAATTTCTTATCATTTTGGCGATTCCAAAACCTCACAACACAAAATAATGCTTAGTTGAACTGTTATCAACCTTTCCAAATCACTTTTAGACAGTGTCTTTCACATTCAATATCATGACCAGAACACTAGTTTCACTTTAAAGCAAATCTTAGCTCTGGGCCCTGTAAAGAGTTAAAACCAATTGCAAATTGATAGTAAACAATCAGGATCCTTGTTTCATGCACTTCTTGCTTTAGCACTATAAACCAATCAGAACGGTTGTTTCTAATTTTCTATTTTAATCATTATAATATGTTAATAAATGCTTTAAAAGAAATCCGTTCACTTTGAGACATATTGCAATGTCCATCACAATGCATCTTATTGGGGGTTTCTTCCAAGAAAAATAAAATAACCCGTTTGCATAGTCACTTTCATTGAAAATACAATTTTTTTAAATTCTGCATCTACATGTACATACAATGTAGACCAAAAAGCAAGCACATGTTAATGGTCTTTCTCTTTAAATCGAATATATCTCCTCTTTTGCGCATTACTCTACCAAAAGGTTTGTCAGTTACAAATTTGTTATACTTTTGAATATTAAGTATGTTCTGGTTTGATTTAATACGTGAGAAATCATTTTCAATCATTAAAAGTTACATTTCATTAAAACTTACATTTGGTCTATTGTAGATGATACAGGCTTTAGGTTTAGATTTGCACATGTCAATAGCATTATCCAGTAGAGTCTTGTAGTCCACGATACGCCCTGGCTCAATGCCGACGGAGGCTGATACAACTACAGTGGGCTGTGGAGAAAACAGAACAGTGGTCAAACAGAAAAAATCAAAGGATATTCTGCACTGACGTGGAGCATTTGAAATTAAAAAATATTTTGAAATGCTATTGAAATCTCTCCTGTCCTTTGTTTTGAGAGCCTCTGACTCATTCCATGGCTTTACCTTTCCTTGATGAAAATTTTGAACTTTTAATCTTCTATCAACCGTTCATCAGGGTATAAATGTACATCGTCGTTCAATCATAAGAAAGTCAAATATTCTTCTTAATTTCTAATATTATTCATCTACTCTCTTGTTTCCTGTCCTTTTTTAAAATCAATATTCAGCATCTCTACAATGTTCTTTTGTATTCATTTAATTAGCTACTATCTGAAGCCAGACTAATTAAGTTATTCAAAAATTTCTCCTCCATCATTTGTGTCTGTCCTCTCCTCAGTTATTTCATTTAGTTTGTTCCTCTTCTATTCCCTTTTACTAAAAATGAAAATTCTTTTTGTGAGCACATCACCTATTTTCATGGAATTATTTGCTTCGTTGTTTTTTTTTCTGTCATCAAAATGAAATAATGTACTTTTAATTAACATTTGGCCCTCAATAATTACCCAAACTTTAAACCCCTCCCCTTTCTGAACTTCATACCCTTACCTTAACATGGTCTATCCTAACTGAGAGTTCCTTAGATGCGAATCCACCAAAGACGAGTACATGAATAGCTCCAATCCTAGCACAGGCCAGCATAGCCATGACTGCTTGTGGGATCATAGGCATGTAAATTAGAACACGGTCTCCATACTTAACCCCACACTCAACCAAAGCTGCTGCAAACTTGGATACCTAAATCACAAAATGACATCAATATTTTCCAAAGATAGCAAAATCTACTTTCTTGATCTTCACATTCACAAATTGGTTGCTTCATGTACATACACATGAAACAATATCGCTTTAAATTCATTACCAGAACAAGGGTGCAATTTTTTCACACGTGAGTCTTTCAAATTGAGAATAAAGTTGAATCTGATCAATGCCATAAAAATTCTGTATCTATAAACAAGAACTTGAGACTACATTTAAAGCATGCAAGACATCTATAGAAACCCTGAATACATTACGAATTAAACTTTAAAGAAACTTTAAAATTGGCTTAATTTGAAATATATTCTTGGTTGAAGCAGAGTCATAATTTGGTATGAGTGTTAGGTATTTGTTGTGGTAACAAAAGGAGGACACACACCTAGGCTACCCTACGGCAACTTACCAAAAGATAAAGTCGCGGCCCTCTGCGTGATTACCACAGCGGAATTATATACCGATCCCCTATTATTCTCCCATTGACTTAAAGATAATCTAGAGTAGTAGTCATGAAGAAATAAATCAAAACATTCTTGTTCATACCAGAATCTCAAGCATAGGAAATAAATACTACACACCAAAGGAATTTACAGAAAATTGCGTATTTGCCGAGAAAAGAGCAAAATAAGCATAATTTCTGTAATTAGACGGCCCGTCCGAGCACATGGGTGATTAACACGGCCACGTGAAATGTCTACGGTATATCATGTGCACGCAATTTGCATCGGATCTGTGGTGTGTATGTTGTGCCGTGACTTCTGGCGATATATGCGGTCTACTCCAAGTCTCACTTTGACGGACTGTTTCGATGTTTTTTCAACATTTCTTCTGAAATCATTATCGAAACGTGAATATAATCTTGTGTACGGCATAATGTATTATGTTAATGGAACAATGTAAGGGAAATATCTTACAGATTTATCTCAAATTATTTTGGCTGTAAGAACTAAAGCTTGGCTTTAATAGGAGGGGATTAATACATCCGATATAAAATGCCGGTATGCAACTTTCCCGCAGCAGGCTGCTTCTTTATTTCTTGGTAAGTGAAAAGGTACCAAAGAAAAACAGATATTTGTTATGCTTGACTTATGAGAAAGATACGAACCTCTTCTTGAAGCTCTTTGTAGGTTATGTTGGTGACTGTTCCTGTAACAGGACTATCATGGATGATAGCATCTTGGTCTCCATACCCCTCATCTACATGACGATCTACAGCATTATAACACATGTTCAGCTCACCACCTACAAACCTGATGAAAGAATAAATTGTGCTTTGTTGGATGGGCATTGGTCAAAATTTGGTGTTGATACCCATTTTATAAGAACATTCAAACATCACATCATCAGCCCCCCCCCCCCCCTCTCTCTCTCTCTCTCTCTCTCTCTCTTCTACATCTTCTTCTTCTTGTGGTATATAATGTGCATAAACCTCCAAGGGATATCATCTCACAATAACAGTGGGATGTCTATCAGCTTATGAAATGTTCTTAACAGTTATAGCAATATGCATTAGCTTTTGGACTTTATTGTTCACTAAGTTTTGCTATGACTGTGAACAGAGCGATAGACAACAAACTATAATTGTTACTGTTACTCGTTACCAATACCATATTTTGAGTCAGTTTAACTTTAAAAAAAACAAAACAATACCTCCATCTCCTGAGAGACTTACTTATCTTTTTTGTTACCTAGAATAGATTTTTTTTTTTTATATATTTTCTT
>CALNVZ010003426.1:30471056-30516364 GCA_940671915.1 Paracentrotus lividus
CCGGAGCCTGACTAAGATCCATCACCCGGTCCCATTTCTTGAACCACACCACACGCTCCGCCTGTTCCGCCCAGAACTCCTCCGGTCGTGTAATGCTGTCTTCAAACACCTGCGGGTAAGTCGACTGCCCTGTCGGCTGCTGTATTTGTTGACGATTTTTACAGTTTGTCGAAAATGATTGAGAAACTGAGATGGTTCGTTTGATATTCCTTAAACCCATGATGGTTTTGCATGAAGCTGAACCATAGTTCGTGGCAAAAAGCCGCAGTTTTGATGATAATTTGGCAGCCATTCTAGCGGATTGTATCGGATTCACACGTATCAGCTGTGCCAACAGAGAGCTCATATAGCAGAGAGGGATAGCGTGATTTCACTAAATACACTAAGCACGAGTAACAAACAGGGATAGATTTTAATTTGATGTAAAATTAAAAATAAACACATTTCTGATTACTTAAGGCTTCAAAAAATATTTCAAGTAAGAATAAATATAGATAAATAAACTTCATATTACTGTATTAAACTTCAATCTTGTGTAATTTTCTTTTGCTACCACATGCTCAGGTCAAGTGTTATACGGAAGTTCGGTAGATATATAAGCTCTTTAAGATATAATTTGTTCATGATTGACGGAGCGGAGCGGAGTAGGGGTCAATGGGAGCGCCTAGCTACCCTGGTATCATGCACCTGTATCATGCACACCATGCATGCTACGTCACAAAAATAGCGGACCTTGATCGGACCCATTACGTAACTTCTCGTCGCGTTATTTTCTCCGAATTATTGTTTGATTGATTATTCTGTGGATTATCATTTGCTAGCAGCTAGTTTGACCAAGGAGGTACCTCCTTGGTTTGACTGAAGACAGCAAATTATTATAATATTCGAGAATGATTTACAAAGTAGGTGTAAGAGCAGGAACGATCTATGCGCCCCGTATTTTTTTTTAAACGAAGCAAATAACATGTCACTATACAGGGGCCGCGGAGCCAGGGGGGGGGCTGGGGGGGCTGCGAGCCCCGCCCCCCCCACTTTTTTCAGCAACCTTGTTACAAAAACGCAAAATGACCATACATTTGTGATTTTTTAGCCTGTGTCAGCCCCCCCCCCCCCACTTCGGCCCTTCCACTTCAAAAACGCTCCGCGGCCCCCTGCTATATGTCAGAAAATGTTGTCCGCACCCCCTCCCAATTTTCAAATTCTGGATTTATGCGCTGGATGTAGGGCATTATATTAATTTTTTTTTTTTTTTTTTTTTTTTTTTTTTGTGGCTAAGACACAAATGCTACTGATGTTATATTAATTATTGTTTCCCCATACATGATTATTTTTAATCATTATTTTGATGCGATAAAAATGCGGTGGCGGATCCAGGTGGGGCGCACGGGTCGATCGCCCCGCTACCTATAATTTTAAAAAACATTAACCGTATATGTTAAAATGTGATTTTTCAGTGCCCCCCCCCCGCGCGTTTAAACAATTCTTAATCCACGTACTGAGTACTGAAGCGATATATTTTCTGTTTTTTTTTTTTTTTTTTTTTTTTTAAACCTTTGTGTGTTTGTTTGTTGTTTTTATTTATGGTTGTTTGTTTTTTTGTTTGTTGTTTTTATTTGCTTTTTGTTTTTCCTCTCTTTTTTTTTTTAAAGTGAATACCTGCTGGTGGTAGGCCTACAGTTTTAGGGGAAAAAACCTGCACTATATATAACATTGCATTATCAAGCATCTTTGATGTAAATAATGTAGTATACCTTCATGATAATTTATGAATAGCCCTTTTTGTAGGAAAAGGTTAATAATTATATAAGTTTTCCCGCTCACGTTTAAATTATCTCCGTTCAGATTGGCATTTTTAACTTTCGTCCGAAATGTGAAACGTTAATTCAATTGACCAAAAGTTCTGCTCCATGAGGTATCGTTTGAATTGAATGAACACTAACGAATTCGATTGCAAAGAGTTTAAAATTGACCGGGAAAACCTATAGTAGCCTATTTAACCTATTTTGGCCCTATAGGTTCTATTGCCAAATACATGTCCATACAAAACTTCTTTTTTTTCTTCACAGAACTGAATGGATAATCATTTGCAAGGAAATGACCAAAAAATGCAATGAAACGGGTGAAAATAAAATTATAGGTCCTAGCTTTCAGTTTTTACTTTCCTCTAGTCAGAGTGAAAACTGCGTGAAACCTGGGCAGAACCTTTTGATTATGTTGTTGAAGTTTGCCATCTACGGTCGAACCTTTGAAAGCCTATAATCTATTTGACTAGATTTATGGTGCTTCAAGTAGATGGAGTAAATTTCTTATTGCCATTCAGCAAAGTTTCATTGAATTCAATGTTTTTTGGGGGGGGGTTTTTTGGGGTTTTTTTTTTTTTTTTTTTTATCAATGCTTATTCCGTTTTCTTTTTAAGCAAAGGGGAGAGAAAACTGAAAAACGATAAATATTACTGTCTGATTTGTCCATGTTATGCAGAAGAAAAAAAGGGAATAATCTTTTTATTGGCCTACTAATGATTAGGTGAATTGATCTTGCAATTGAAAACTTTCATTAAAAAAAACTCAAATTACACTCACAAGTTAAGTCACGACCACGAGTCGACGTTCTCAAAATATTTCAGTAACGTGCCTATAATTGCGCGTTTTAAATCATTCTCTTTGTGACGTAACACAATAACGCGTTAATAATTATACGCGCTTATAATACCTAGAAACGGTGACATGCTTTATTTTTATTTTTATTTTCTTTTTCTTTTCTTTTTTTTTTATCCAACACCGCACCCCAAATCACACTATTTTTTAAACAAGAAGTAACTTTCATAATGCAGGATTCAAGGGGAAGTCTATTCAAACTAATATGAAGGTAAGATAAACATCAGAAAATAATTAGTGTGCTTATAATGTTCGAATAATATTTAATTAACGCACATAATTTTCTGATGTTAATTTCTAATATAATTAACCCCCGAATCAGGATCCCTTTCAACCAAATAACAAACTTTCTTGTTTATCTTTGTCCCGTTATCTGCTAGATTCAGCTTTGCAGAAGCTACGAGAAACTGTAATAAATTGTTTAAAAGTATAATTTTAAGAAATGTCGTTGAATAACAATTGAAGAGTATCATTCCAAAAGGGACTAAATCCACTTTTATACTTTCTGAGAAAATGGCATTTGTTTACCCGATTTTGTACACGCGTCTATACTATGGAAAATGGAAATTTCTTACAGTTGCAATCAACAATTAAGAAAAACCTTTTTGTTCAAAAACAGTTAGGTACCTGAAAAAATGGCCTGATATCAATAACTCAATTTTCATCAAAAGTGGATTTACATGTAGTCTCTTTTGGAATAAACTCTTCAATTCTGAAATGGCCTAGACCTTCATCCCCCCCCCAAAAAAAAAAGAAAGAAAGAAAGAAAAAGAAATGATTCAAGTTGATCCTTGTATTGTAATTTTGACACCAATTCTTAAAATTCGAGCATGTAGGCCTGTCAGTTTCTGTTTCAAGATAATAGATGCCCTCCGGAAGCAGATCAATTGTTTCCTGTGGTAATTGGCCAAATTCCCATTGTATGTCGTTATCAGGGCCGGCGGAGCGTTTTCAAAAGTGAGGGGGCACAAGTTTTAGAAAAATTCATGCGAACATATTAGGCCCGAATACTAAGGATTTTTACGTGGGGGGGGGGGGGGTTTCGAAATGTGAAAAGTGCATGCCTTTGGCTTTTTGAATGAGCAGATCATATTCAAGCGCGAAGTCAGGGGTCAGTATAATGAACTTTTTAGAGAAATTTCCGAGCGCGTACTTAGCGCGAGCCGAAAATTTTGGCTTATAATTACCTGAAGGTAGTGTATTCTCTACATATTTTGATAATTGTCATCCCATCTTAGACACATTTGCGAGCGCGTAGCGCGAGCCGAAAATTTTGGCTTATAATTACCTGAAGGTAGTGTATTCTCTACACATTTTGATAATTGTCATCCCATCGGAGACACATTTGCGAGCGCTAAGCGCGAGGTGAAATTTTTGGCTTACAATGATGCAAAGGGCCGTATATTTTACGCACGTTTCCCCCTCTACTCTTATTTGAATTCTTTTACTAGATAACGATCACCTTCATTTTAATAACAATAAATTGCTAACGCGAGCAGAAAAAATTACATAACATTACTTGTTTGGGATGCCAGGGATTACTCAATGTAGCTTTTTGTTTAGAAAACTTTGAGAGCGCGAAGCGCGAGCCGAAAATGTTGGCTTAACGGACCGAAGGTATAGTGTATTCTAGACATAATTTGAAAATTTACATCCCATCACTTCACTTTACAATGTCAGGAGTCAGTCTTTCTGAGAGAAATTTGAGCAGACCATATTCGAGCGAGAAGTGAGGGGTTATGCAGCCTAGTATAATAAACTTTTCTAGATAAATTTGCAAGAGCGAAGCGCGATCCGAAAATTTTGGCTTTTACTGACCTGAGGTTGAAGGTAGTGTGTTCTCGACACATTTTGAAAATTGTTATACCGTCTAAGAGAAATTTGCGAGCGCGAGCCGAAAATTTAACTTATAACTAACGGAAGGTAGTGTATTCTAAATTTGTAAAATTTTGAAAATTGACATCCACCACTTCACTTTGCGACGTCAGGAATTAGTCTTTCTGAGAGGAATTTGCGAGCGCGAAGCGCGAGCTGAAAATTTTGGCTTATAATGACACAAATAAGTTTTACGCACATTTCCCCCTTTAGGCCTACTCTTATGTATTTTTGTTTGAATTCTGTTACTAGCTGGGTAACGATTTTAACAAAAATAAATTGCGAGCGCGAAACGCGAGCAGAAAACATTATTTGGGATGCCAGGGATCAGTCAATGAGCTTCTTTTTTTTTTTTTAAGTTTGCGAGCGCGAAGCGCGAGCCGAAAAATTGACTTATAATTAACTGAAGGTAGTGTATTCTAGATTTTAAAATTAGATTAACATCCATCACTTCACTTTGCGACATCAGGAATCGGTCTTTCTGAGAGGAATTTGCGAGCGCGAAGCGCGAGCTGAAAATTTTGGCTTATGACACCGTATATTTTACGCACATTTTCTTTTTGTTTGAATTCTTCTATGGGTCAAGATCACCTCAATTATAACAAAAATAAATCGCGAGGACCAAATGCGAGTAGAAAAATTTACATAACTTTACCAATATGGGACATAAGGGATCAGTCAATGTGCCTTATTGAGAGAACCTTGCGAGCGCGATGCGCGAGCAGGAAAAAATGGCTTCCAATGAACCCGAAAGTAATGTATTTTAAACACATTTTGCCTCTCCTTCCCGTTTTTCTTCTTCTTTTTCCCCCCTTTTTTCCCCTTAGAAAATATTAAAATTTTTGGCAAAAAAGTGGGGGCCCGGCCCCCCCCCAGGCCCCCCGTCTCCGCCGGCCCTGGAATACGCCTACATGTATTTACATCAACCAATACATCACAGATGAAAAAAAAAAATCAGATTAATTATGCCAATGTAATTATTGTAGGCCATTATACAGTCTGTGTAAAAAAAAATGGTACAGTCGGGGAAAAAATAAATGAGGTATGAAATCTTTTCAAAGGTTATGTATATATTGAATCAGATTAAAGCCAATATATTTGTCTTGCTGATACAACTTATTTCAAATAATTTGCTTTTGTAGAACAAAAGTTATGCTAACTTTTGTGTGAAGACAAGAGACTACTTTGCACAAATCTATTGTTCTTGTAGGTAAATTTCGGCGGCTTATGTTCGAAACCTACACAAAGGCATGGCGAGGCGTGTGCAAAATGGATTTTTAATTATTGCAGAAAACTAATCATATCTCAAGATCTACTGCGCCAAATGAGATGAAAAAAATTGCAGAACAAAGCTCATTTCCGCTACTTTATGAAAATACTAAGCATCATAAAGTGGTTACTAATCTTCATACAATAAAAAAAAATGTTTCCCAACTGTACCATTTTATTTCACACAGACTGTGAATAAGAGTCTCGCGTCTCGACTTCTTCATATCCTTACAACCCCACCCCAGCCCTACCCACCACCCCTCCCCCCCCCCTCTCCTCTCTCTCTCTCTCTCTCTCTCATCTCTCTCTCTTTTCTCATGATCTGTCATCCCAAGCTCCATTGGCTATTGGTGTAGTTTTTGCTGCCCTTTTCATCTTCTTCCTAGAATAATCATATTTGTACAATACAATAACGCCCTTCATCAGTGCAACCCCTCGAACAACCCGCGTCGTCAAAACAGTCTGGTATATCAACGATGAACTTTATTTCGCTTGTACCCTCCCCTGTAAAAACTAACTATTGATCAAATTTGTAATAACAACTGCAGCGAATTTATGACTATAATTATAATTCACTCATGCATGATAAAGCATCAATCGATTTTGGATTTGTCGACACCTTTTGTTCCGTAAATACATGTTCCTTCCCTCTCTCTCCCTCTCTCTCTCTCTCTCTCTCTCTCTGTACACTTTACTTCAGTACAAGGACTCACGACACTATTTCAATATCACTAGCATTATTGTTTGCATCGTCAGTATACGTCTAGCGGCGTCGGATTTGAGATCGAGCCTATACGAGCTACACTTTGACGTCCCACATTTTCAGCTGGAAATAAGGTACGAGCCAATAACATTATTGATTATAAATTGATTGTAAATTATTATAGCTTACATCATGTTATATAAAAATCATTTTACCTGTGAATTAAGGACAGATTTTACTTAGCAACGCGATGCGGCGCCATATCCGAATGTCTCTACATGCATTCACCATACACGTAATGCATTTCATCACTCCTATATTTGGATGCTGTACTTTTCTCTGTGTGGGCGTCTGTCGCATGGCTATAGGAATAAATTTCCATTTTTTAAGAACGGAACTCGATTATGTTTACTTCGTAAATAAGAACGTTCCGTCGCTAAATTGTATTTGTGTCGGTAGATCGTGAATAATCATATGAGGCGGCAAGATGTATATAGGTATTATCTGTTACCGATAGTAATTTTTAGCTTGCTTTAAAAAGAAAGAGAACAAAGGGAAAAAATGTTATCTGTTTTAGTGCATCTCTTTAAATCGTACATAGCTATTTAAAAAAAATTTAAAAATGTACATTACAATGGTAAATTATCGTTCAATGTTCGATTCGTAGAACATTTCAGCGCTCAGAAATTTTTTATTAAGAGCTTTACAAATGTAATGTATTATCATTATTGTTGTCTTTTCTTTTAGAACATTGTGTTTTCAGTAGGTTTTGAATTCAGAGCAAGAAGAAGGCATTTTACGATTAATGGAGAAGTGGGTTCTTTATTGTGCGGCTTTTAAAATCGGATGATTTTGACAAGCTTGGAGAGCAATAAATATATAGCGCAATAAAATCTCTGAGGATTTATGAGCTTCTTCAGTAATAATATTTAGCTGACCACGTCTACTTTGAACATGTAATATATATAGAATATATAACTTCCCAAGTCTCTTTTAACATGACGCATTCAAAGATATCATACAAAATCATAAACGAATCATAAAAATTGGGGATGCCGAAGTAAGCTTAAGAATAATTTATACAATCTCTTTTGAACATGATTCATTACTCACTATTATAGTATTTACATTACTGTTTATGAGAGTTTTGTTTAAGTCAACAGGGGATGTGATTGTAGGCCTATAATGGGAGCTATAGATCTAGACAGTCCTGTATGCGAACTTGACAATAAGTTTGTTTTAAAAATCCAATGAAATATGACATCTTAACAACAGGCATTAAAAGAAAAAGTAAAACTCCGGAGTGAACACATTTTCTGACGAATATAGGCCCGATGGCAATGTAACTCGAATATTGGCAAACCAGTCATAAAGCGGGTAACAAATATTTCTTTTTCTCTTGATTTGAGATATTCAAGCATCTTGAACCTTGTAAGTTTATTATCTTAAAAGGTGCCAATGAAAATGTTTTATATACATCTTGTACTGTTAATCCCAACTTTATCATACTTTTCTATATTCATAAAAAGTACACTAACAGATTGCATTCCAGGCCGGGCTTTAGACTCATGTGCACAATCATGTTCATGCAAGTTACCAAGTATATTTTGTCAAGATGTTCACACACTTTCGGAAGTTTGTTTTCCATCATTTTCGGTGTAATAAAGGGTAGAAGAAACCCAAACTGTGTGCATTAGCTTTGAATAGAAAAGTGACGCACTGTATTTCATTAAAGTAAACATGTGATCATACTGCATAAGTACTGTGAAAGTTCAATAACTTGCACGCTGTACCCTTACAAAGTATTTCAGGTCATAGATGTAGACACATAAATAAATACAGATATTTGTCTCATTATTTACCTTTCCCCATAGAATTGCAAGATGTGTGACACTAAATAAAATAAGAATAATGCTAATATTCCTATAAAAAAAACAGCGCCCATGAAATTAGCAAATATTATTGATTACTTTCACTCAATGGTCACATTGATATTTTAAGATGGCGGCAATCAAGCCTCGATGTTAAGATTGGTATTAATTTTGGTCTTTCCAATGAGCATATGCTTATCATTTCTTTGAATAACTACACTTCTATTTTTACAACCATTTTGGGTCGCTAAAATTAATCATCATAATTATGACTCCAATATATTAATAAAGTGCATTGTGATTTATAACTTTACAAACACAAAGATGGATAGACTTGCCTTTCTTTGTTCCAAAGGTTTATTGCTTTACTGTTGGAAAGATTTTATTACAAATGAAGTACAAACCAACTCTACCCCCTTGCCATTGCAAAAGAAAAAATAATTACTCTTCTAAAGAAAATATAATGGACAGAAAATTAGAAGTGAGTTCATTTTTTATCATATTACTAAGCTTTATAAGAGATATAAATTGCGCATATTCTTAACGAAAATTTTTGAAGAGTAATTAACTGATAGTTCATTACTGCAGGACAAATTAATAGAACACCTACTTATCAAAAAGTTATTGCTAAAAAATACCATACTTTCGTTTTCTTAAAATTGCACTTGTTTGGCAGAATGCAGTTTAGTACATAAAGTTACATATGTGAAAACCTAGACGGTCGGTAGGCTGATGTTTTTATAAATCATATGCATATCAAATAAAATCGATTTTGATATCAAATCCGAAAGTTGTTCATTTTACAGGACCCGCGCAACAATCTAATCACATTATCCGACTCGTTACTATGTTGACAACGAAACGAGGCGCGGGATACAATATTGAACTTACCGTCAAGGATTACATCGTATTTGCAATGCGTGATTAAAGTGGTCGATTGCACGCTGAGCAAAAAGGCGTATCCAACTATCCAAAATATATTTAACAGGGTAGAGTAGGCCTCTATTTTCAGGGTAGGTAAAAGGCAATGTTGATTAATTATATATCAGCGCTTTTTTGGTAAAGAAGATGTTCATATTTGCAGACTGCATATAATTACTAAATGGCTGAGAATAATTATTGTCTAATTTGATTTTTTGAACAATGGATGGCATATCATCCGCCTACAGTGTGTATTGCCTCAATAGCTTCAGAATGATTATACCCCATTACCCACCCCCCCCCCCACAAAAAACAACAAAAAACAAAAATAAAAACAAAAATCGGAGAGCGGATCCGAAGTTTCAAATTAGAAAAAAAAAAAAAAACACCCCGTGAAATAAGCATTTAAAAGTGCGGGCGCCCTTTGTGAGAGACGAATAAAGATTTAAAAAAATATATTGAATTGCAATGAGTTCGCTGAATAGATAATGAATAAAATATGTTCTTATATACTAGCATAATGAAATAATTCCAGCATTTTTGCAAGGGCACGCTATTGAAATATTTTGCAAATTAGCAAATTAAATGAATAAATAAATATATACAATAGGCCTACATTGTTAATGAATGATTAGAAGCAGAAAGTCGTTATCATAATTATATAAACCACAATTAAATTTGATTTAATAATCCATTATTATACATTCATTTCCGTGAAGAAAAAAAAATCAAAAATAAACCACGGCATTAGCATGGCGCTGGTTGTCAAAAAAACAAACAAAAAAACAGCACCCTTCTGGCATTGTCTGGGCCTTGTCAGCACCTTTCTGGTTAGCACCCATCCGTTATCACTTTAAGTGTTCTCAGTTGATTTTGGAGGTAGTGAGATCTATTATCATTATTATAATTATATTGTCACGTATATAAAACCATTTTGAATTTCGCAATTAGTCGTAAAGTTCTCATAGCAACTGACTCTCAACACACCCTCTTTTGAAATTGATATTTTAATCACCAGGGACTCTATCTGCAAGCCATTCCTATTTAAACACAATGAAGTTATTTACATTTTGCATGAATACTCTTTTGTTAGCAATTTTTATTATTTTTCCGCGAATTTCATTGTGATTCGCATTTGTATGCTGCTCCCCTAGATGTTATTATCCTATAGACATCAGTCACACAGGACCAACTTCAAACTTACTTCAGACCGACATCAAAAGATTGCATTACCTCAAAAGTCAGTTTGGCGTGCTTTGCTTTATTGTATATGATATGATGTTCCGGATCACAAATTGTAAAATTCTGACGAGTGGGTGAACAGCATCTCGTGATAAACCTTATTTTTTTAAACAAATCAAACGGTTATATAACTAGTATAATTTCAGATGATTTAAAAATGCACATTCTTTCCGACTTCTTTTTTCAAATAAGAAGAAGAAAATAAACACTAGTAATATAAATTTCATCAGGGTCATTGGCAAAAATTGTTCGTGAAGGAAATATTTAGAACAAATGCCTGTTTCGGCCATGGCAGTGCCTCATCCAAAAAATAAATAAATAAATAAAAAATCCCAACAAGTGTTGAGGGGAAGGGTGTGGCCTCATCGTATAAATGGCCTTCCACCGCCATTTTGCCATGGCGTATAAAATACGGCGCCATTCAGCAGGCAAGCGTGAAGCGTGCCTTATCGAAGCCAAAATCAGATGTGGAATCGGGTACTATTATTTACCTGACATTATATCTACCATCGTGAGGCAAAAAAAATGTTAGACTTGACAATGATCTCAATGGCCCGAATTCACAAACGTGGTTTAGTTAGTCCATGGTCTAAATCAATTGTTTAAACCACGGATTTAGACCATGGTCTAATTTTGGTATTCACCAAACCACCTGATTTAGACCATGGACTAACTAAACCACGTTTGTGAATTCGCGGCCATTATGTTAGTCATGTTAATGGCGACATTTAAGTGGTGGTAGCTTTTCTTTTTTTTTTTTTTTTTTTTTTTTTTTTTTTTTTTTTAATGTATGACACATTTTAAGGTGACTACGCCTTTTCATTGTGTCATTGAATGTGTTTAGCTGATACCTAACATTAGTGATTAGCGCAGTCTAAGTTATGTGGCGTTTCTCATCATACTGTGCAGGCTACAATCATAATCGTTGACAAAAACCGCTCATTTTCCCCTCTCGCAATCCCTCCCCTTCTTACTTATAACCCCTATCGGTGTCGTCTGTAGTGAGATTGATCATGACAATTGATCACACTATATGGTTAAAGTGATATATGATACTCCGATTTATAAGTACAAATGATGGTTGAATAATACATGATGTTTACACAAACAACATAGGCAAAATACATGATGCATATCTCTATTTATCAACTAATATATTCATTAGCAATAATTTCATGTCTCACGCCAATTTTTTTTTTTTTAAGACGAAAAATTTTCTTGCTGATATTCTTCATTTTGAATATTTGCTTTCGTGGATGTGGAGAAATTATAATAAAAAATTGCGCAAGCTTTTTCTTTGTTTGTTTGTTATTTGTTTTTCTTTCTTCTTCTTCTTTTAGTTTTGTCCGTATTGAACTTAAAAACAATTTTCCCGCTTGTACTATTTTATCATAAAACAAATTGTATATCCACGAAAGATAATTACAGGCGGTTGTAATGAGTAGGGAGACGAGAGGTTTACCTGGTTTGAGGTAAACAAATTTCCCGTATCTAGGGGAAGTTGAAAGCCCCATTGATACGCGGTAGTAGTTCAACAAAACGAAGCCATCTTGGCGAATCTTATGGTTACGTAATAAATAATTGCATACAACCCATGCGTGCGACAAAATAGTGCAATGTCATAATGAGTGTAGATGGAGAAAGTCTTATGCCAATCGGGTTATAGATTGTTCATTGCGTTACTATTGTTGGTTGGGTCTATTGGTCTGGCGTTGATATGGTGTTAGTATGTGATTACGTCATAAAATACACCCAAATACTGATTTGATACAGATTCAGACTGTATCGATTCAATATGGAACACTTTCTGCAACTGTTCCCCCTCTCTCTCTCTTCTTTGTGCATTATTTCAGGATTAATTTAAATGTAATTTTTAGGGTGAAATAAATTTGAATAAAAACAACCAACCTTGAAGGTGGCAGAGGCATCATTTGTGCAACCTTTAATTAAAAATTGATAACAGCTCTGGAGAGTCATTGAGTAGTCATGATATTATTGTTTTCTAATCCAAGGTCTTTTCTTTTTTCTTTTATTCAACGCTACCATAAAATGTGTAAATTTAATATATTTGTAATTTGCAAGCCAAATGCCACATCAAAATGAAGATTGTGTTATTTTGTAAGTAGGCCCTACATGAATGTATCTGACTTTGAACAAAACTATTGATTTTTATATACTTGTAACAAAATGTTCCTCTTTTATACAACTTTTTCATCAGACGCCACGCCCTTTTCGTTACAAAAGTGTTTTTTTTTTTTTGTTTTTTTTTTTTCTTCTTCTTTGGCAAACTATGCCATTTCATTACTTGGAAGTTCATTAATGAAAAAAATGCAAAGCGAGCGCGAAGCGCGAGCCGAAAATTTTTAGCTATTATTTGAGATAATTGTGCATTATAGGCCCTATTTAGTATCCGGGAGCGCGAAGCGTGAGATGAAAACTTTGAGGTAAAAATTTGCATTAGTTGTGCTGCCAGCGCGAAGCGCGAGCTGAAAATTTTGAGTTCAAAATTGGAGTTATTTGTGCATTTATATGGTTTAGTATAAGCGAGCGCGAAGCGCGAGGTAAAAATTTTGAGGTAAAAATTTGAGTTATTTGTGCATTATTATTTAGTATCAGCGAGCGCAAAGTGCGAGCCGAAAATTTTGGGTTTAAATAGATATATGGAATAAAAAAAGGGGCATTTCTAGCATTAAATTTGTAGATAATTGTGTATCATAGACCCTATTCAGTATCCGCGAGCGCGAAGCGCGAGCTGAAAATTTAGGGTTTTAAAAGAGATATGAAATAAAAAATAAAGGGGTATTCGTAGCATTAAAAAATTGTAGCTTATTGTGTATCATAGACCCTATTTAATATCCGGGAGCGCGAAGCGCGAGCTGAAAATTTAGAGTTAATTGTGCATTATATACCCTACTGTATTGGTATCTGCGAGTGCGAAGCGCGAGCCGAAAATTTTGAGCTAAAACTTAGACTTATGTGTGCATTATGGTTTAGTATTCCCGAGCGCAAAATTTGGGGTTTTAAAAGAGATATGAAATAAAAAATAAAGGGGCGTTCCTAGCATAAAAAATTGTAGCTTATTGTGTATCATAGACCCTATTTAGTATCCGCGAGCGCGAAGCTAAAAATAGAAATTATTTGTGCATTATGGTTGAGTATCCGCGTGCGCGAAGCGCAAGCCGAAAATTTGGGATATTAAAAGATATATAGAATAAATAAAGGCGCACTTTCTAGTGTATCATAGACTCTATTTAGTATCCGCGAGCGCGAAGCGCAAGCTGAAAATTTTGAGTTATTGTGCATTATATACCCTTCTGAATTGGTATCTGCGAGCGCGAAGCGCGATCCGAAAATTTTGGGGTTTTAAAAGTTATATGGAATAAATAAAGGGGCATTTTCTAGTACTAGAAAATGGTAGGTAATGTGTATTATAGACCCTATTTAGTATCCGCGAGCGCGAAGCGCGAGCTGAAAAATTTTTAAGACAAAAATTGGAGTTATTTGTGCATTATGATTTAGTATCAGCGAGCGCGAAGCGCGAGCCGAAAATTTGGGGTTTCAAAAAATATATTGAATAAATAAAGGGGCATTTTCGAGTATTCCCAGGAGGCTGACTATATTTCCCAGGAGGCCCAGGACCCACGAGGCCGAGGGTCCAAGAGGCCTCTTTTCTTTGTGAAATTTTGAAACTTTAGTTTTAAATATTTTCCTTATTTTTACTTTTCGTCACTAATGTGTTTCTTTTTTTTTTTTTTTTAAGCGTTTGAGCAGTATATTGCAAAATTATTGCAAGCATCGGGCCTATTCCCTTCTCTTTCTTTCTTTTTCTTCTTTTCTTTCCCCTTTTCCTTCTTTCTCCCTTTTTCTCCTCTTTTTTTTTTTTTTTTTTTTTTTTTTTTTTTTTTTTTTTTTTTTTTTTATTTATTTTTTTTATTTTTTTTGGGGGGGATGGGCCGGGCCCTCCGCCCCCCTGGATCCGCGCATGTATGTTGCAATACCAGTGCTAAGTGAGTGTAGTACCTGCTCAGTCTCATAAGCCCAACCGATTCCATCTGAATAACACACATGACAGACGATTTCATTATGGTGAATTACAGGTACATTTTGTTTGTTGTTGTGACCAATCCTTAAGTGTTTCGTGTACTTAATTTTCAATTTGTTATCGCTTCACAGGCAATGACTTTTGAAGGTCCCATATAACAAAGAAGTACCTCGGATTCTATTATTCATGAGCATATTTAAGGCACATGATCCGCCATCCCTCAACGAATAATAATGGATTTAGTAGAAATACGTCCCTGGAATAAAATGTACTATCATTCATACCCTCAAATGTATAATTGAGAGCTTCAAATAAATTGAATAATGTTATAAGTTGAATATGAAGTCGCGCTTGATATAGGCGGCGTTTTTAATGCAGGTATATTGCAACTTTTAATGAAATTCGAGCGTTGGATTCAAATAATGTTATTCTACAAATCGAGCCCTGAACATTTAATCAATTTTTCAATAATTGGCACCTGTTAGCCCAACATACTCAATGTCATACTGAGGATTGGTTTCGATAGTCAAAAAAGAAAAACAATGGTTTTATCACCACCTGTAAGCTTTAACACCCGCTTCATTGGGGGAGCAGGTAAGTGTACATGCGAGTCGTTAACAATATTTAGCCAGATAGCATGAAACTTCATTCCCTTATTATTTGTACCAAAAAAAAGAATGAAAATGGAACTAGCTCGGCGGGCATTCTGGTAAAGTGTCAAAATGCACTCTGTTCATAAAAGTGTATTCGGTTATGATAATAAATTTGGCCTCTATTATACATTAGCACTGTACAGCATTATTATAAAAGTGCTCGTCCTCGTTTTTTGCTTTTTTTGGGGGGGCGGGTCTTCTTCTTCTTCTTCTTCTTCTCCTTCTTCTTCTCCTTCTCCTTCTCCTTCTTCTTCTTCTTCTTCTTCTTCTTCTTCTTCTTCTTCTTCTGTTGTTTTGTTTGTCTGTTTGTTCGTTTTTTTTCTCATATAACAGAAGACATGCAACTGCGCGACATAAACATACATTATCATGATAATTGGTATCAACAGCCAAAATATAGAAACACTCACTACAATGCATGTTTGTGGTGCAAACATATTTAAGAAAGTTTGAGAGATGACTCAAGATATAAAAAAAAGAGATACCTTTTCATGTTTCGACCCATAAAATATTCACCCTTCTGATCCTAAGTTAAATCAACGTGCAAATAAGTTTTATATACCGTATCATGCACCTCTATTGTTAATTATGAATCGTAACATATTAAAAACGTCCTCCAAAAGCAATACAACATATCCTCGGCATACTCTAAAAATAATAACGCAATTATTGCGCGATCTATCTTGTGATAATATTTCGTGTTTTACATAGATGTATTTCATAGTGAATGCATAGAACACAGGTGATGCAAAGTGGAATATTATAATGAGTTGGTATCATAGTTCACCTGTAATTCTATTTACAGAGTGTCGTTTTTCGTTTGCTTACAGCTACCTAAAGTAAACTCTTCTTCATAATTTGTTTCACTACAGCCAGGTAATCAAGTGATGTGTCATTTCAGTTGTAGCATATCTTTTTAAATTTGAAATTATTTACTGAGTACCATTTCGAGACAGGAATTACATGGCTTATAATCAGTTTATATTCTTTTCATTTTTTTTGGGGGGGGGCGGGGGTGTATGATCTTTCACCTAATCTTTAATGCGAAAAGAATGATGCTTGATATTCACGTGCAATTTTGATAATTATATTTGAAGCTAAAGGGTTACGATCCAACGTGGTACAAATTAATTGAAAACAGTTGGCGACATTTGGAAAGAAGAGCACTTTTTCTTGTACTCTCATACGCCCATACAATTTGTGGTTTATAATGCATTGGAATGCAAATGTGTGGATTATAACTGCGATATCCCAAGGTCATATCTATTCACAGTAGATTGATAGGTGGTTTTCAAATCAATGACCCTTTTGTACATGAGAAAGAAAAATATTAGTCCTAACAAGAGATATGACAAACAGATAAAATATCTTTGAAACGCGCCTTTGGAAAAATGCATCCGACATTGAAAGAATCTTCTCCGAATAGACAGGGTTTGATAAGCATGATAAGCAAAGCCAAGCTCATTCAAAAGACCTTATTCACACCAGCGATATCAACTCCAAACCGAAACAGATTGCTCTCTTGAAAATGTTGCCAAACGGAAAACTGCGTGCGAAAGGAATGGATCCGTGTACATTATCGGTCTCGAACCCACTACCTTGGCACGTCATTAAAATGTTCAAACCACTAGACTACTATGTGTACACATTTACGTGATTACACTTTTAAGCATGATGTTCTATTTTACAATAATTTGTCAGGGATGAAAATATGGAAGGCGTATAAGTATGAATGATGTCATAATCATAATCACATACCAACATATTGTTGGATTCTAGCAAACAAGTTTCATAATTTGAGTCAGTAGCCTACAGCGATGGAAAGTTCCACCATCAGTTTAGACTCCAAACGATGGACAATGCTTGTCGAGAGAGACAGGGTAGAGGTAGATGTAATATAGAAGGTATAAAGGAACTAAAAGACATGAAGGTAAAATAAAATAGTCAATTTTTGTATTATTTATCTTCATCAATACCGTTCCTTAAGCCAAATGGTCGTGCTACAAAAGTCGTGAATGTTGTTATTTTTCTCCTCCTGTGTCTGAAAAGTCGAGATATGACGCAGTTTTTGGCTCGAAAACGTTTGAAATATAAGCAAATGAAACGTATTTGAATTTCGCAAATAACAATTTTTAAAAATTGCTATGAACACGATTTGGCGGATTCACTTCTAAATAATATTCATACATTTTACATAATACGCTCGAGGACAACATAAGGGTGTGGAATTTTGTGTATAACTCTATTATACCCGACTACGCAAACATCCTAATGTAATTAAAAGTATCTGACAAAATATGTATATCGTTCCATATGAAAGTAGTTATTTACATTAAAAGAAGTACCCTTTTCTATTTGTGTTATACATGTTTTATTTTCTCACTGCATAAAAATTATTATCTTCCAACTGAAATTGTTTTTTCGTAATTCTTTTTGTGTAAAAAAAATATCTTTAATTCAATAAAAAATAATATAGGTTTTCCCGGTCAAGTTTAAACTATCTCCGATCAATTTGACATTTCTTACAAGCACTTTCGTCCAAAATGTGATCGCGATTAAAAATCTAACCGTTAATTCAATTGACCGATAGCTCCGCTCCATGAAGTATCGTTTAAATTGAATGAACATAAACGAATTCAATTGCAAAGAGTTTAAAATTGACCGGGAAAACCTATAAAAAAAAGTTGGCCCGGGTAGGGGAAAAAAAATTAACGAAAGTTTGTAATTACAACAAGGGACCAATGAAGGCTAAATGGAATGCGATGCTTTTCATCAATGTATGGATTTGTTCACAGGATGTGGTAGTTCATGTATTTCAAAGAAAATATTCTTTATTTGTTATGTTTCCACTTCATTTCTCTCGGAATTTTGCATATTTTGTGGAGTTTGTATTGTATATATCTGTGCCCATTATTACCGCAAATTCAATTTATGTCATTGTATCTTTTTCATACACTGCAGCATGCATACAATTGAAAACTCTTTTGCTATGATAGAAACCAATGAAATGGGAGATGCTGGAAAATATTTTGTTTGCATAGTTGCAAAAATAAACAACAAAACAACATAGAAAAAGTAGCTTCTTAAATCCTCACCGGCTGTACAGCGTAAGGGGTACAATATATACTATAGAAGATAATAGTTTTCTCCTTTTTTCTTCTTCTATTTTTTTCTACCTTTGAAATGACAAAAACACGAGCTTGACCGACAAAAGAAAAAGTTCGTCCCTTTTTTCTTTTGGGGTGATCTGATTCAAACAGTCAGTAGACGAAAATTCCCCAGTCATGCCAGTAAAAGAAACAAAAAGGAGGAGGAAAAAATAGACCGTAGAAATGAGAGAAAGAGAGAGGTAGAGAGAGAGAGAGAGAGAATGAACAAAATTGTTTAGCAGAAATGGACAGACGGGATATTAAACGTTAAATGTCTCAGAGAGTGAGAGAGATAGATAGAAAGAGAGAAGCAAAATTTTTTTAAAGAGTGCATGTGCGGGAGAAAACAGCGGATTGGAGAAATAGAGAAAGTGATCGTTACATTATTGGAGAAACGAAAAAGATATAAATATCCAGAGAGGAAAAAAAAGGGTCTGATATTGACCCAGAAACATGTACAAATTCTTTTCTATATAGGGCTTAACAAGCAAACCGATTCCCACCATCAATAGACACAAATTCCTCAGCTTACGATTATGAATAGACCCTAAAGTATTTTGAAGAGAAGTCAACGTGGTGTGTATGTGGAGGAGATTAAAACATATACAAAGAACATGTAGTTAGTTTGGGTGACCCGACATATGCTCCGGCGACATTTGCTCCGCCGACAAATACTCCGCAAAAAGTGACAATTGCTCCGCCGGGACATTTGCTCCGGACATTAGCTCCGACGTCAAATGCTCCTGCGTCAATTGCTCCGCCGACATTTGCTCTACCGACACTGCATCCGCCGACTTTGCTCCGCCGACAATGCTCCGCCGGACAATTACTCGCCGACATTGCTTCCGCAGACATTTGCTCCGCCGACAATATCCGCTCCGATGGTTGCGACAAATTGCTCGGCGACTTTGCTCCCGAACGACAAATGCTCCGCCCGACAATTTGCTCCGCAGATATTTGGCTCCGCCGCAATTGCTCGCGACAATTCTCCGCCGACATTGCTCCGCCGACAATTGCTCGCGGCAATGTTTTGAAAGACAAATGCTCCCCGACAATTGCTCCGCTAGATGCCTCAGTCACACGGACTTACGATAGTTACGTCCGGCAGTGCGTCCACAAAAGTCATTTTTCTGCGAATCCCACGTACCACTCAGAAATATTAAATATACGGACAAGATGCGGATGATACGATAAGTTTCGACAGATTACGGACACTTGCGTCCATACGGATAACTTACGAGTTATTGGTCTTTGTTTTTCGACTTACGGAAATTCCGGATACTTCCTGAACACTTGCGGGAATTACATACGTTATACGATAACTGGAATTCTGTTTATTGAAAAATCAATATGAACCACGTAATTTCTCTCTCTCGTCAGTTACTAGTGTGAATTTTTTTTTATAAGACGTCGCTAATAGATACACCTTTCCTATTTCTGCTAGATTATATGGCTTCAGTGTCCCACCCAAAGCAAACAGTGGTAAGGTAACCTACAAAGACAAGGCTGAGAAGGCAACAGGGCAAAGTGTTGATCCAGGGGCAAAGCACCTCCACACCCCACCCCCACCCCCCAAAAAAAATAAAAAATTAAAAGCGGGAAAGAGATAAGAGAGAGATAGACGAGAGAAGAGTGAAGAGAGAGAGAGAGAGAGAGAGAGAGAGAGAAGAAGAATGTAATGCTGCAGTCACACAGACACTACGCGATAGTTACGTATTTGTTGTTTTAATCTTATTTCATCTTCTATTTCATATCATTTCTTATCACTTTCTTTGTTTTATTGGAATGAACGAATTACACTCTTCCACTGCTGACGACGGGGAAGGTCATCGTGGGTCGAGGAAAAGAAAATAATTGTGGAACGACACTGGACGTACTTATTACGTAAGTGTCGTGTGACGTGCCAGCATACAATATAGGTTTCAAACCACTTATATCACTTATTATACAGGCCTTATAAAAAGATTCGCCCCACATAAACAAACAAAAACGCAAGATTTTTTTTAATACAGAACCGATCGAAAGATTAAAACCAGTACATCCATTAAAACATGGGACATGCAGACGAATCACCTAATTACAACTTGATCTATGTATATATACAGTTTTCAAAAGCGTTTATCTTTTCCAAAGTTTAACTCGCCTTATACATGAAGAGTGAAAAGATGAAATTTCAAGTTATGGCCTCCCCCTCCTTTTTTTATCTCTTCTCGCATTTCCCCTCAAGATATATTGAGATTAAGTAATTAAATTGAAAAGTCAAATATACAATATTAAAGGATTGTAAGCGTTAAAAATTGTTTCCTTTTTTTGGGGGCGGGGGTGAGGTGAGGACGCTGCATATCTTGCATTGTTTTCAATCATTTCATTCGATTTTCGTTCGCTCTTCGATTTCTAGCATTCTATACACCCCTATGAAAATGTCTAACCAAATAGATCATGACTGCTCTGCTATATCCGAATTATTGAATGTAATAATAGTAATTGCGCGTTTGCGCTCACGTGATTTACATGCACATGACTATGAAAAGGTAAGCACTATTTATTATAATTCAAAAGAGTAATAAAGATCGCACATATAGTGAGAACTTGACATGCAATGACTAACGTCTTTTCTCTCTCTCTGTCTAAAAGGTGGCTCGTTTCTTGGAGTTGTGAGCATTGCGTCAGCAAATGAGCAATTGTTTTCAATGAAACAGATTTTAAGCTCAGCTATTTTGTTCCGGCGGAGCAATTGTCGCGGAGCAATTCATGCTGGAGCAATTGTCGGCGAGCAATATGTCGGCGGAGCAAATGTCTGCGAGAAGCAATTGTCGGCGGAGCAATTGCCGGCAGGAGCAATTGTCGGCGTGAGCAACTCTTGTCGTTCGGGGAGCAATGCTCGCCGGAGCATTTGTCCAACGATTCGGAAGCGGATTGTCTGCGAGAAGAAATGCTCGCGGAGCAATTGCCGGCGGGAGTAATTGCGGCGGAGCAATTGTCGGCGGAGAAAGTCGCGGAAGCAAGTGTCGAGGAGCAAGTGTCGGCGGAGCAATTGACGCAGGAGGCACTTTGAACGTCGGAGCAAATGTCGCGGAGCAATTGTCACTTTTTGCGGAGTATTTGTCGGCGGAGCAATTGCCGCCGGAGCATATGTCATGGATTCGTTAGTTTGAAGTGATAATCTGACAGAGAGAGAGAGAGAGAGAGAGAGGGGGTGATAGTAGGGTTGGGCAAATAATGACTTTTTTCTGAAAAGTTATGTCAAACAAGTTATTTCTATAGTCAAATTTGATGAAGAATCCAAAAATGACAATGATTTTTGTGTACGATGAAGTCTGACGTCGCTAAAGTGCAAAAAACCAAAATAGTGTATTTTGCCCATTCATCACACACTTTATAGGTATAAACCGGTTTCATTTTGTTTCTCTATGGATTTTGATGGTTTAAAAGCTCAAATCTGACAATTTTATCATGACCAAATGTACCTAGTATGGTTATAGGTGTTAATTAGTGATTTTGATATGAGGTGATTTTTGCTCGATATTGACTGAACATACCAATTAGTTTGTTGCATTTTGCGAGTCTACCTCTCCGCGCGCGCGCGCCAAACCTTCGCCATAGACCTGTGTACATTAATTACAAAAACGTTGAATTTCTACTTTTATAATTCCCCATATCTTTTTAATTTATCTACGAATCGAACCAGTTGAAAAAGAATATAAATATTGAATATACATGTAAAATATTGACCACATAATTTTCTTCGTATCTTCTTTGGAATTCTGGCCTTTTTTGTTTGAAAACACCCTTATTGTTCTTTTCACACAAAATCTGAAAGCCCCAAATAACACGTGTTTCTATGGAGAAAGATGTCAAACCACAGTGACAAGGTGTTTTTTGTTGATTGGTTAGAAGTGTTTCTTGTGGCGGAAATGAACCAGTTGAAATGTCTAATAGAAGAGTACGATTTCATTGTTTGATCTATCTATTCTTCTTTCCTATTGGCTGTATAGAATTCTGGCCTTTTTTATGAATATAAGTGCTTCCTTTGGGGTCATGAAGTTACTCGGAATCTATTGCCAATTCAAATTACGCATTTATACACTTGCAACGAATGCCTACGCTGTTACGCAATCGCAATTTTATTTGATTTGAACTGTTTTGAAAGTTTATCACTCAGGTTTTTAATTACATTTTCGTGTTATTATATATTTTTTTATATTTAAAAGCTTAAAAGAAATAAAAATTGATGTATTATTGATTATTGATATGTGATCTCTTTTTATTTAGACTGATCACTAAATTGGTTTGTCAGCGCACGCGTACCAGCGCGTACAGCTAAGTGTCTTTCTGGTGACCTTCATCTACGCAGATGCAACAAATTGGCCGAAACTTTTTGACATGACTAACTACCAAACTACACTAACAGTCAACTTAGGTAGGATTAATCATGTTGGATTAATCATGTTGGGTTCCCTGACACCCAAAAGACATATAAAACGCAATAAAAGTGGTTTATACGTATAAAAAGTATGATAATTGGGCATAATACGCTATTTTGGCGGCAATTTTGGGTTTTTTTTGCACTTTAGCGACGTAAGACGTCATCGTATGCAAAAATAATTGTCATTTTCAGTTTCTACGTCGAATTTTACTATAGAAACAACTTGTTTGGAAAAAAAAGTTGAGATTCGCCCAACCCTAGTGATAGAGAAAGAGAAAGAGAGAAAATAAAGGAAATATATATTCTATTATATAAATTTTAATATTGTTATTTGTGTGAAAAATGGAAACTAAGACCATTTTCTTGAGTTTGATACCAGCAAATTATTTTTATACCAGGAAAGGCAACATTTCAAGTGCGTCATTCACTCATGAATTTGTCTTGTTTGCATACCATAATCGAAAAAAAAAGAAGAATTATCATGCTGGTTTGATCATCATCGTACATGAATGTGTTTGACACTTTAAACTCATATGTCACGCGGTTATGCAAAATAATTTATGCATTTAAAAGGATAATTTGTGTTTGCCTATCCAACTACCTGTTTGAGTTGTGTTACTCCGTGCATGCACAAAACGATTTCTCAACGGAATAATCATAAAAAATATATAAAAAGATTAACAAGTGGAGGGGTTTTATTAGTATACAGATGATATAATCATAAATATGTATAATAATTAATATAATCTAGATATGCTTCTTAGTATGATGAGTCATAAACATGTGTTTGACATCCGTATCCAATGCGTCAAGACAATAAATACTCCTAAACCATTTTGTCCCTGAAAGTTTTCAACTATACCAAGTACTTCAAAACGACATCCTTTACTATTACGTACGCAGTAACATACACCAGTAGTAAATACGTCATAAGCTATCCCTCAAATGCCACCGCTGTACCCCCTTTTCAGTAGCTTTTGTTGAAAGAGTAATTGTTCTTGTTCATTGAGAAAAAAGTTGTACTCCGTATTCAGTGAGTGATAAGTGACAACGCCCTTGCATGTGTAGTTTTGTGTGGCTTCGCGCATACTTGCTTTTATTACGGGTGGAAACGGACCGGTATATATTTATCACGCATAAATATCGGTTGCCGTGGCGTTTTTTCATTAATTCGTAAAGTGTAAGTATGCATTTTCTATGCGATTGCGTTTTACTGGTTAAGAATTGTATTTCTGGAGAGAATGTGTGGATTTAGCTTTCGATATACAGCAATCACTTAGTTCATTTATGCTGGAAAATGAACTTTTGTAAACTTTACACTTGATTACTGCGTTTGCAATGTGTTTATCGGGAGTATGCCTTCTTTTAGGGATTCGTCAACTACTGTATATTGCAATGCATTTGCTATTCTGTGATTTCATCCTTTATCTTGATAGTCTCAATACTTACAGGAAGGATATATAAATTAATTAAGTTGAATCGTTCTCCCAAACCTTTTACTTTATAATGACTATATATTTTATTGCAAGATGATCGAAATTCATGATAATTTACCTTCTGAAGCCATGTGGGCCAAATGTCGTAGTTTTTTTTTTTTTTTTTTTTTTTTGTCTTCAACAGTGTTTTATCATACAATACCTGTTTTGATACATGATCGTACATTATTCACTGTATATTCGGTACGCATTATCTACACACTTTTTTTTTAAGTCTCTTTATACTATAGCATGGATTATCGCAAGTTGGATTATCCCGTTAATGCTTCGGCTTCATGATCAGTGTAGATTATCCAAACTGCAATGCACAGATCGTAATTCATAGGCTACTCTTATTCGAATCGGCTAGCTATTATTATCATTTTATTTTATTTTGTAGTCTTAAGACAAATCAGTATCCCAAACAACTTAACAGGAGAAATGAAAAAAAGGGGTGAGACTTAGATCTACTCGAAATTTAAAAGCAAGTTTATTTGGTTCACTCGTAGTACATCACCGTTGAAAAGGAATACAAATGTATTGATTGTTATTCATTGAACCATATAATTGAAGAAAAAGACAGTAAGTTATATCCACAACACCCCCACACCGCCATCATAATATTATTGTGATATTCTGTAGGCCTACATCATGCTCTAAGGACTGAAATGCAAATATGCTATGTCACTGATGGTGCGTTATGATAATGATTTATGAGGCATTATTAGATCTGCATGCGGCCCGTCGTTACTATAGCTCTCTAAATGTAATTAAATTCTTCTTTCGCCAAACATCCTAAGGGGAGATTTAACTCAAAAGGATACATGCGGATCGTCCATACAAAGGGAAGAGGATTATAGGAAAAAACTGTGCTGAGGTTAAAACCTAGTCAATATGTATTCGTTGTAAGTAAGGTGGGTCATATTCCCCTCCTAAAAGAAAGAAGCAAATTTTTAAGAATACAACGCCAAAAATAGATACACACACGTACATTACAATTCGTACAGATTATGGAGGTACGGTATGCCTTTATACCAAACTCTCACATAATCTGTCAAACCTTTCTTCTTCTTTTTTTTTTTTTTTTTTTGGGGGGGGGGGTCTCTTCTTGCCCCATATTATATCTGGCAGTTTGGGGAAACATGGGACAAGAAAAGGGCTCTGAAAAATTGCAACAAAAAAGCAGAAATAAAACTAATAAAACATTGCCCAAATGGAACCACTCACAGTTTACAAGAATATATATTTTTCATATTACGATAATGAAATAATTCGAATTTAACAAAAATTTGTTGTTTTTTTTTGTGCAATATTGTGTGTGTATGTGTGTGTGTGTGTGTGTGTGTGTGTGGGTGTGTGTGTGGGTGTGGGGGGTGGATGTGTGTGTGATTGGGTGTGTGTGTTTTTGTGTGTGTTCAATCCTGCCCCTCCCCCCTCACAATCCCTTTTCATTTTGTACCTTGCCGAGACACAGTGAATAACATTAAACCTTATGCGTGATATCGATTTAGATTGATAGGTTTGTTCACATACAATCGACTTAAAAATCATTATTCAAATCGTGTCATAGATGCTTAAACGAGTTTACCTGTAACAATTCTGATGTGATGAAAATCAAATTTTAAATATGTAATAATCGTCAATGTCAACTTTTATTTTTTTTAACATGGAACCACACCCTTACTATTAAATTATCACATTTTTTTATTCGTTTCGTTTCATTTCTATAGGTTTAAAGAAACTAATTCAAGATGGGTGTGGAACTAGGAGGTTGCGCCAAGTGCTCCAAATATCTTCTGATTGTCTTCAATCTTCTCTTCTTTGTAAGTATCGGCTTGAATTTCTCCCATCTTTTTTTTTTTTTTTTTTTTTTTTTTTTTTTAGCTCACTTCGCAATAGTAATTGACGAGAACAATTCGTAGCCAATTTCGTTTAGGACCATGTGGAACCAATGACTACACTGCACGTGACCATGATGACTGAAATAAATTAGATACTGTACCTTCATTCCAAAACTTTCAGTGTAACTTTGTGAACTTTGCAAAGCCGAATATTAATATGTAGTTTTAATTAACTGGCCCCGTGGAGACGCAGCAACATTCATTAGTTGCAGCTGAAATGGGCTACCAGCCGTTTTTTTAATCTAGATATATGTTTATATTTCATATGTAATTGTATATGATTTTATTATACGGAAATAAAACCAAACCAAACCAAACCAATTGACAGTTTTCTCCTCGCTTTCTATTGTCTAAAAAGTATTTTTGTACTGCACTTTTCTTTCAAGTTCCCTTTCACATTCTATCACCACAAACAACAAACGACCTACTTGATTGATGCACTTAATTCTTTTCTGAAAAAGATATAAACATCAACTGAGTCAGCAGAATAATTGAAAATTGATCATTTCACTTTGGAAATGATGTCACCTACGACCAAGAAATGTTCTTGACCCCTTTATCAATATTTATTCTTTCTCTATGTTGCCCCCTTCTACCTCCATCTTTCTGAGTGCTGACTGACAATAAGATACATTCTTTTCATAATACTTTATTGTATTCCCTGGTACAATTGAACGAAATTCATAACTCTCCAATCTAATTTCTCTTCATTATTCTACTTTATTCTTCATCAATTATTTATGATGATTGTATGTTTTCTTTTACTCAGTTGGTTGGAGTGGCTCTTCTAGCCGTTGGGATCTATGTGATTGTTCAGCCATACCAGCTCGAGATCTTGGAGATCTTGGACAACCCTTTGATTCAGAACAGTGCCTATCTGATCATAGCTCTAGGAAGTTTCATCTTAGTGGTTGCCTTCTTAGGATGCTGTGGAGCTTGCATGAACTCCAAGTGCCTCCTTGTTATTGTAAGTGGACACCCAGTCGGTTCTAGGACAAGTACCCCTGCACAATTACCCCCGGACAACTACCCCTCCCCGCCATATACCACCTAACTTTAGGCCTAATTTCCTGGGTTATTTTTCCTCGGGGTAATTGTCCAGGAGTAGTTGTCCTGGAGTAGTTGTCCTGATACGAACGTAGTCATTATCTGTACTACATATTATAATCATTGATAGAACGTGTGTTACATTTAATCTACCTATTAATAAAGCAGTTATTGATTAATATTAATGGAATACCAGGGGACCTACGACTATCCTTCCCTAAATACACGATAAAAAGTAATAGCAGTAGCAGCAGTAGTAGTAGTAGTAGTAGTAGCAGTAGATTTGGTAGTATAAGTCGTATAGTAGTAGAAGAGAAAAAGTAATATCACTGGTTTTGACTTTAAGCATTAACAGTTGTCATTGTTGCTGTCCTGTTATATACTTGGAGGCGTATGAAAAACACTATTTTCTCATACTATGTTACTTTAATAACAACGAGATTAAACTTTTTTGTTGTTGCTTGTTTTGTTTTTAATAATAATGGGTTATTCTTATAGTTGAAACACGTAACGCGTATTATAATAATCCTATCATTTTCAACATTTTCTCCTCAGTATTTCATCATCATCTTGATTATCTTCATTGCCCAGCTGGTTGGATGCGCATTGGTCCTTGCATTTAGAAGCCAGGTAGGTCCAGCAAGAAAAGCAATGTTACACCCTTCCCCCTTTTAAAATCAAATTTCATAGACGTTGCCCCATTTTACTTTCCCTACTTAATGATTGTGATTTGTATCCGGTTTGAAAGGGAAATATAATTTAATTGACATAAAAGATACTTAAAATTTATTAATCATAGCTTCAAAAACATCAGAATAGAACATATGCTATAAAGACCCATTGTATTGTAAAAAAAAAAATGTACTGCTTTCCTAGTGTAAATCAAACTAATGAATGTATCCAAGCCAAAATATGGACATTAGAATGTATTGATATATCATGCATAATAGATGAATATCGAAAACACATTATTTGATTTAGAAAGCAAGTATCGGAAACAGTTACATGTCATTTTACAAATACTAAAAGTGCCTGAAATATGTTAATTTATTCTAGATCAGCAATGCCCTTAATCTTATATCCTCTAAAAGTGTAGATCACTTTATCTTGTAATTCAAGTAAACTTATTCTCACTTCTCTTGGAAACCCTTTACCAGGTTGATACCTTCGTTACCGACTCATTATCATCAACCATGGAGACTTACATGGGTGAGGGTGCAAACGATACAGTCAGTACTGCATGGAACGCTATGCAAATCTTTGTAAGTACTTCCAGTCGATACAGTGTGTCTCAAAAATAAGGAAACCGAATTGTATTGCATAACTGTTCTGTTATAATAGAGTTGTTATTATTTTATGAAAATTTCCTTGACGAAATGAACGTGAGACATATAAAACTCTGCTTATCTGTTTATATTTATTATTCAAAATTCCGCACTCTATTGAATAAGATCACCACAAAGAAAAAAGTGTTACCGAAATTCTATTTGCAACTCTGCTAAGTGAGCTGATAGGGTATAGTAAAATAATTTCCGGGAAAGAAAGCAAAATGAAGGAAGGAAACACACCATAATTTACTTTATTTCATTTATTTGTTTTATTTATTTGATATTTATTTATTTATGTATCTATCTATTCATTTTTATTTGTTATATATTTGTCTTTATCATTAGTATAATTATTACTATGTTTTGTTTTTTTCTATTGGGGGTCTCTTTATACGACACATTTTGCATAAAAGAAAATGCTCCAGAACAAATAAAATAACCATAATTATGGTTAATCGATTTTATCACATATTAAATAAAACTGAATATGTAGTCATTTGGCCTTCCTAACCTAACTGTAATATGAATGAAATATTGATTAACAATGCATATATATTAATCTGGATGTCTTTTAATTTGTTTCTCTCTCCCAAAGCTTGAATGCTGCGGAACCAATGGTTATGAAGACTGGGCTGATTCTAACTGGGTGAATGATACATCTCCTATGATTACTGTTGATGGGAACCCGTATGCACAGACCTACCCTGCTACGTGTTGTGTGGTAAGAAATTTATTTCATAATCGTTTATTTGAAATTGTATGATATCTTTCTAAAAAAAAATAAACAATTAAAATGTTAGCTCGTGAAGGAATGAATACCAGAAAAGAGTGAATTTAGAGTGAAAAGACATAGTTTCATTCCTTTTTTCTCATTTGGAACTGAATTTGGAGTGAAAATGCACGAATTTCACTCAAAATTTACTCCGTCAAGAGTGAACCTTTTCACTTTGTATAATATCCTGTGAAACAAAAAAAATGTATTAATTCTTAAATATATTCATACATTTAAGAATTAAATCAGAAGTGACCATTTATAGACAGTTGGCTCACTCTCACTCAAATGGACATATCAGTGAAAATTTGGTAAAAATCAGATAAATGATAAGGAAGTTAATGAATATTTGAAAAGTTGCGATCTCTGATGATGTATAGGAATTCTCCCATTGGCAATGTAGTCACCTTGTGTGATGACATACAGGGAGAACTCCCCACAAGCATGGTGTGCACATAAACTATTCAAAAGGTCACTTTAATCCCATTATAATAATATTTAGTTTTAACGATTTATTATGTGTTTTATATATTCATCTATAGAAATGTTCTATAGAAATAGTGTTGATATCAATGTGTATTTCTCTTCCGCAGTTCGTGGACAAGTACACCATTATCACAGGAGCCGAGTGGCCAACACCAGTCAACATCTCATCGTGTCTGGGAATCCAAGGAGCTCTCTCAAATGACACACTTAACACACAGGTAAGGACACCAATTATGAGATTTTTGGTTTTGTTTTGCTTTTTTGACTGTTTGTTTGTTTGTCTTTTAGCACGTGAAGTTTTGAAATCGAAGAAAATTGATAACTGATTGCAGGTTAATG
This sequence comes from Paracentrotus lividus, assembly GCA_940671915.1. Classification (NCBI taxonomy): domain Eukaryota; kingdom Metazoa; phylum Echinodermata; class Echinoidea; order Camarodonta; family Echinidae; genus Paracentrotus; species Paracentrotus lividus. Next base: position 30,501,210 of record CALNVZ010003426.1, read on the forward strand.
CAATGTTTACAAATTAAAGCAATTGTGGTGTCGTCGTCAGCATCCGTATTCCAGTGGAATAATGCATAGACTTTCATTCAGAAGGTTGCAAGTTCGAATCCCACGACTTTCCTTGCTTTCTGGTGCTAAAATTAATGTTTTAGGAAATAATAGTTTTGAAAAAATGTTTAGGAAGACGTGAAGGGATAGGGGTTATCATCACGATCATTATTAATATAATATGTATTCATTCATCTTGTCATAATCGTTATTTTCATTACTTTTCATCTACTATCTTCTTGCACACAGGGCTGCTACAGTGCGTTCCAAGACTTTGTCTCAAGTCAGATCTACTATGTAGGAGGAGTTGGACTTGGACTTATCATTTTTGAGGTAAGAACAAGTAATCAAGAACAATTGGCATTATCCAGGTGAAATAGGTTTTGACTCCTACCCAAACCTCTGTTACGACCGTACCGGTAATGTCACACCGACGCATTATTTCCGTCTGGGACCAACCTTTGACGTAACCATCCGAAAGACGTGGGATTCGAAACTCGGTCCGGTCTGCATCATTTTTTGCAGGCTAATTTTCTGTTTCCATTATGAATTTGATTTAAATGATTCTAGTTATTTTCTCTAAAAAGGCCCACAAACTGATAAGAATGGGACTGAGGACAGTTCGAATCCCTTTCGGATGATGACGACAAAAGTTGATCCCAGACGTAAATAATGCGTTTTTGTGACCAGATTGTGACATTATGCATCGTGCGACATTACCGGTCGAATCGTAACAACTCCTCATCCAGTAAGGCGCTTTACAAATAAAGTATTCACAAAATTAATACTTCCGAGAATAATGCGGGGCATAATGACTGACAACATTGGCAAGCTAAAAAAAAAAGAGAAAAAACATCTACAAATATTAAGAAAATGTTTAAGCTTTTGAATCAATTTCTTGTTTCTACTTCAGAAAGTTCTTAAGACAGTGTAACTTCAACTGACTGTATTGTGTAGTAAACTATACTGCAAGTGTGCTACTTCCATGACTACAATAATTGTGCCACAGACTAGGGTGCCAATGAAAAATTGTTCTATTTCGGTTTTATTTCGTATTGTTTTGTGTTTCACTTGGAAACACTTGATTAATTTTCTTTTTTTTTTCTTTTTTTTTTTTCTCTATTTCTCTCTAGCTCCTTTCAATGGCATTCGCTATCATCCTCTGTCGCGGCATCTCAAAGGGAGAAGATGTGGTCTAGGCAACGCATTTTAATAATTTAAAAAATGCCCAATATCATCACATACTATGGAATACCTTGAACTGAAACGTCCAATATACACTGTATCAAGTTTATTTCAAATAGAGATCTTCTTCCCCTTGAATCGTTCAGTAATTGTAATACATGTTTGATTGTAAATCGCTTTTGGATCAAAAAATATTCCACAATTAAAATAGCATTTTAGGTATTACAAATTGAATGAAAAATAATTAATCTTCAACGTTTGAAAGCATTTTTACTAGAATATTTGAAACACGATGTAAATAAAAAAATAATTTCCATATGGACTCATGCAAAAATATTCAAATACATAAAGACAGATCATTAAGTTGAATAGCTCAGCTCTTCATAGATGTACTAAAAATGGATATCTGGAATGAATATTCTTCTTAGTCTTCTCAGATTTTTTACCAATATCGTTATCTCTCTAAAAAAAAAATATCCGTAATGATGTTGAAATCGTTCAACTCTATCTGATGGTATTGGCTGAATGTTTTGTTTATGATTTTACTCTCTTGTATAAATCTTAACATTGTATAAATGTATGTATATTTTATATTATTAACCTGATTCTCTCGGATTTTGTTTTTTATTATGATCGAACAATGTTCTGAAAAGTCACATTTTTATACAAAATTATTTGGTAATGGGAGTAGTTCTGTGCATAGTATTTAAACAAGCAAAAAGTGAAATTTAGACATTTATTATACATATTGTATTGAAAAAATTCTATATTTTCTGGAAAATAGACATAATTCACAAATTTAGAGGCTTATAAAATGAGGCTTTGCTGAATATGATCTGAATAAAAAAACAAAACGTGTATTTATGAAAAACGTATAACTGTATTATTGGACTTGATATCGGCTGATGTTTAAATTGTAAATAAGATTAAACGTGTGAAGCTATTATAAGTCTTTCAATATGCAAGAGGCTATTTTACATAGAATAAAGGTTATATGGGGATGATCATGAGATTCTTCTCTGGAAATTCCTGTGATAGTTTGTAATGTTATGTATTTATCTTCAGTGTTAGTTCTTTAATATCTACACAATCAGGTTAGCGGAAAACAGTAATTATCGACTACCAAGTATTGTTGTTTGTGCTGTTTAATATGTAATGTTTTATCAGACAAACCCTCAAAAGGGCATTAAAAAAAAAAGGATAATCTATTTGCCTTGTGCATTCATTACTGAGATTTATATGGCATATTCATGAGTGTGCTTATGTTGTTTCAACTACAAATTGTCTTAGATTATTAAAAAAATCGAATGACTTGTATTGTATGTCATACCTTGAAAAATTATTGTATTAAAGAGGCTTATAATATCAAAGAGATGGTTAAACTTTTAGGCTGGAACATTTTTATGTAGAACCAAGTACTTCTCGTCTATGGTCTTCAATGAAATAAAAGGAAAGTATCTATTTTTGTTTTTATATAACCGAAATTAAGGTTTAATTGATTGTATTCTACTATTTGCTTGCATCAGTCATTCCATTGCGGCTGAAGAAAATTAAAAACTTACTGGGGAGGGATTTGGAATATTATTTGAGATTTTAAAGGGATTTAGTAACTTTCAAAAACAAGAGCAATTACATAAAGATTAATAAAATTATATTGTTCCAACAGTAAAAACAAACTACTGAAAGTTTCGGATCAAATGGAAGTTATTTACTACCTTAAAACAGTGTAACAAACAATGCCAAGCATACAGCCGAACACCAGTACTCTCTTCTGATAGCTCACCAGGCCGCTAGGGAGGGGGGGACTATACAACAGGACATGGGTGTGTGGAAAAGCACATGGTTTTACAAACCATCCGGTGTTGGTTTATAAAATTTGAGTATGAAATCATTGATATCTCGAAGGTAAAGCAAGCAATTAGCTTGCAATTTTGAAGAGATACCAGACTGACCTAAGTGTTTATAATTATGTTGGCAAAATAAGCTAAATCGAATAAATGTGATTTGAATATCATTCAATGTTACTGCATCCCTTTAATGATATCGTTTACAGTACCTGCCTGGAGTCTGCATTCGTTTTCACATGTGTGTTTCTTGCTTTTTAAAATCTTGATAATAATGACAAATAAATGCAACGTGGTATTTCAATCAGTTTTGAATACTCTCGTTTCCTTTATTAAGTTATATGTTTACAAGAATTTCGATCTTTTATTATATTTAATCAGAGTCTCGTGTCTGGCGTACGCGTACACTATTAAAAAATAAAAGGGTGTAAAGAGGTAAATCACCATTTAAAGGGGTCGAGGAGTGACGTTTCGAAACAGGGAGAAAAGGGGTGTCAATCATCAGCCCTTTCCACCATTTTTAAAGTATAATAACTGTTTCAGGTAAAGTTTGATTGAAACGATAAGTGAAAAAGAAGTAATAATGACGTCCAAGAACATTTTTGTTTAAATCTTCAACTATTATCTACGTTCACAGTCATGACAGTTGTGAAATATGGACTCTCCGATAAAAAGAATTTGAACCGACCCTTTACGAGAACTCAGGTTTTGAATATTTACGTACTGCTTTATACCATGCCATTTGAAGTGGTAATAGTCTTGTCCTCTTGTGGAGGATGGGCACGTTCATGAAGAAGAATAAAGGAATTTGTCATCATTCAAAAGCGACGCTAATTCCTTGTTATGAGATCTGTAGAAATCGTCCAAAATCTTTCTCGTTGCAGGCAACATGTGGCCCTGTATACGTGTGTTAACGTTTCCATGAGGTTGATTGATGATAAGTTGTGCCTCTTCATCGCTGATTTGTCCTATTAAAATAAAAATGGCAAGTACATCACAACAATGAAATTAAAAGGGTCCGATTTCTCGTCTTCTTCTGTATGTCAACACCATCAAAAACAGCAACAAATGATTTTTTTTTTTTCTTTTTGACACCCCGATAGCCATTATCAATCAATATAAGCACATTACTTCGTTCATCGAATTTTATTCCAGACTTATTTTATGAAGGCATTCCACCTATACTGCAAAAACAGCGGTGTTAGATTTAACACCACGTCCAGACACACTGGTGCTCTAAATTAATACCAGATTAATACCAGGTTTTAAAATAAATCACATATTATTTCAATACTAGCCTACATGTTAGTGTTTCTTTGACACTGTACATTGTGTTAATTTCCAATCTGATACCATGGGTGTTGATTTGATTGTGTTTGTGTTAATTTACCGGTGGATGTGGATATTTTTTTTTTTTTTTTTTTTCAAAAAGTTCAGGTTTTTTTTTTTTTAACTTTGTATTGGCACCACGTGGTGCTCGAGATTTTGAATCGATACCAATCTAACACCACAAGTTTAACACGGGTTCGGTGTTGCATTTAACACCAGCGTTTCTGCACATTCCAAGACAATGGGTGAAGTGACACATGTCATGTACAGGAAATGTCTTGTCTAAGGACAAAGCCTAACTTGGGTTGTGCAATAGAAGAAATCTAAATTTTCACGTTACTTATCATGCTTATGATAAAAATAAAATAGGCCTACTTACTTATAAAATAGTCAGGTTCTTGTCTTTTTTAAAACCTTACCTCAAGGATCGCTTTACCACCATGGCTACAATACAACCCCTGAGTACAAAGTTTTTGGACTTACTCAAGTCGAGGAATTCGAGAATTTGTCTGTAGACGCCAAGAGAATCTGCTTGCCAGTCCTCCAATCGAATGACGAGTACCCTATCACGTGAGAAAGCGTTTATCCAATCACGAAGATACACGTGGTAGATTGACACTTGGAGTTCTGGTATCCAGCTATGAGGCTAAAATAATAATAAAAAATAAAAAAAACCTAGCAAATGTTAGTCTCGTGACTGTGTTTTTAATTTTTGTTAAATCCCTTTCATTAAGCCTTTTCCTTTCATTCCCTTCACAACTCTAATCGCCCCATAAGTGGGTCATTTTGAAGAAAAAATATACCCACAGCCTTTTCATGTAGATTTACCCCACGTTGTTACCAAACACGTTTTATTGTAAATTGAATTGTATTACTGGTATAAACATTCGCGTTACAGCTTTAAACTCTCAATTTGAAATCGAAAATGGAAAACAATATCATAAGTATTGGGGGAAAAATTATTTTGAGCCAATGTCTGGAAACGATATCAACATTGAACGGTCTGTTATAAAAATGACAATCACAATTTATGTCGCTGACGAAACAATTGTAATGAAATCTTTGTCTCCACTGACACCTTTAGAAAGCATGTTTTCCTCTAAATTTGCAATAATTGCAGAATTTTTAGGTAGTTTAATAAGCATAAGACTTCGCATGGATATTTTATTGTTTAATATGCTCGCAGCGTCTTTAAAGTTTACAATAGTTTATGAGCTCTTTCAGAACCATTCCTCCAGGGAATACATGGCATATCAACAGAACAAAAACTTAAAAACTGTTGTCCCAAATATTTCGAAGAATACGCAAATCAATGCAAGGGCAGAAAAGGACCCATCTCTATATTCGAGAAGAAAGGTTTTACTAAAACAGCATTCTTCATGAATACTTACACACTCGGGTACATAGGCACAATACCGGAGGGTACGAGTCTTCAAACACTCCTGGAAGCACTTGATGTTCTCAAGAACGAAATCGTGCCATGCCGTGGAGTTTTTGGTACCATGGTTGCCGAACCAATACCATGACCACCCCCTAAAATTCAATCGACAAACAAAATTAGTACATCAATGTACTAGCGAAGGCTGTGTCATGTTGTCCACGGCCCGGTATCGGTGTTATGGTGTTCCGTTTTTTTGGTTGTTCTACAAGTCCTGGTTCGAACACAATGTCCTGACCACTCCGGAGTCCTGACAACCCTAAAAATGGTGAAATTTTTGCAAACTCTCTTTTTTAAATATATACATATATTATATTTCATGCATGTAGTTTTGTTTTGTTTTGTTTTTTTCAATAGAAAGTGGAATAGAATTATGAATAAAAAACAGAACTCATATTTTCGCTACGTTTCGGCGAGTACTTTTGTCGTCATCATCAGGCGGTATAATATTGCATGAAATATTGAAATATAAAATATTGCCAAATCCCGAAGTATGTCACATCTGTGATCCAGTCATCATGGTCATTAGAGATGGGGTATTTTCATGCTTTATTTGAAAAAAAAAGAAGAAAAAAAATTACCTATCTGTTGGGTTTCTAACCATCATGATGATCTTTGCATTAGGCTGAACTGCTCCGATGAGATCGGCGTTAGTGAACAGAGGTTCGGAAACGTTCGGGTAACTCTTCGTCCAATCACCAATATGGTTGGATGTTGAAATCGACGCATCGCCTACATTAATGAAATAAAATACATAAATAGATAAACCCATTGAAACTCAAACGGAATGATTAAAAGACCAAATCCACTCAAAATAAATTTTAAACAAAATTTAATGCATTAATCATTCGTCAAAATTTTGTTTTAATAAGTAAAACAAATATATATTCCGGACTAGTCTTAGTCCAGACTTAATCACGTGACTTTGACGTAGGACCTGCCATTGGTGGTTAAAATGTAGCCAAAGTTTAAAAGAATATGAAAGCAAGCCATTATTGTCATTTGTCTTTTCAGTTTTGTTTACAATATGTTCATAGAATTATAGCAGTAATAGTAAATAATATAGAATTCATGCTTGGACACAACATGCAATTGCCTACCAAAAACCATTTGATGATAAGGCCTTCCCTCTTGGTTGGTCAATGTCTTATTAATGAGGACTGGAACCGCAGTTGATTTATATAGGTTCAGGTACCACTCCAGAGAACTGTCGTCTTTCCCACCTGTTACAGCACGCATCTGTAACACTGCAAATACGTTAAAAAATATATATTAAAAATATATTATAGTCGTTCCACGTGTTGGAAGATAATATTGAAACAAAATACAAAAGACAGTCATGCTTTAATATTCCAACTATTCAATGTTTATTTCAACGAATTTTCGGACGGTCCTCCATCCTTTCTCAAGTTGACAAAATGACATAAAGAGTGGAAATTCAATATTTTATGGTAACAATAGTGCATAGGCCTACGTGCTCAAAAGGAGAATCATAGTGATTCGCCTTTTGAGCTCGTAGGCCTAGCTCTATAAAATAATGGCTTGAGTAAACCATGGATCGTAATAACTATTCAGGGGAAGAGACATCGAAAAACAAGCATAGTTTTACCTTCTTTTTACGCCATACATTAAAAAAAAAACATTCTTCTCATTATTAATGGTGATTTTAAGCGCGCGTGCCAAGGTGTACGGGAGAGGGTGTGTGTGTGTGTGTGTGTGTGTGTGTGTGTGTGTGTGTTAGCGCAGGTGTGCGGGGACGTAATGAGCGAATATGTTTGATGTATGCTTTTTTAGAAGAGAAAAAGATAGTTATCTACGTAAAAGATGTTATTTTACCATTTTGATATAAATTAGTTTTTCTGTCACGCAAAATTTCGAATGGGTAGGAAATATAGGCAAAATGTATTTTGGATGAACAGTTGGTAAATAGTAAAATATTCTAAATTTAAAGTTATTGTGAGATACAATGAAGTTGGTATAACAAAAAAATATATATACTAATATTACTAGAAAAAAAATGTTTTATATCAAAAGTCGGGGTCCCGGCAAATTAGAAGTTGACCCAGGACCTGTGCGTGCATTGTACATGCAACGCACGCTACGTTGATGGCACGTGCCCCGTAGCCTACGACGAGTTGTGACCACCACATAAGAGACCAACAAAATGAATATTAATGAATATTAGCAAAAAATTTACCCAACGCTTTAAGAGAAAGAAAGTCGAATGAAAGAAGTAAATAATAATAGAGAAGACTAGAGACAGACAAATTTATTGTGTAATAAAAAAGTGACACTATCGGGCCAGCCAGAGGCAATAGGGAGTTTTAGAATCATACCGACGTGAACATGAACGAGGTTCTCGATTGAAAGAATGGAAGCATTTGATGAATAATTATGATAATAATGGTAACGCTCAAAGCCCCCTATAGCTTCTCGGTCCAATTTGAGAACGCCGAGACTAGGTATTCAAGGTTCTCAATTCAGCCTGTCAACTGGAATCAGAAGTTAGGAGAGCTAAGAGCATCAAGCATGAGGAAGCCACCATTATTATTATAATTTTTATCCAAAGGCTTCCATTCTTTACATCTAGAACCTAGTTATGTTCACGTCGACATGAATCTAAAACTCCCTAATATAATTATAGCTTACTATACCTTCCTCTCTGTGGCAAGGTGTTTCAATGAAGCCATGTCGACGAGGCCCCCACCAATGGGGCTCTTTGGGAACGTTGACAACATCAGGATGGGCTACAATCTTATCCCACACATCGGTTGTACCGCACTTAGGCATTCCGATAATATAGAAATAAGGAAGGCAATTCAGTTCCGCATCGTCGTGCACCCAACACGGATTCTTGAAGTTTTCGAGAAAGCTCAGTGGAACCTTCTCAAAAACCTATTTGGAAATGAAAATAAAGTTTCAAGATCCGATTAGCAAATTGATTAAACTAGTTTACGTATTACATAATCCCTTTCCAATTGATATTGTGTATCAACATAGTGATTATTATTAATACCATGGTAAATGTGCCCATTTAAATTATAGCAGGGGTGAAATATCCATTTTAAAAAGGACTTAAGATATCTGGGCTTTAAATATCACTTTGAGATATCTGGCCAAGCCGGTTCGCTCGCTCAGGTTCGTATGAATTACAACATTGTATGTGAGATATAGAAATACGCCATGTTGCAATTAAATTACGAAATATGTCGACCACACATTTCCCTAATAAGTAGTTATAATAAGTTGTAATTGTCTTATAACTCACCTCTGGTGCCGATTTAACGATCTTCCTGGTGGCACCAGGCATCCTGGGCCATTTACAGGACAGCCCTTGGCAATATCCTTGATCGTCATATGAGAACAGTTTCGAATGGTCTGCGGACTGTACTTGTCGGAACTTGGCTGTATAATTCAGATCAGCTTTTTGTTGGTCTGTTTGCTTGGGTTTAGGGTTGGAGTCACTCGACGTGAAGTTCCTTTCACTCAGTTTCACGGTTGGAGTAGGATGATGAAAATAGCCTGTTTCATTTTTCTCGCCTTCCTTTTCTCCTTGTGGAGCCATTGAAAGCGATTGCCCAGATATAAAGGTTTCATATAGGCCTACTGGCCCATGCGTAACATCTTTGAATGCGTCCAGAATATATAGGCCTACTATGGCAATCATAGCTACACACAGCAGTGCCTGAGGTGAAGACAGAATAAGGTTAATAATCGTAAGCTATTAAAAAAAACAGACAGTTGCAAACTTGCAACCAATCAATGAATAATTCACGATAATATAGCCCCACTACGAAAGTTCAACTACGAATGAGACCAACAGCTAATCTTTGTGTGTGGTGTTTTGAGTTTGTGTAATAATTCTTTATTTTTGCATAGGAAGGTGGAGCCAATATAGACAAAATACATAACTTGAGTTCCCATCGAATGTCTAGTGGACATAACTTGGAAAAAATTGGAATAGATAATAGTTAGCAAACGATAACACACAATTTATAATGGTACTCATATCGAGCTAAAAACGTGGGCTAAATACGTATTAATCTTAGAAAAGTGTAAACATTCAAGTAGTCCAAATTTGCAATTAATTTGATTTTAAGCTTGCACTGTCAATAGACCTACTTTCTTTAATCATTGTCGCCGGGCACTTATCAATTAATGTTTATCAAATAAGACGATTTAGGTGACTAAACATAATTCGGTATAAGGAAGCAAATAAAAGTGAAACCAGAATGGTCCCTTTTTCAGACTGTCGGCTGTTTGAACAATTTTTTTTCGGCCTTTGGTCTACATCATGGTTGGGTTAAGGGGTAGGTTTAAGAGCTCAATCGGCTCAATCATTATAACTATTATACGTGACTCATGTATCTTCTTGGCTGGGAATTGATTTGTTTTTGTATATTTTCTTTTATTGAGGTAAATATTTTGCATCACAATAGTTTAAGGTGCGCCTTAAATTTTGTGCTCAAAGGACGTACATAGTTTAGGGCGCTTCTTCGTAGGTTCCATTTGGCAGCCACTTTGGGTTCCGATACCTTCAGGGCGCACCCGGAGACCCCGTAAAACCCCCTCACCACACCCCCACAAGAATTAGCCCCATGATAAGGCCTAAACCTTTGTGCTGAGCCTCGATGAAAACTTAAAGCTTTTCCCTGTATATTAATAGATTTTCGTTCATATTTCATAGTGTTGTCAAATCATTTCGGTATCCTTTGAAAATCGGGAAAGCTTGTACTCTTCATTTCGGATGTGCTTTCGCGTGGATAGTAGCCTAGTGATGGGATTATGGCTAATATGTGCGAAGTAGAAGCCAAAGATAACCTGGTGATTTTTTGCACCGAAATAAGGTGTTGATTTACAGAATCTAGGGTCTTTTTTTATACTCTGCTGTTCGCTATAAGAAGATAAATGAAACTATGGATAACCCTAGTGTGCTAATATTCCTAATGATAGTCTAGCAGAACAGACAACGCCATGCGAAAGCACGCGCGGCGACGATGCAAGTTACATAATGGGGATGGAGTTGCAGAACACGGCAGGATATTCCACCCTAAATAGAGGTTTTCGATAGCTCTCTTTGAACTTGTATATACTTTGAACTTTTAATGTAGTCAAAATCTGTATCTATACTTACAGAATTTCTTAATGTATATGTAGATCAATACAGATCAGAAATATAAGATAAATTGGTTATATATCGCATATAAAGGGAGACAGAATAGATAAAATGTTATTATGCCGCTAGTAGTTCCGAGTTCTCGCAGGGGTGACTTGAATTCGTGTATAATTATTCGGATACGTGATTATCCAGCCAACAAGATAATACATAAGAGGTGCTGTGTGAAAAATTTGGTTTACTCGCCCATTTTAAATTACCGTACGGCTTACACAGAAATATTCGAGCGACACCATTAAAGAAACTGACCTATACAGTTGGTGAAACCGTAAGCGATGGAAGCAAAATGTTGTACAGTGGTAATAAAAATAATTTCCGCAATACAAGGGCAACCCACCCCCCCCTTCCGGACCTAGTGTTATAATGGCCTACTGCAAATAATATTTTCTGGTCTAGAAACAATGAATGGGGGTATGAAGAATATGGGCAATCTAGGCACTGTATGTTTTCCCATTCACGACGTAATCCCAACACTTTCCTCTAAATACCTCATTGACCATTTGCCTTTTGGCAGATTGCTTCATTTTCCGCGTGGTCCCTTTCGATACAATTGATTAGAGAAAATGAAAAGGGACAAAGCTCCCCTTTCAGGGGATACAAAAAACTGATCTAAGCAACATTGGAAATGAATGAAATATCAAAATATACAGAATGGCTTGTAATTTTTACCTCTAGGAGGGTGATCGCTCTGAATTACATTATCTTCCAGGAGTGCCTTATGAGTAAGATGACACATTACATATCGATGATTCTTCTTCTACCATTTGGATCTTAGTTCTTTCCAACATCACAGGGGGAAATATCCCCTCAGAAGAAATTTGGCTTGTAATGCGCTTGGAGACTAGACCAAATATTTTGAATTGTGCAAATAATGATTATATTTAATATAAATCAAGGTCAGTATATTAAAAAGACGATACGACACTTTATTAGCAAGTTATAGATAACAACTTGTATTGTTATGGAGATAACACTCCAATATAGGGCCATTGGAGCGCACATCATTAATGTGTTCTGTAATGCAGGGAACGACTACTTGTGTAACCTATTTATCCATTTGTTTCATCAAAATATATGTACTAAAAATCATAATCTTTTCCTCAATTCTAAAGGCTTAGAGTACGATCAAAAATTTCTATGTAATATCGGTGACTATGTAATTGCGTATGTTAAAATATCCACACAGTCCTATATATATATCATGCAAAACAAAATATTAGGTTTTATATCACGAGGCCATCCAATATGAATTGTCCTCTTTCAAATGCTCAGTAACTTCTTCCTCATTGACTCTATATATATCAAATTTTTACCGAAAGTGCTATCAAGAACTGTAATCGTGACTTAATTATGACATTTTAGTCTTCTCATAGCATCCAGATTAAGGCTACCTAACCGTGACTGCATATATGGTGACCATTTTTCGCTGTCACTAAATGCACGCAGCTTGCCGAACGTACGTTAGCCTTTGGTCATATGTGAATCACAAAGTGTCCTAACCTGAGCATTATGTGCTCGACTTTCTTAGAGCAGCCCTGCATGCCTGCCTAACCCTCCATGCTAATAATGTCAGATACAAAGTTGCATATGAATAAGTTGTAGTCTTAATAAATTCAGGCCCATGGAACAAGAAACACACCTTTTCATGCTTCAACTGAATTCACACCAGTTTATTAATGTTGCCGAGGTATCAAAACTACAATATTTTCTCGACCTGATCAAAAAACATTCTTAGTTTCACTGATAACTACAATATAAAAAATGTAGGTTAATTTGTACACCGTTTTGTTAATAGTTATCACAAAAAGGTATATTTAAAGACTAGCTAATTTATAACACACAGTCAATGAGAGTGTTGGCTCATTCGCTTCGCTTAATACCTTTTCGGCTATTGGAATTAGTTTGCAAACACGACAGATTCAATTTGACACTTTACATAAATTTTTAGTCTAGAGTGAAGCTAGCCTCCAAAACTCAATGTCTGTATCAAATAAAAGGTGAGAGAAGATACAGTACACACAGTGAATCTAGTTCTTTACTTCAGACTCTACTAAGTGAACACGGTTTGTGCTGCAAACGATATATTGTGGAATCGCCTGCGTTCAGTAGCATGCAGTACTTGTACATAAATAGGTTGAGTCTGATTCAGTTTCATATTCTAATTCCATTTAGGAACATACATATATGATCTTTCGATGGTAAACAGATAAGATTATATATTCAAACAGATTATGAGAGAAAGGAATTGAGAAGAAGAAGGTAAAAATTGGTCTGATTTAGGCTGTGAATAGGTGTAAGAATATAGGTACATGTATATGAAAGGTAGATATAAAAATTGATAATAAACTTTTTGGTAATTCTAACCGTCATTATCAACACCATAAACCCTTCTTGTGTTTGTTTTATGAACTGGCTCCCCCACATCTTACAGGGGAATTATCCCTCAGGGAAATTTAGCTACAGTGAATGGAGACAAACCCCCAAAACATATTGGGAAAGTTTCAGAAAAATCAAGCAATGAATAAGAGAGAGATATGAATTTTTTAGATTTTGAGATCACTTATGATATGAAGATCCTCCAACAGCGACCATGATGTGTGATTTAATGCAGGAGATCTTTCTCATATCTATTGTACAACATTGTACTAAAATCATCTTTTTTCTTGATTCAAAAGGGAGAATAAAGAATCTTTTATGGGATGACTTGTAAATATATGAAAGTCATAATATATCATGAGAAAAAAAAAAGCTGTTCTTTCATTAGAAATGAAAATAAAGAGACATTTTGAATAGTTTTTGTGCACACCTATGGGGAGTTCTCCCTATGTGACATCACAAATGGCGACCGTGTTGCCAATGGGAGATTTCCTATGTCATTAGAGATCTCAATATTCAAATACTCATAACTTTCTTATCATGTATACGATTTCACCAAATCTTCCCTAATGTGCTTATTTGGTTTTTCTGCATCCACAGTAAGCCAACTATCTATAAAGGGACAATTCTCCTTTAATTTGGGATCTTTTTTTTATTGACGGACCTTTAATTTTTGGCAATCGCTGGCCCTAACAGGCCATATAAAATATTATTACTTTTAAAAGTTTTGTAAGCTTTCAACAGCAAACCTTTTCTTTTTCACCCATTATACAGTTTATAAAAAGTATCTTAATGATACTTATGATACATAAAATAACTTGTTTTGAGCTCAAATTGTGTAAGCTCAACAATCTAATAATTCAAAAACTTTAGCCCGAACTCAAGGGGCACATTGTCTTCTGTTTAAAAGGGTTGGTTGAAATCTGATTATAACATATAAAATCGTAAAACTGAGTAAAAATGTCGAAATTGTACATTCGGTTTTAAAATGCGAATTGAAAAAATAATAATAATAAAAGAAATACAAATACTCACCACTGACGAAACGACCAGTTCCTCGGCATTATAAAAGTGCTACCATTCAAGTAGGAAAAAAATGAATGATCATGACACCTGTGGTTCCAGTCGAGTCACGATTTGGCTACTCAAGTAACAAATTTGCCGTGTACATAACACAAACACAACTTCTATCCAGTGACCTGCTTACTGCAGTCAAATAATACGCACAAAAGCACCTGCAACCATGTCAAGCAATCCGTTGATCGGCTAAGTGTAAACAATTAATGGTCTGTTCATGTCCGCATTATACTTGAGCACCCAATCTAAAAAAAAGCCTTTTGTAGTTACACACAACCATAACTGTTCCTAATTATTGGAGCAGCTGTTGAATTTTGCTTCTAATTCAAGCTTGCAAGGAATTATGTGATTAAGTAAAGTTGGAATCTGAAAATTCCTTCGTAGACAATCAATAACTTTTCTCCGCAGAGCGTTAAAAACAGAATTTTTGAGATGCTTCTGAATATGTTCTTTAAAAAAGACGAGTGCTCTCCTCCTTATAGCATCTTCTTTTTGGCAGATCTGTTTCTCGAGTTGACAGCCAATTATAATTCAATTTAACCGGGAACAATACGGGACAAATGGAAAACTAGGTCAACGATTTATTTTTGAAGCCGATTATATTAAAACAGGCTCCCAAGCTTAAACCTGTTTGTTATACGTTTTATGGAAACTTAATGAAGACTGGGCCAATACAGGTTGAACCAGAAAA
>CALNVZ010003426.1:30516389-30533365 GCA_940671915.1 Paracentrotus lividus
TAAAAACAATCCGACATCGAAGTTGTTTAAGGATTGTTCCGCGAAAAGCCACAAATGTGGTCCTTGACCAAGGGGACAATACCGCCGGAAACCGCATGGTCCCTTATTTTCAGCTGTCGTGTTTGAAAACAATTTTTCGGCCTTTGGTCTATACCATATGGTTGGGTTAGGAGGTAGAGTTTAAGAGTCATCAATCGGCTCAAATCAATATATATATGTATAATATCTAAATAAATGATTGCTCTTTCTTGCCCCTTGCATAAGGTCAATTTTGGGCGTCTTTTGAGTCATTTGGTGCGCCCTTTTGGGCCCCTACCGAGAATCGGGCCGGGCCCGTAAACCCCCATCCCCCCCAAAGAATACGCCCAATATAGGCACACCTTTGTGCGACCTCGATGAAACTACAACCTTCCTGATATTATAATTTCGTTCATTTCATAGTGTGTCAATCATTTCGGTATCCTTGAAATGGAAACTTGTCTCTTTCGGTCCTGATAGTAGATGATGGGAGACCTGGTGATTTTTCAGATAAGGGTTGATTTACAGATTTTTTTACCTTTCTAAAAAATAATGACCAGATAAGTGGCTAATACGAGGCGAACCACAATGCAGCAGCGAGATCCGTTACCACGGCAGATTTCCACCGATAAACAGAGTGAATCTGACTTTGAACTTGATCTTATTATCAATCGTATTTAACAAAATCATGACAGTCACAGAAATATACAATTAAAAGGTTAAATGATAAATGGGGCCAAAAAAAAGTATGTATAGCTGTCGATCTGCAGGGTGGCTTACGTGAAATGCGTCGAACCAGCAAAATATAAAAATGTTGAAAAATAGGTTACTGCATTTTATTACCCGTTACAAAATATCAACCACTCAGAAACTAAGACTATAATGTGTGACGTATCGATGAAGAAGAAAGTTGCACGAAAAAAAAAGAAAAGGCCGCAATACAGGGCAACCCCCTTCCTATAACCACTCCCTATTCAATATAGAAATATCCCGTTCCTTCTAGACAAACGAACTGGGAGTAAACAGAACAGCCGTAGTGTCCATCACAGATAAGTCCAACCGTCCTAACCTATTGGCACCCTATCATATGATTAGATGAAAAAAAGGACAAGCTCCACGGGGATACAGCGAAGATACAACATGCATCTAGACCAACCTATTGAGAAAAGATAGTAAATAAACAAAAATACCAGAAGTATGTAATTTTACCGGATACTAGAGTGACTATTAATTATTCCAAGGAGTGCTTAATAGAGTAACCTTCTACTTGACTTCTTCTTCTTACCCTGTTCCAAAACTTAATAGGGGATAATTATCCCCGTCAGAGAAGATTTGGCTTTAATGCTGGAGACAAACCAAAATATTTAATTGGCAAAAGATTTTAAAAAATAAGGCAAAGAATTTAAAAGAGATACGAATTTTTAGAAATTTAGACACGTAATGTTATGGAGATCCTCCAATTGGCAACGCGATCATTATGGTCTGTAAGCAGGGAGAACTTTCTTTTATTGTTCACATATTACAAAAATCATCTCTTTTCTCAATCTAAAGTAGAATAAAATTCCTATGTAATTACATGTAAATGTTAAACACGTAATATAGTCATGCAAAGACAAAATTAAGTTTTATAACAACCATCAATAGAATTGTCTCTTTTCAAATGCTCATAACTACCCATTATTTATCAATTTTACCAAATCTCACTGATTGCTATTTGATTTTTCTACATCCACTGTAAACAATCCGTCATAATGGACAATTCCTTTAAAGCCAGTACGAACTAGTAGCCTGTCAAGATCAACTCAACTACTCGATTCTGCCTGATCCTAACCCATAAAGCAACATCAATGAATAGTGTAGTCTTATAATTCAGGCCATTGGAATAGAAAACACGACTTTTCACTGCTCAATGAATTCACACCAGTGTTATTATGTTGCCAGGTATCAAAACACATATTTCCCCTCAAAAAACATTTTAGTTTCCATAACAAATATAAAATGTAGGTTAATTTGTACACCGTTTTGTTAATAGTTACCAAAAGGTATATTTTAAGACTAGCTATTTATAACACACAGTCAATGAGAGTGTTGGCCAGTTCGCTCTCGCTTAATACCTTTTCGGCTATTGGAATAGTTGCAAACACAGATTCAAATTTGACAACTTTACATAAATTTAGTCTAGAGTGAAGCTAGCCTCCAAACTCAATGTCCTGTATCAAATAAAGGTGAGAGAAGATACAGTACACAAGTGAATCTAGTTCTTTACTTCAGACTCTACTAAGTGAACACGGTTTGTGCTGCAAACGATATATTGTGGAATCGCCTGCGTTCAGTACATGCAGTACTTGTACATAAATAGGTTGAGTCTGATCAGTTTCATATTCTAATTCCATTTAGGAACATACATATATGATCTTCGAATGTAAACAGATAAGATTATATATTCAAACAGATTATGAGAGAAAGAATTGAGAAGAAGAAAGGTAAAAAATTGGCTGATTTAGGCTGTGAATAGGTGTAAGAATATAGGGTACATGTATTTGAAAGGTAGATATAAAATTGATAATAAACTTTTTGGTAAATTAACCGTCATTTATCAATCACCTAAACCCTTCTTGTGTTTGTTTTATGAACTGGCTCCCCCACATCTTACAGGGGAATTATCCCCTCAGGGAAATTAGCTACAGTGAATGGAGACACCCCCAAAACATATTGGGAAAGTTTCAGAAAAATCAAGCAAATGAATAGAGAGATATGATTTTTTAGATTTTGAGATACCTTATGATATGAAGATCCTCCAAACGCGACCATGATGTGTGATTTAATGCAGGGAGATCTTTCTCACTAATCTATTGTACAAACATTGTAATAAAATCATCTTTTTTCTTGAGTTCAAAAGGGAGAATAAAGAACTCTTTTATGGGAGATGACTTGTAAATATATGAAAGTCATAATATATCATGAAGAAAAAAAAGCTTCTCTTCAAAATGAATAAAATAAAAGAGACATTTTGAATAGTTTTTGCACACCATATGGGGAGTCCTCTCTATATGTGACATCACAAATGGCGACCGTGTCTGCAATGGGAGATTTCCTATGTCATTAGAGATCTCAATATTCAAATACTCATAACTTTTATCATGTATCCGATTTTCACCAAATCTTCCCTAATGTGCTTATTGGTTTTCTGCATCCACAGTAAGCCAACTATCTATAAAGGGACAATCTCCTTTAATTTGGGATCTTTTTTTATGACGGACCTTTAATTTTGGCAATCGCTGGCCCCTAACAGGCCAAATATAAAATATTATTACTTTTTAAAGTTTTGTAAGCTTCAACAGCAAACTTTTCTTCATTCCACCACATTATTACAGTATTATAAAAAGATATCAACAAATGATACTTATGATACAGTACAAAATAATATGTTTTAGAGCTCAAATTGTGTAAAGACATCAAACAATCTTAATATGCAAAAACTAATAGCCCGCGAAAATGGCCATGTTCTTAGTTCAACAGGGGCATTGAGAGTTTCTGTAAAAGGTTGGTGAATGAAGTAACAATAAAATCGTAAAAACTGAGTAAAAATAGTCGAAATTGTAACATTCATAGGCTTTTAAAAATGCTGAATTGACAATAAAACTAAAATAATAAAAGATACATAATACTCACCAGCTGAACGAAACGAACCAGGTTCGCCGCGTCCTGTATATAACAAGTGCTACCATTCAAGTAGGAAAAAAAATGAATGATCATGACACCTAGTGGTTCCAGTCGAGTCCACGATTTGGCTACTCAAGGTAAAACAAATTTGGCCGTTACATAACAACACACAACACAACTTCTATCCAGTGACCTGCTTACTACGCAGTGCAAATAATACGCACAAACACCACCTACAACATGTCAAGCAATCCGTTTGATCTCGCGCTAAGTGTAAACATTAAGGCTGTTCATAACGTCCATTATACTTGAAGCACCAAATCTAAAAAAAGAGCCTTTGTAGTTACACACCACCACATCTGTTCCTAATTATGAGCAGCTGTCTGAATTTTGCTTCTAATTCAGAGCTTGCCAAGGAATTATGTGATTAATAAAGTTGGATCTGAAAATCCTCTCGTAGACAATAAGAATCTAACTCGCAGAGCGTTAAAACAATACAGAATTTTTGAGATGCTTCTGAATATTCTCTTTAAAAAGACGATGCCTCTCTCCTTATAGCATCTTTTTTGCAGATCTGTTTCTCGAGTGACAGCCAATTATAATTCAATTTAACCGGGAACAACGGGACAATGGAAAACTAGGTCAACGATTTATTTTTGAAGCCGATTATATTAGAAACAGGCTCCCAAGCTTAAACCTGTTTGTTATTACTTTTATGGAAAACTTAATGAAGACTGGGCCAATACAGGTTGAACCAGAAAAGATTGACGTATGCATATGCAAAGTGTGTGAAGCGTAACGACAGAACAAGATTTTTTAACGTTCTTCTATTTAATTATTTTTTTGGCTTATCCCACCAGGGGGACTATGTTGACAAAATTATTTCCACCAACACTGTGTATATACCTACACTAAAAACTACACTAACCTAACAAAACCCTATTGTAACCATATCACTTGTAACCCATGATCTTGACGAAATAAAACCGGGCAATTGAAAAAAAGCGAATAATAAAATTGCTTGTAACATTTTCATCATAAAATACTGTGTGCGCAATGGCAAGATACTACTTTTTTTTAGCTTACGCCCTCTAATGACGGGTATTTCCAATTATGATTGAGGTCATACTTTGTTTTGAATTAAGGTAGTTTGTGTTGTGAAGAAAGTGAAGAAAGAAAAATCCAATAAACATTTTAAAAGTAGAAACTCGTTTGAACATTATAAACACTTCGTACAAATTATAATATTGGGATAAGTCTTCTTCTCTTCGTTCTTCTTCTCCTTCCTTCTTCTTCTTCTTTCTTCTTCTTCTTCTTTCTTTCTTCTTCTTCAAGTCTCTTCTTCTTCTTCTTCGTTCAAGTACAGGCCACCGTTTGGTGTATTTGTCGTGCTGTGAGGTGCAGTGTAGACGTGTGTAAAATATCTGAAAAAGTTCAGATTACGTGCGAGTAACACATCCACGATACTTTAACGGAGATTGAGATTTTTGCACCTCCTGCTATAAAAGCTAGTGAGCAGAGGTAACAATCGACAATGTAGCTGGGGGATGGGCAGTTCCAGATAGCGTATAGCGTCCGGGAAGAAAACTCCTTTGGTAAGCCAGTGTTCTACCTCGAGCGGCATCGTTACCAGGGGGGGGGGGGTTCGGAGGGGTTCAGAAGAGAACCTCCCCCCACCCCCGCCCGCAGGCGAGCAGGGTCGCGTTTAGACCAAAAAAATTAACTAAGATAATAAAAAAAAAGCTATACCCACTTTTTTGGCAGAAATGCAGAGATACCTTAATTTAGAAAATACAAAAAAAGAAGATTAAAACAAACTTTGCTTAGTCCGCCACTATAATGTATAAATCTGCGCGTCGACGCTTCGCGCTCGGCAAACTTTTTATTTGGGGATGATAAAATCATTGTTTTTTTAGCAACAAATTACGAGGAAGTGAAACATTTAATACATATTTGCAGGAATTGTTTTCGTTTGCATTGTGTTCTAATTTTGTATTTTTACATGATGTTATCTTCATGTTAGTGAAATGTATATAAGGAAGATAGAGGCGCTAGTGGCAGAGGGTGGTGGAACGCGGGGGGGGGCGGGCACGGGGCATCAGGATGACCTAGAACTATTTTCATCCACCCTACAAAAGTGACCCTATTCAGTGACAGCGAAAAGTAGTCCCTTATCTAAGCTAAAAACTAAGTGTCGAGGATCTTTACTAACAATAAAAGGAAGCCTATTCCAGAAGTTTGAGAATTAAGTCCGTCACGACAATTTAATGTTATAAGAGGGTGCACTTTTAATACTATATAAGGAGCCCCTGTTACTTTGGCCAGTATGTTTTAAAACCCACTAATTTTGCGGCTCGCACTTTTAGCCGACGCGGATATCTACCCACATGGGGTCAACAAAGAAATAGAATGACAGAGCCAAACAGTTTTACTTCCAGTCGCCAGGAATGTGAGCAAACAGATTTTAACTAGATCGTGAAACATTTAAAAAAACTCAACAAGTACTTTCCGAATACGTCCAAACAAATCCAATCAGAAAAACTCTAAGCCAGCACCCAACAACCCAACAAGACAAACAAAACCCACAACATCAAACGGACATCGAGAAACTACAACAACAACATACACCACACCCGTCCCCCCATGAGAACGAAAAAAGAGTACCACAAATGATGATCATCCCAACAACAAAAAAAAAACAAAAACAATAAATAAAAAAAAAGTTACATTATAAAAAGGACAAGAAAAACAAAATAATAAAAATATAACCCTTATTAAATAATACGAAAGGAAAGATAACAAAAAAATATATGAAATTACCTCTAGCACGTACACCGGCTTCGCGTCGCGGATACTAAATGGGTCTATAATGCACTTATAACTACAATTTTTGAGTCTCAAAGTTTTGTCTACTCGCGCTTCGCGCTTGAGGATATTGGGGTCTAACAGAGGCGGTGGAACCGGGGGCAGGGGGCATAGTGCCCCCATTTTTTCATGAACTCCTAAAGAGTGCCTGCTTTTCTTACTACAAATGCCCTTTTTATTCTAAAAGAAGCCTTTCATACTCTTTTAAAATCCCATGGAAAATAATATTTCTCTTAAAAATACTAAAAGTGCTTCTTTCTTTACTTCATATGTCTTATTAAACCCAAATTTTTCCTGCTCGTGCACTATGCGACTCGAAACTGTAAAATTACACCAAACAATTAAGGTATATTCTTTAAAAGAGTTGGACCCAGTGCTCTCTGCTGGAGACAAACCTGCTGCTCAAAAGATTGTTGTATTTGTGTTTGGGCTCGAATTTTGGAGGAGGCCCTAGGTGCTTGTAGCCCACAAGTATTCATAGCAAAGATTATTTCATGCAGGCCAAGATTATTCAGCTCAAAAACTTTAGCTCAGCGGAATACTAAATAGGGCTCTATATTGCACAATTAAATCCAATTTGTTCCCTCAAAATTTTGAGCTCGCGCGCGTCGCGCTCGCCATTCCTATAAATATTCATACTCAAAGAACAATAAAAAAAGAAAAGCCACTCTAAGATTCTTAAATTTTCAGCTCGCGCGTTCGCGCTCGCGGATACTCAGTAAAGTAGAGACTATAATGTACAATTTAACAGCCAGTTTTTAATCATGATAATGCATTATTTATAACTCCAAGTTTTTATAAATCCAAAATATTTCTGTCTCGCGCTTCGCGTCCGAAAAAAAACTGCCTTGAAGAAAGGTACACTTTTTCAGATGTCGAACTCCCCCCCCGAATAAAATCCTACGTTCGGGCTGCATGATCTTCTAACGTGACCTCTGTGCATCAGTAATGGTAGGTATACTGGTGCGAGGAAAAGTGTGCGGGATGGCTATCAGAAGAATTAAGTGATCGCGATAGGATCATCATCAGCCTTAGATCGTGGGCAGAGAATGTCCACGCTTGAGTTATCCAGCAGTTGTTGCTACGCTGACTTCGTTCTTCGCATGTGGTTGAAGATGCAGCGGACAATGCCGCTGGAACATTCTTCAGCTCCTTAGTTTGGTGCGATGTGTCGGTCATACTACCTCGCAAACTCCATGAATCGGCCTGAAGGAGGTATGCGTAGCACAGTACTTGACAGTCGTACACCGATGCGGAATATTCCTTTAGAACATGGTAGACAAGCCCGGGCGGGGGAGGGGGGGGGGTCACTCACCATTGATGTCTACGCATGCCGTCGTCCGCCACAAAAACGCATCGAAAAGGGTCTGTTCCCAACCTTCGACGGCGTCTACGCTTTCCCTTTAAAAATGGGCGTGTTTTTTTATTTCAATCACACAATCTCCATAAAAATAGTGGGTGTTTTCAGCGGAAATTGGCTGTTTTGGGGAAAATTCAACTGTGTTTACGCCAATTTGGGATTGTTTTTCCCCATCTGCTACCGTCGAAAAAGCAATAAATTGAACTCGTGCAATGAGACGTTTAGGGTCCATTTCAGGCTGCGGGAGAGCCGCTGGTAGCACTGTTTTCTTTGAGTGACCCCCCCCCCCCGGGAAAAGCGGCACGAATGGAGTTTGCCTTTTTGGACTTGGTATATGGGGTAATTCCAAGAACAGCGGTTCTTATGCATGTCAACATCCAAGACATTTGCAGTGCTTGAGCGTCGGTGTCTGCCATGAATGACGAAGGCTGAGTTAGGCTTACGTTAAGTTGTGACATGGAGATTTCGGCATTCAATGGTTAATAGGTAGTGTCAGGCCTTTGCAGGCACAAAATATTACACTTTCTAAGCTGAGAGGTATAATAGTATACGCAATGACTATACTTCCCACAACATGGAGTAAGCTCAATGTTGTATGTTTGTCATTAATATTGCGATTAATCAAAAATTCATTCCTATTTTCGAAACCTCGAAAAATATCGTACGGTGCGAACCGATGACGCGTTAGCGCAGAGAACAAGTGCACGCGATGCGCAACGTGTATATGCTGTTTTGTCCGTGCTGCAACGACGCGTAAGTAGCAACGATGTGATGAGAGAGCTGGTCAAGATCTGGAGTCAGATTTTCGTTTTCATATTACTTGATCTAGCAAACTATGACAGTAAGATTGAATAGAATACAGTATAGGTGGATCATATTCTAAAGTTATGCCAAGTTGATATTAGTTTCCGAATTTGTGAAAAAGGATGACGACTACCTTAAAACTCCACGTCATGCCAAGTCACGCTTCCATGCACTCATAAAACTGAAGTGCTGTATTGGCGATTTTAGCTCTATAGTGCTGAATGATCAGCACTTTTTAGGTGCTTGGCATTAAGTGACTGCACTCAAAGTGCTGCTTTAAACTGCACCTAACAGAGTGCTGTTTCAGCATTTCAACGTGAGCGCTGAACCTTTCAGCAAAAATGGGCAAAAACGGCGTGAGTTCGTTGGGATTCGAAACCTGGGTCCCTGCAGTGAGACAGCGCTCGACTGACGCACGTTAAGACCAATTCACATCTCACGGTTGCTAGCAGATCATATTGTTGCATGACTGAACTATTCTTAAAATTTCCATAATCATCTACTATGCTGTCATAAATTAAAGCCAGTTAGCCGAGATCTCCGTTGGTCTATGGTAAAACGTCAGCGGCTATCTCTTCATGTCAAGGTGAACCCGGTTCGAAATCCCTAACCGCGACCTAATGGAAGCATTATTGTTAATTAATTAGGCACTTGGGAAGTGCTAAAACAGCACTTAGGTGACTGATTTAGCACTTAAGTGCCAGTCACTTACGAGACACCCATAAATTAGCAACTTCAGTTTTTAGAAAGTGTAAGTGTTGGTTGGATGCAATCAATGTCCTTTTGGAATGTTGGGCATCTTCTCTCCGACTTGATTGCAGTTGACTAAAATATAAAATGTAATGAGAAACAATTATGAGATAGAAAGAAAATAATATAGACTGGCAAATATGCTTATTGTGATAATATGATTAAATGGACCATTAATTTTGAAGGCAAAATGGAGACGGGGTGAATTGACTAAGTCTGTACACTGCAAAAACGGGTGGCGATTGACTGCATGCATTAGCAAAGTGTGTGAAGCGTAACGACAACAAACAAGATTTTTAACGTTTCTATCAATTAATTTTAATTTTTTTTGGCTTATCCCCTACCAGGGGGACTATGTTGACAAAAATTATTTCCACCAACCTGTGTATAACCTACACTAAAAACTAACACTAAACCTAACACAAAACCCTATTGTAACCATCACTGTAACCCATGATCTTGAACGAAATAAAACCCGGGCAATTGAAACAAAAGCGAATAAAAAATTGCTTGTAACATTTTCATCATAAAATACTGTGTGCGCAATGGCAAGATATACTTGTTTTTAGCTTACGCCCTCTAATGACGGGTATTTCCAATTATGATTGAGTCATAACTTTGTTTTGAATGCTAGTTTGTGTGTGAAGAAAGTGAAGAAAGAAAAATCCAATAAACACATTTAAAAGTAGAAACTCGTTTGAACAATAAACACTTCGTACAAATTATAATATGGGATAAGTCTTCTTCTCTTCTTCTTCTTCTCCTTCTTCTTCTTCTTCTTCTTCTTCTTCTTCTTCTTCTTCTTCGTCTTCTTCTTCTTCTTCTTCTTCAAGTACAGGCCACCGTTTGGTGTATTGTCGTGCTGTTGAGGTGCAGTGTAGACGTGTGTACAATATCTGAAAAAGTTCAGAATACTGTGCGAGTAAAACATCCGTACTTTATGCCTCCGTTGTTGCCTTGGTTGAACAATCTAAGTATCAGTACAATCGCGGTAGCTCGTCTAGGTATCTCATTGTTCGAACTTTAGCAAATACAGGCTTAATTCTCAATAAATGAAAATGACAGCCATGGTCAGATACTTAATTTTTTCGCTGCTTCAAATGTTTTTTTTGATAGACATTTCCATTGGAACCGGTTAGAATCTACTTACACTCCAAACGTCACGCTGGAGACGATGAAATGCACATTTTTATTATTATTAGTTATTTTCTTTTACCACTAGAGTTAAGTTTGAAGCATGTTTCTGCATAGGAATGGAGCCCTTCTTGTATTCTACAATCTGTCCCGGTCTCCCTTACCGTACAGGGGCTGGCGTTATTCATGTGTGCATGACAGTCGGTGGTGGTGAGCGGCGGGGGTAGGGTTAGGATTAATAGACTCGATGCTAGTTATAAAATTTACCTACAATTTGGATACCAAATTTTGACACAATTTGAAAGAACAATTATGTGTTTATGTTAATGAAGCTTGACTCTTGACCTCTCCATTTTGGGTCACAAGAAAGCTAGTCAATTACAATAATTGAGAGACATTGATATTTTCTGATTCGTGTGATCATAGCTAGAACATATTTATATGATTCCAATCATAATCCATTACATCTGCAAAGCGATGGCCTCTATACGAATTGGTTGGCCTGCCACTGCATGGTGCTGCTGCATACACTCGTTAAAGTGCTCGTCTTAACACTTTTCACGTTGAGCACTGCAACTTACATTAAAAATGGCAAAAACGCGATGACTTCGTTTGATTTGGAATGGGGGAGTGGGGATGGAACTTAAATTTCAGGCCACTTTTCAAACGGTGTCGCGAAGGTCATGATCATCATTCCTTAGGGAGAGCGTAACGATGTCAATCGGCAGCAATCTGTATATTTTTCCCTTTTTTTTTTTTTTTTTTTTTTTTACATTTGGCCGATTCGGGCGCCCTCTCTAGTCCAATTTGGCCGCCCTTTGAGGTCATTTTGGCGCCCGTTTTTGGCCACTACCCGCCGGGGCCTGGGCCCGTTAAAACTCCCCCCCCCCCCCAGAATAGCGCATGTATGCTGTCTTAATAAGCCAATAGCGAAGACTCCTGTTGGTATATTCCGGAGGTAAACGTCAGCCGGTACTCTTCCATGTCTAGGTGAACCCTGTCCGAATCCCCATACTCACATTAATATTTTTTTGTTCTGAATAATGATTAAACCGTTGGGAAAGCTGCCTAAAATAAACTTCAGGTCGCTATTTAGCGCCTTCAAGTCCATATCACTATACGTAGTCACCCAAATACTTAGCACTCAGATTTTTAGATTAGCTTATCACTCATGAGGAGTGAAAATTTAATAAGTTCACTGTTTTAGGATGAAAACTAATCACATCTCGAGTTCCACTGCCATTGGTTATGTTCCTTTACGGAATATGACATACTTGAATGGGCTGAAAACTGCGGACTGCTGTTAGCATAATAAAGTCTTTGTCTCAATATCCTAATGATGCGAGGACCAATTACATTTTTACTCATCTATACTTATTTTGAATATTAATTTAGGCTCGACAAGCGAGCATTTACTTTTCTATTGGAGACGCTATACACTTGTTTTGAAAATGCGGTTAGAGTACCCAGAGTAGATTGGTTGTTTGTTTTTTTTAAGATTTATATAATTCCTTGAACTTATGCTATACGTAGATGTAGGACGTCCTACCAGTAATATTCCGACACTTATGAATACATTGATCTGTTAACGATGCTATACTATTTGACATACACTGCAAGTCAGGCTGTAAACTTGTGGTTGTTAGATTTGAATAGATTGCGTATCTCTCCAACACACTCGGTTGTCAATACAAAGGATGAAAAACCACTTTGTTTTGAAATTTTTTTAGGAAAAAGTAATATTATTTGAACGATTTTAATTATAGATATCATAAACACAATATAACAGCAAAATAGCTGCTTTATTTTTTCTTGAAGTTAACTAAAATATTTTAACACATCTGGTGACCAAAGGCTGTTCGGTGTATTTAAACACCTTGGCCAGTATATCTATATGCATCCTTCATCAATTTGGTATTTAAATTTAACACCAACAAAGAATCAAATTCAAACCCACTGAAATTAACACCTATAAACAAGTGTTTAAAAATTAACAACCGCAGAATGTGTGTTAAAATAACACCCAAGTTAGTTTTATGAATGTATTTTAAGCCACATCACCAGTGGCACCGCATGATTCATTCCGGGCCGGTGGTAGGTGTAACACCCTTGGTTATATGAATTTAGACCCCGGTTTTTGCACGTTGTACAGGACTATAGTCAATTCACCCCTGTCTCCATTTTGCCCTTCAAAAATTAGATGGTCCATTTTAATCAATACTACACAATAAGCATATTTGCAAGTGATATATATTTTCTCTATCTATCATAATGTTTCTCCACTTACATTTTAGTATTTAGGTCAACTGCAAGTTCAAGTGAGAGGAAGATGCCCAACTATCTCCAAAGGACATTGATTGCAGTCCACCAACACTACACTTCTAAAAACTGAAGTGCCTAATTTATGGGCTGGCTCGATATATGTGAGACTGGCACTTAAGGTGCTAGATATCAGCACCTAAAGTGCTGTCTTTAGCACTACCCGAAGTGCTAATTATACTTAACAAAAATCGTTCATGGTCCCGTTAGGAGGATTTCGAACCTCGGGCCTTCGAGCCTTGACATGGAAGAGCTCTAGCCGTGGACGTTTACCAATAGACCAACTCGGACTGATCTCGCCTTAACTGGCTTTTAATTTATGGACAGCAATTAGTAATGATGTATTGGAAATTTTAAGAAATAGTTCAGTCATGCAAACAATATGAATCTGCTAGCAACCGTGAGTATGTGAATAGCGTCTTAAACGTGCGCTCGTCGAGCGCTGTCTCATGCACGGGACCCAGGTTCGAAATCCCAACGAATCATCGCGCGTTCTTTTAGTCCCATTTTTGCTGAAAAGGTCACTGCTCACAGTGAAAGTGCTAGAAACAGCACTTTAGGTGCAGTTTAAAGCAGCACTTTGAGTGCACGTCACTATGCAAGCACCTAAAAAGCTGCTGATTTCAGCACTTGAAGAGCTCAACAAACAGCACTTAGTTTTTAGAGTGTAGCAAGCGTGACTGGCTGATCGGAGTTAAAGGTTCAGTGTCATCCCTTTTTCACAAATTCGGAAAACTCAATATCAACTTGCGCATAACTTTAGAATATGATCCACCTATACATAGCTCTATTCAACTTACTGTCATAGGTTGCTTAGATCCAGTTAATATGAAACGAAATAGTCCTGACTACCTAATTCTGACCAGCCTCATCCACACTAATCGTTGTACTTTCACAGCCGTCGTGCCAGCCGCGGACAACACACAAGCAATATCACACCGTGCGCATCAGCGCTGCACTTTTTCTGCGCTAACGGTCAGCGTTCGCACCGTACCACGGCTATATTTTTCGAGGTGTTCGAAAATAAATAGGAATGAATTTGATAATCGCAATATGAATATGAACAAACATACAACAATTGAGCATTACTCATGTTGTGGGAAGATATAGTCATTGCTATACACTTATACCCTCTCAAAAGCTTAGAAAGTGTAATATTTTGCCTGCATAAAGGCTGACACACCTATAACCATTGAATATGCCAAATCCTCCATGTCACCAACTAACGAAGCCTAACATCAAGCTTACGTCATTCATGGACAGGACACCGACGCTCAAAAGCACTGCAAATGTTTGGCATGTTTGAACTGACATAAAGACCGCTTCTCTCTGAAATTACCACATCAACCACAGTCACCAAAAAACGGCAAACTCCACTCGTGCGCTTTTCTCCCGGTAGGGGGGGGGGGGGTCACTCAAAGAAAAAACAGCTACCCATGCGTGCTCCCCGCAGCCTGGAAAATGACCCTAACGTCTCAGACTGCCCACCGAAGTTCAAATTATTGCACCTCTTTTCGACGTCGCCAGATTGTGGGAAAAACCATACCCAAATGGCGTAAACACAGTGAAAATTTTACCCCATAAACGAGCCAATTTCCGCGAAAACACACCTCATTTTCTATGAGAGATGCTGATTGAAATAAAAAAAAAACACCCCAATTTTTAAGAGACAGCGTAAGACGCTCCGTCGAAAGGCTATGCGAACAGAACCCTTTCTCGCGACTTTTTGGGGATCACGCATGGTCCGTAGCACATCAAGTGGGTGAGTGACCCCCCCCCCCCCCCGTCCCGGGCCTTGTCTACCATGTTCTACAGAGGATAATTCCGCATCGGTGTACGCCTGTAACGGTACGTGTGCTCGCCATACCCTCCTTCAGCCGATTCATGGAGTTTGCTGAGGTGTAGTATGGGACCCCACCCACATTCGCACCAACATAAGTGAAGCTGGAAGATGGTCCACGGCTATAATGTCCGCTGCATCTTCAACCAACCCATCGCAAGACTGTAGAGCAAGCCGTTAGCAACCAATGTGGATCAAACTCAAGTGGACATTCTCTGCCCACGATCGTCAAGGCTGTGATGATCCTATCGCCATCACCAATTCTTCTGATAGCCATCCCGGCACGACTTTCCTGCCACCAGTATACCTACCTTACTGCACAGAGTCACGTAGAAGATCATGCAAGCCCGCAACTTAGGATTTTACGGGGGGGGGGGTTCGACATCTGAAAAAGTGACCCTTTTTCAAGGCATTTTTTTTTCTGAGCGCCGAAGCGCGAGCAGAAAATTTTTGATTAATAAAAACTATTGAGTTATAATTATGCATTATCATGATTAAAAACTGGCGTTGTTTAATTGTACATTATTAGTCTCTACTTATGTAGTATCCGCCGAGCGCGAAGCGCGAGCTTGAAAATTTTCAAGATCTTAGATGGACTTTTCTTTTTTTAATTTTCTTTGTATATGAATATTATAGGAATGCGGAGCGCGAAGCGCGCAGAGCTCAAAATAATTTGAGGAACAAAATTGGAGTTAAGTTGTGCAATCATAGAGCCTATTTAGATTCCGCTGAGCTGAACAGTTTCTGAGCTGCAATTAATCTTGGCCTGCTATGTGAATAATTCATTTGCTATGAATATTTGGGCTACAAGCACCTAGGCCTCCTCCAATCGAGCCCAAACACAATTACAACAATTCTTTTGAGCAAGAGGTTTTGTCTCCAAGCCAGAGAGCACTGGGTCCAAACTCTTTTTAAAAATATCTTATTGTTTGGTAATTTTACAGTTCGAGGTCGCATTTAGTGCAGCGAGCAGGAAGAATTTGGGGTTTTAATAAGATCATATGAAGTAAAGAAAGGAGCACTTTTAGGTATTTTTAAAGAAATATATTTTCCATGGACTTTAAAGAGTATGACAACGAGCTCTCTTTTTTAGAATAAAAAGCGCATTTGAGTTAAGAAAAGAGCACTTTAGGTGCATGAAATAAGATGAGGGGCACCTGATGCTCCCCCTGACCCCCCAGGTTCCACCGCCATTCTGTTAGACCCCAATACCTCAGCGCGAAGCTGCGGAAGTAGAAAACTCTTGAGCTCAAATTGTAGTTTATTGTGCATTTCATAACCCCAGTAGTAGTATCACGTTGCAGCGCGCTAAGTGCGAGCCGAAAATTAGTGGGTTTTAGAAAACAACATATGTGCAGTAACAGGGGCCTTATATAGTATTAAAAGTCCCCTTTAAAAGCATCACAATTTCGATCCTCACAGAGACTTTTCAAAACTCTGAAGAGGCTTCTCTTAGCTATAAACGTATGACACTTTTTATAGCTTCAGAAAGGGGACACTGTTTGGTCATGAATAAGGGGCACTGTTCTTAGGGTGATGAAATAACGTTCTAGGTCACTGTGCCCCTGCCCGCCCCCCCCCGGTCCACCACCTCTTGCCCACTAGGCTCTTATCTTTCGTAATCGATTCCCTAACATGAAGATAAGCCTATCATTTAAAAATACGAACAAACTTAGAACACAAATGCAAACGAAACATTCCATGCAAAAGCTATGTTAAACTGTAATTCCTTGCGTGAATTTGTTCTAAAAAAACATGATTTATCATCCCCAAATAAAAAGTTCTAGGAGCGCGAAGCCGCTAGGCGACGATTTTTACATATAGGGCGGACTGAAAGCAAAGTGTTTTAATCTTCTTTTTTTTGATATTATCTATTTAAGGTATCTTGCTCATATAACTAGCCAAAAAAGCTGGGAGTTTTTTTTTATTAATTTTATTTATTTCTTGGTCAGATGCTGACCCTGCTCGCGCTGCGGGGGGGGCGGGTAGTCAGCAGAGTCAGTTGCGGCGACCTCGGCTCTGGAACACCCCTGTTTTCGCAACCCCCGCAACCCCCCCCCTGGTACGAGAATGCCGCACGATCAGAACACTGAGCTTACCAAAGGAGTTTCTTCCCGGATCCTCTATCTACGTATCTGGAATGCCCTCCCCAGCTACATTTGTCTATTGTACCTGCGTCACACGCAATTTTAAGCAGGAGTGTGCAACAAATCCATCTCCGTT
>CALNVZ010003426.1:30551977-30581500 GCA_940671915.1 Paracentrotus lividus
TGCAACCTTAGTCTTCCTTCCAGACCTATAATTCAATACTTCCTTCAAGAAAACTAAAAGTGGGAGGCGGCTAGGCTCGCACCTCTATTTTCAAATTTAAAAACTATTCCATTCTGCTCTAAAAATCAAGCACAATTGGTGAGGGTCATCAACAAAGCACACCAGTTTCGTCTGGACTTTGCACTACACGTACGCAACGAATCCCTCACGGTCGACTTGGACGAAGGACTTTCGCTAGTGCCTGTAATTTCGTGGAAGATTACCGTCAGCTACAAGCACTATATCACCCACTTCCAGGTTTCGCTCTGGGTCTACCCACTTTTGTCTGCCTTGTAGCTATGGTAGATACTGCTTGATCCACCTTTTCCAGAATACATCAGCTAAGTATTGGGTCTGTCGCCATCGACATCTAGCATACATGTCACCCTCTTCCGTCAACGTCGAAGGAAGTTGTGGCTTTGAGTTCAGATGAAGCAGGTGGTTCGGCGATAGTGCTTCAAGATCATCAACACCACTTGCAATCTTGGTGATCGGCCTGCTGTTAACAATGTTCTCGATTTCACAAAAGAGAGTCTGTAAACTCTCATCCGATAGCTGCTGTTGACTGGCTAGCGAATATAACAGCTTTCTCACGGTTCTTATCTGCCGCTCCCATATTCCACCGTGGTGAGAGGCACCAGGTGGATTAAATGTCCACTGAATATTCTTTTGGAGCATGATGTCATTCAGCTGTGCTTTGTTCCAACCTTCTATTTCTCTTTTCATCTCCTTCTCCGCTCCAACAAGATTCGTGCCATTATCCGATCGCATCTCTTTCACATTGCCTCGACGAGCTACAAATCTCCTTATTGCAGCTATGCAGGAATCGGTGTCAAGGGAGTGAGCTATTTCCAAATGTATAGCTCGTACAGCCAAGCAAGTAAACATCACTCCGTAACGTTTCACCAGACTACGACCCCTCTTAACTTCAAACGGTCCGAAATAATCGACCCCTACTCTGGTGAATGGTGGTTCATTTGGTCGAAGTCGGTCCTCAGGTAGAGACGCCATCTTCTGCTGCATCAACTTTGCCCTTTGCTTGCGACATACGACGTACTTGGTAGTCATTCTCCTGACTGCTGCACCAGCACCTAGTACCCAGTACTTCTGGTGAAGAAGTGAGAGCATATGATTTCTCCCACTGTTGTCCTGTAGTTTCATGAATATGTTTCAGAACTAGGAGAGAAACTGGACTGTCCTTAGGAAGGATTAGAGGATGCTTAGTTTCTGCTGGAAGTGAAGATCTGTGAATTCTTCCTCCTACTCGAAGTAGTCCTCCTTCTAACTTGGCATCTAACTTATAGATAGGACTGGTTTTCCTAACTCCTGTGTACTTCGCCTGTGCACCTCTCTCAGCGTGCTTGCACCTCAGTGCTTCCATCTCAGCAGGGAAGCATCTTCCTTGTTCATGCTGTATAATCTTTATTTCTGCATTCTCCAGTTCTTTGACAGTCAGAAGTTGTTTCATGATTGACTTCTCGCCTCTCAGGTATCTAATAACTCGCAGAAGCCATGCCACTGATCTCTTCAACTTGTACCAAGAAGAGTAACTAGCTATCAGCTTGTCCATTACATTGTCACTATGTGCACTGGATGCTGCATGCACTCGTGGCTTGACATCTCGTTTGACTTCTTTATCCACATCAAGGCTGGATCTGCTAAGCTCCGGTCCAGTAGGCCAACATTCTTCAGAAAGACGTAAAAATTCTGGTCCTTCGACCCATCTTCGACTGGCTGTTGTGTTTCTGCTGTTAGTCCCCTCGAGATGTCATCAGCAGGATTAGAACTGGACTCACATGATTCCACTGTTGTGGTTCTGAGTTTCTGCGAATAGTTGCTACTCGATTAGCAACAAAGGTATGGTATCTCTTATCATCATTTGTCACATATTGCAAGACGATAGTGCTGTCTGTCCAGAACTGAGATTTACTGATTGGGAGATCTAATTCTCTTCTTAGCATCTGATCTACATGGGTGGAGAGTGTTGCTGCCATCAATTCTAGTCTAGGGAGAGTCATCCTTTTCAGTGGTGCGACTCGAGATTTGGCAAACACTAAACTAGTATGCACCCTTCCTTCTTCATTCATCATCCGTAGATAAGATGCGGTACCATATGCCTTTTCCGAGGCATCAGAAAAATGATGCAGCTGGAAGTCAGTCTGTTCCAAAATCATGAGGCTTATAACATCTGTTGATCTGGAAGCCCTCCATCTGGGTAGTTCTGCTAGCCATCTTTGCCATTTCTGGCACTGCAAGGGTGGGATTGGTTCATCCCAACCTAATTTCATCAAGGTCAGTTCCTGGAGTATCAACTTGGCCTGTAAGACGAATGGACTTGCGTACCCACATGGATCGTAGACTGATGATACGATGCTCAATACTCCTCTTCTTGTCAGTGGTTTGACCTTGGGTGATATATTGTACCCAATAGTATCATGTTCAAGACTCCAATTCACACCTAATGCTCGCTCTACTGGCATCACATCATGGCTAAGGTCCAGTCCCTTAATTTCCTTGGCTCTCTCTTCCATAGGGATTGACTCGATGACTCTTGGACTGTTGCTAACCCATTTTTGTGAGCTGGAATCCACCACTTTGAACCAGACTTCTCAGCTCATCAGCCAGCTCATTGCCTCTCCTTCAGTCTCGGTAGAGATGAGACAATCATCTACGTAGAAACTACGTTTTACCCCTCTACTGCTTCAGCACTGTAAGTATCCTTGTTGTCATCACTGGTTCGTTTCAAAGCGAAGCTACAGGACTGGGGCTCCAGGTGCCTCCAAATAAATGGACGCACATCCTGTAAACTTTAGTGCATCTGCTCTGCATGTTGCCACCTTCCCACCACAGAAATCGTAACATATCTCGATCATCTTGGGGCACACGTACCTGATGGAACATGGCCTTTATATCTGCCATGACTGCAACTGGATACTGCCTGAACCTCAACAGTACCCCAACTAGAGAATTGATCAAGTCAGGTCCTTGCATCACTTCAGTGTTCAGAGACTTCCCTTTAAAGGTAGCAGCACAGTCATACACTATTCTGGTTTTGCCTGGCTTGTTAGGATTCATGACTGGATGATGTGGCAAATACCACACCGGCCCCTCTGGAATTACTTGTGAAGCTGGTACCTCCTCTGCGTATCCTTCACTGAGAAGCTCTGCTATGCCTTCACAGTACTTGTCATGAGTGATGTATCACGAGATAACCTCCTCTTCAGGGACTGAAGCCTCTTCTCCGCCATGGTGTAATTGTTAGGCAGGTCGGGTGGATCTTCTCTGAAAGGCACAGGTAGATAGTAGTGACCATTTTGCAGACTGATGTTGTCTTCCAGGTTCTGATCACCTTCTTGTCATTCATAGATATTCCTTATCTCTTCCTGCAAATGATCTGTACCTTCCATGGACCAGAACTTCTTTACTTGCTCTTCAAGTCTATCATCTCTGGAGATGAAACTACATGTAGAGTGGACTCTTCCTTCCTCTGTGCTGTGTAATGGTCCATTGAGCGTCCACCCCAGCAAGGTTCTCGTAGCATAGAGTTCCCCAGGCCTGCCAGAACGAACTTCTATTGGTAGTAGTGCTTCCGGTACATCCTGGCCAATCAACAAACCAATGTTCTTTGAATCACCTTGGGAAAAGCTATCCCACTAGATGAGAAAAGCACCTGACATCTTCCCTCTTGGCCATATTTGATGGATGAATATTCAACTGCCTCTTTGTGAAGACCCTTGGAAGATTAATGGCCTGGCTACAGGATGCAGATGTACCTTCCACTTGTAGAGACACTACCATACAACTGCGTTGGGACTGTTGCCTCTTTCCAATGTTGAGAGTGACAAATTCTGCTGTACACCACTTACTCTGAGTCTACGAGCTAGTTCCTCGGAGTAGAATGTGCTTGTAGAGCCACTATCAAGTAAGGCACAAGTCTCTATATAGGTATCGCCACTCTCAGCTCTCACTCGAAGGGGTACAATAGGTAGGGCTACCCGTCCTCCAGCCTCTGCTGTATTGCTGCTCACGGACTGCGCTTCGGTTGAAGTAGATTGGTCTACAATATGAAGAAACTTGGTATGTTTTCTTTTGCAACCAGGTACTGCACATGACCTGTTCACTGTGCACCTTCCTGACATATGACCTGGTAACAAACAGTTAAAGCACAGCTTCTTAGTCTGAGCAAACTTAAATCTTCCCTCTGGTTTCATCCCTTTGAACTGGTCACACCTGAACAGACTATGTTGCTGGTCACACAAAACACAGTCCTTGGTGAACTTAGGAGGTGCACTGGCTGCAGTGTACACCTTCTCCTTCTTCTTCGTTGAGTGTGATGGGGAGTGTGATATCTGTGTCTTATCCATAAGTTGACCAAATACCGGATCATTTTCCTCATCTGCAACATCTTGGACAAAGGCCACGAGATCGTCAAAGTTTGGCTGCCTGTAGTGTTTCCGGATTCCACTTACAATCTTCAGCCACCTTCCACGAAGATGACCTGGCAACCTTTCTATCACTTTCAGGATGGAGTTCTGCGATGATAATTCATCTCTCTGGCCCATAGCTTGGAGTGTATAGAAACAAGCTTGCAGTTCATCGGCCATTCTGCGGAGGCCCATCTTGTCTCTTACTCTCTCTCCTTGGGTCACCTTTCTCATCCAGGCTTCTGTTATTTTAAAGGAATCACCAAACCGCTCGTGCAGTAAGAATTTAGCATGCTCGTAGCCTTGTAGAGGGTCCATCACCATGCAGGGGTGCAAGACTCTCCTCGCCTCTCCTTCACAATGATGATATAATTGATGGAGCTTGGCTGCATGGTCTATGGAAGTCCTCTCAACACTGTTCTTAAAGGCCTGCCAGAACTCCCAGAACTTGAGAGGGTTACCGTCATAGGTCATCAGTTCAACACGTGGCAAGAGTATCGACTCCATCATGCTGCGCTGCTGCTTCTGTAGAAACTCTGCAACCTCTGTCTCTGGTTTAACAGGAGACTGCATAGACTTAGCCTCAGGTTCCCTAGGTATTGGAGATTGATTAACAGAGGTTGATCTCGGGTAGGCTAGTGTTTCATCATTGCGACTAGATTTAACAGGTAACTGATCCTGTTGAACCTGACTAACATTTGAGTGAGACAATCCTTCCAGGTATTCATTATAGACCTTTTTTTCTGGGCTCAGCCCACCTTTTTCAAGCTTAGTGCAAGAGAAAGTTTCAATTGCTGTTGACGAAGTGCCAATTCCTGCTGACGAAGCTTCATCTCTTGCAGCTCGAGTTCATGATGTTCTTGAAGAGAAGCTAACTCTGCTGCTAAAGCAGCCCTCTTAGCCATGGCTTTGAGTCGCGCTGATGATCCCACATTTTCCTGCTAGAAGCGTGGCTTGCACCTGCAGCTTGACTGACCGAATCATCTGGATTAATCTCTACTTGCTGGCTCAGCTGACTCATCTCGACTTGAATCCTTCTCAAGCGTAGTTATTGAACTAGATGAGAGTTACTATGACTTGACAGAATACTCTGAAGCACCAGTTACGAGACAGACTCTAGTCTTTATTCTGAGCCGTTCAATCTGTAAAAATACAAATAAATACAGAAAAACCAATATGATATTTGTCCATAACTGCACATTCATGTCAAAAAGAATCTGTAGCTTACTGTATAATACTGTATATCGAATCTTATGACTTTGCTAGAGCATTACACTTGTAAAAAAAAGCTAAATTAACAATCGACCTACTTGTTATATGAATCATTTGTGTAATAAATGCCCTTTATGCAAATTTACTATCTTTCTTCAATCAATTAACTTGCCTTTAAATGTCTTATTTGTGTAAAGGAAACTCATAAAACATATTAGAATGTTTCATAATCATCATCATAATGTACCTCTCTATTATAAATGATAATATTTCCTATAATACTTCCTATGGTCACTTTTGGGTAACTTTCTACGGTCACTGTTTACGACCACTTTCTACACGCATGCAATGTACATACAGCTTATGCTATACCCATTCAATTATCACACCAATAGAAAGTGTCTTATATTTCACCAAATACATCATAATCATATAAATGCGTCACACACATCATTATGAATGATTAATCTACGATAATATTCAAGAAATGTTACTCACAACTTTGGGCTTATGCTGAAATAACTGGATTTCTAAGGACAAATCTAGCAACTATCATCACGTGTGGCGTGAAATTAGGCTGGCAATTCTGAAGCGCCCTCACACAACTAAATCATTATACTCTCTCGTTCTGACGTCAGAGATACGAAACGGACTTCTACCCAAGTTAATCCTATAATCTTAACAACATATGGGTATTGGCCAAAAAAAACTACAGCAATACCATACATATGAATTTGGCCAAAAAAAATCAACAAACATACATACATTATGTATTTCGGCAAAAAAAAAAACCAATACAAGTGGCAAAGAACTACACATCCATACATAATATCGAACAGCATCACATATTTTTGTGCAAAAAAAAACAAAACATAAATACATAAATATGTATTTTTTGCAAAAAAAACCATTAAACAGCAATACATTACATATGGATATTGTGCCAAAAACAAACACAAAAAATAGGAATTCAAAACAAACATTACAGGCAAAAATACCATACCAATATTCTCAATAGCGCATCTATGGTATTTGTGCACAATAAAACAAAATATTCGCCAATGATACAAGATCCAAAAAAAACATACAGATTACCATACATATGTATTTGTGCAAAAAACATACAAAGGCAATTACCGCTACATTATGGGAATTTGTGCCAAAAAAAAAAAATACCTAGGCAAACATAACTATGGTATTTTCTGGCCCAAAAAAAACCAATACAGGGGCCAAAGGGGGAACCATTATACATTTATGGATATTGTGGGCAAATAAAAACATAGCCAGCGAATTTACCATTACAGTATGGTAATTTCTCGCCAAAAACCCATTACTAGCAATAGCCATACTATGGTATTTGGGCCAAAAAAAACATAAGCAACCTCTAACGTGGGCAAAAACCAATCAAGGATCAACCCCTATAGGTATTATGTGGCAAAAAATAACCATAACAGCATATACCATAACATTATGGTATTTGTTGCTTCCAAATAACCATTAGCAGCAATACCATACATATGGTATTTGGGGCCAAAAAAAAAAAAACATACAGCATACCATACATATGGTATTTGGTGCCAAAAAAAAAACAAAAACCAAAATACAGCAATTTTAACCATTACATATGGTGAGAGTTACTATGACTTGACAGAATACTCTGAAGCACCAGTTACGAGACAGACTCTAGTCTTTATTCTGAGCCGTTCAATCTGTAAAAATACAAATAAATACAGAAAAAACCAATATGAATATTTGTCCATAACTGCACATTCATGTCAAAAAGAAATCTGTAGCTTACTGTATAATACTGTATATCGAATCTTATGACTTTGCTAGAGCATTACACTTGTAAATACAAAGCTAAATTAACAATTCGACCTACCTGTTATATGAATCATTTGTGTAATAAATGCCCTTTATGCAAATTTACTATCTTCTTCAATCAATTAACTTGCCTTTAAATGTCTTATTTGTGTAAAGGAAACTCATAAAACATATTAGAATGTTTCATAATCATCATCATAATTGTACCTCTCTATTATAAATGATACAATTTCCTATAATTACTTTCCTATGGTCACTTTTGGGTAACTTTCTACGGTCACTGTTTACGACCACTTTCTACACGCATGCAATGTACATACAGCTTATGCCTATACCCATTCAATTATCACACCAATAGAAAAGTGTCTTATATTTCACCAAATACATCATAATATAAAATGCGTCACACAACATCATTATGAATGATTAATCTACGATAATATTCAAGAAATGTTACTCACAACTTTGGGCTTATGCTGAAATAACTGGATTTCTAAGGAAAATCATAGCAACTATCATCACGTGTGGCGTGAAATTAGGCTGGCAATTCTGAAGCGCCCTCACACAACTAAATCATTATACTCTACGCTTCTGACGTCAGAGATACGAAACGGACTTCTACCCAAAAGTTTTAATCTATTATTCTACATATGGTATTGTGCCAAAAAAAAAACTCAGGCAATACCATAACTATGGAATTTGTTGGCCAAACAAAAAAAACATACAGCAAATCCCATACATATGGATTTCTGCAAAAAAAACATAGCACGCAAATACCATACATATGGTAATTTTGGGGCAAAAAAAACATACAGCAATACACACATATGGTAATTTTCTGCCTAAAAAAACCATACAGCATAGCATAACATTATGGGTTTGTGCGCAAAAAAAAAAAAAAAAACATACAAGGCAATACCCATTACATATGGTATTTGTGGGCCAAAAAAAAACAACCCAAAAAACATACGTCATAACATAATATTGGGATTTGTGCACAAAAAAACACCTTATACAGCCAATAACCGATACATATGGAAATTTGTGCCAAAAAAAAACTACAGCAAATACATACATATATGGTATTTCTTGCCAAAAAAAACCATACAGCAATACCATACATTTGGTATTTGTGGCAAAAAAAAACTACATGCAATATCAATTCCAATGGTATTCTGCCAAAAAAAAACCATAACAGCAATACCAATTCATTGATGGTATTTTGTTGCAAAAAAAACATACGGCCAATACCATAACATATGGTATTTGTGGCAAAAAACCATGAAACAGCAATTACCATTAACATATTGGTATTTCTGCCAAAAACCATACAGCAATACCATACATATGGTATTTGGGCCAAAAAAAAACATACAGCAATACCATACATACGGTATTTGTGGCAAAAAACCATACAGCAATACCATACATATGGTATTTGTGCCAAAAAAAAACCATACAGCAATACCATACATATGGTATTTGTGCCAAAAAACCATAGAGCAATACCATATATATGGTATTTGTGCCAAAAAAACATAGAGCAATACCATAAATATGGTATTTGTGCCAAAAAACCATACAGCAATACCATACATATGGTATTTGTGCCAAAAAACCATACAGCAATACCATACATATGGTATTTGTGCCAAAAAAAACATACAGCAATACCATACATATGGTATTTCTGCCAAAAAGCCATACAGCAATACCATACATATGATATTTGTGCCGAAAACCATACAGCAATACCATACATATGGTATTTGTGCCAAATACCACAGCACTGCTGTATGGTATTCTTATGATATCCTTTTCCTGGGTGGTATTTTCCTATGGTACTTCTATGGTATTTTACTGTACCATAGAAATACCATATACCACAGGACATTCAAAAATACCATATGAATACCACAGGACATTCAGAAATACCATAACAATACCACAGGACATTTTTGTAAGGGTCGGCAAGGATGTTGCTACAGTTATCGACTAGATTCTGTGTAAAAATTAGATTGATTCATCAAGTAATCCATGAATGAATACACATCATTAATACTTTGGTAAGTGATTATTTTGTCTTTGACATGTGCTCACTCATGCCTGACTCTACAGATCTATCTCATTTTCACACAAAATGTAGTCGATATGTGTAACAACGCCCTGCCAAGTTATTTAGCGCAAGATATTTTTGTTAAAAAGTTATGCCATTTTAATCAGGATCGAGTTCGTTATTTGATAGCTTTTGTTGTTTTGATTTTACTCCCAATATTGCACAATCCTAAATTTACATTTTCGCAAACAATGCGCCGAGTTCATCCAAGCGTAAAGATATAACACACAAAATTGGTACCAAAGGATGAGGAAAGAGTTACTCTTTCGGAATATGTATAATAATTTGGGGTTTATAAATTGGTTTTCTTTTTATTGACATTTTTCTAGGTGTAAGGTTTTTTCTGACTCACTCTGTATATACATGTACATAATATGTGCATGCACGACACAGGGATAACTGGAGGATTCGTACTAGGTCTCGGCAGTTTAGCCGACCTGGTAGGTAGGTAGGTAGGTACAGTGTCCCCAAAAATTATTTGTACACTTTTAAAAAATGAAATTAAATAAATCGATGTTGGTTTCAAATTTTAACTACTATTCATATCAAATGGTAGGTAATGTCACTATTACCTAAACACTAAATCTCAAATGTTCCGTCAGTCTCGGAAGTTCTAGGCCGCCATTTGCAATTTTCACGGCCCAAAAATTATTTGTACACTTCAGAAGATGGGTTTTAAAGGAGTGTTTAAAATTTTGGGGATCTTCTTTGTCTTCCAGGGCAGTCATCAGCCTCATTAGCATACTGTCGACCAATTTGGCAGTCATTTCCCCGCCATTACCATTCCAAGTTCGCTGGAGCGTGTCCTGGAGCTGCTGGATGTTGGATGGTCAGTCTAGAGGGCGCTGTCGCTTCAGATCACCTCTCATGTGCTATTAAAATGGGGATTAAATCTGGGTTGTGAGGTGCCCTTTCTTGCAGCTGAACATGTTTCTGTTGCAATATTACTTCGATATGGTTTGCTGTGTACTTGGGGTCATTGTTATGTTGGACCGGAAATTGACGACCATTCAGACTTGAAGCAGATCGGAGCATCGAAGCCATTCTGAGGGGCAAGAATATCCTCATGGCTTCAGCATTCATGATGCCATGTTACGAAATTTATCTCTCTAACACTACTGGCTGCCATACAACTCCAAATCATGAAACAACCATCACTGTTCTTCACTGTTGGGCACAAGCATGACTGATTGAAAGCTTACTACAAGACACACATGGTCCTGTGTATCATATTCAATCAATTTTGCACTAATTAGGTCATAGGACAGAGTGCTCGAACTCCGCAGGCTTGTTCACATGATGTTTTGCAAAAGCATGATGCTTCTTTGTTACTGTCCCTTACATTTTTACTCTTTCTTGCCAATTATTCCACTTATAGTCATATAGCCGTTTAGCCTGTTGTAGACACTCTTGAGGGCACCCAGTCATTCCTCAGCCTCTGTGGCCTTGGATGCAATTTTCTTTGGTCGCAATTGCAATATTTCATTGCTTACTGTCTGTCTATCAATATCATCATGGAAACTGATGTCCATGAGACTATTTTTGCCTCTTAGAGGCTCCCACTTGCGTAAAGGCTGATTGCTCTTCAAGTTGTGTTCCAATATGACCGGGACCCCAAGCATGTAGCGAAGGATATTAAAGCATTAATTTAGCAGAATCTTGTTAAACTGCTAGAAAAGGCACCTCAGATACCAGATTAAATCCCCATTTAGCACATGAGAGGTGATCTGAAGCGATAGCGCCCTCAAGACTCACCATCAAACCTCCAGCAGCTCCAGGACACGCTCCAGCGAATTTGGAATGGTATTGGCGGTGAATTGAGTGCTAAATTGGTCGACAGAATGCCAAGGAGGTTGATGACTGCCCTGGAAGCCAAAGAGGGCCCCCAAAAATTTTAAACACTCCTTTAAAAACCCATCTTCTGAAGTGTACAAATAATTTTTGGGCCATGAAAATTTTAAATGGTGGCCTAGAACTTCCGGGACTGACGGAACATTTGAGATTTAGGGTTCAGGTGATGCTGACATTACCTACCATCTGCTATAAATAGTAATTGAAATTTGAAACCAACATTGATTTGTTTAATTTTATTTTTTCAAAGTGTACAAATAATTTTTGGGGACACTGTATGTGCATACAGTGAAAATGGAATGCCTTTGTTAACGAGGTTACCAAAAAGAAAAATATATGTATTGACAAAATCTATAGGGGAGACTGGGGTAATTATGGCCCTGGGGTAATTATGGCCCCTTTGTCTTTGAGAGCTTATACTTCTTTGCTGCATTACACAATGATAATTTAATTTTTACACATGGCTAGCTAAACTCTTCCTAGTATCATATGAGAAAAATAAGCCGTGTACATGAAATTTTGTGCTTAGGGGAGCCTAAAATGTACGGCAATTACAATTGGCTGTTCGTTGGAAAGTGGCAAGTCTGCTTTTTTATGTGGAGTGTGATATCATTAATTAAAATCATTTAATATTTTGATTGAAACTGAAACAATATGAAGTACGAAACACAACAGAAAAACTTCCATCTGAATATCTTCAATAGTAGAGCTGTAAAGTGGGATCAAATTGGAAATGTCATTTGGGGTAATTATGGCCCCCAATGCATAAACAGTGTATAAGCGCAGATAAGCGTAGATAAAGACATTAACTTGTACGATTTTGTACATAAATATATGTATTGCTTTGATTGCAAAATTTCAACATTTTGGCTGAACCAATTATTGATTAAATCATTGTTGGTGGTTGATAAGTGTATTAGGAATACATTGATTATACATGA
Organism: Paracentrotus lividus; assembly: GCA_940671915.1. Classification (NCBI taxonomy): domain Eukaryota; kingdom Metazoa; phylum Echinodermata; class Echinoidea; order Camarodonta; family Echinidae; genus Paracentrotus; species Paracentrotus lividus. The sequence continues at coordinate 30,564,385 of CALNVZ010003426.1, forward strand.
CCATCATTAATTAGCATAATATCTTTGAATTCATACAGTCATTACAATAGGGGCCATAAATACCCCAACCCGTGTGGTAATTATGGCCCCCAAAGTTGTCTTTAACATAATGGTAATTATTATGCAAATGAGAAGTAGCAGGTTTATACTTTCCTTTGTATATTATAGGTATATGGACCGACTGTAGTTTTACATATTTAGAATATCATTGGACTTTTCATTTAATGGTAGTAATAGGAAATGTGAAAAAGGGGGGGGGGGCATAATTACCCCAGTCTCCCCTACGTCACAATAGAAAGTATTATATACCAAGTCTATATACAAGCTTGATTGTATTAGTTATGGTTGTCTGGCTCCGGATGGACGCTCTGGCCAAAGGTAGTGTTGGGGTCATTTACAGAGTACTTATACTTTTCCCTACTAAATATTGTTAGAAGAGGATTGTGTGCATCATTGCACTGTAAAAAATATTTGTATTCTTACAGCAAATCTGCTGTCAGCAGAGTCGCCATAAAAAAACGTATTTATAAAAAACAGTTTTGTTGTAAATTTCTCCTGCAAGTTATTACATAAGAAATACAAAATATACATCAGGATTACACACATTTGTTCCGTTTTAACCAACTGTGTAAGCTATAGAACTCTAATGATTTTTTTTTCTTCTCTTTCTTTAATTATTAGAGGAGAAATTTACAGCAAAACTGTTATTTTAAATTACATTTTTGTATGGCGACTCTGCTGACATCACTTTGCTGTAATTTTTTTTTTTACAGTGTGGTTTCATATTTCATTCGTTGTAAATGGACATCCGTCAGCTACCCGTTGACACCGGGTTGATAAAGAAACAAAAAGAGAGGTAGGAAATGAGAGAGAGAGAGATGGACCTGGAATGGAGGGTGAAATCTAGAAACAGGTTTTCACCGTGGGAACCCCCCCCCCCTTTTTTTCTCTCTCTCTCTCTCTCTCTCTCTCTCTGTCTCTCTCCCTTTCTCAGTTCTAATAATGCATTTGCATTGCTTCATGGAGTTCAAATTCGGATAATTGATTGAAGAAGAAAAAAAATAGATAAAGACCACAGGCGCGGATTCAGAGCGCGGGTGCCCTATATATCCCAAAATTAAGGGGGACATTGCCCGAGATTCTTTTTTTTTTTTTTTTTTTCGTTTATCCGCCCCCGTCCAGATTAGACTTTCGAACCAGACTTTCGAACTTTCGACAAAATCATGCTTTTCATATAGTGTGGGGTTAAGAAATTTTGTCTGAAAAGCATAAATGTGTAATCTAAATATAAGTCAAGTCATTACAATCGAGTCTTTGCTCTCTTCGGTCGCTCGCAAACTTAATTTCTGAAAATGTGGATATTCGGAAATGAGATATTAATTCAAATAGCAAATGAATATACCCTTACGTTTATGGCATGGGGATGGTGCAATTCGAGATTTGGCTTGGTGAGAGTAGATCACATATCATACTCGACCGATTAAGATGTCTCTCAGTCAAGTACTACTCTTACAAGGCAACTATCATAGGTATCAACTTTGTAAAAATAACGAAAAGTAATAGGACCATGGACTATATAGCACCAAATTATGTAGAATAGCACGTACAGTGCAATAAACATTTTCTCTCTCCCGTTTTCTCTTTTCGAAAACTATTTGCCGCGTACCCACGCAGCTTTAGCTTGACCCATTCTAGGAATGTACCAACCAGAAAATAGTAGGTGGGCGATTTATAATGGTATCAAATCAGTCAATCGGGCATTATATTATCAGCAGCCGTGCTTTTGACCCGGGCTTTTGAATTATGTCAAATAAAAAAATAATAATTGTATTGGGAATACTATTCAACGGCATGCGTAGGCGTCGGTAGCGTACAAATTCCGCTTATGAAAAAGAAGTCGGCAACAATAGAGGATACTACTGTACACCGTGGACGGCAGTGACATTGGACTGGTATTGATCCCATATGAATTAATATTAATATCTGAAGGCCACGTTGCTTCTCTATCACAGGGGGGTGTGGTGCTAGATGCAGTACACTAGCTCAGTTGTGGTAACGTATGTAGGGCCTACTACATCAATACTCGCTTTGGCTATAGCCTAACACAGGGTGACGCGAATATAGGTCAGTCATTACTTTGATCTCAATATAGACATCTACCGTAATTATAGTATCAATCTTCACCAAGGGATCATCTGTTTTTACATCGTATCCGAGGCTTGATTCATACCATCATGTCTATGAGAAAGCAGTCTAAGCGTGTTGTCGAGACGAGGACCAAGAAAGTCATGTCTTCCACGCCGCGTGTCGTTTTGTCGACGTCGCTCCCTCGATCCGGTTCGTCTCAACTTACCGCAGATGCTTCATCTCTCCCAAGTCCTTTGAGTTCGACAACCATGTCGACTTCGACCACGTCTTCGACTCGCAGGTCGACCTCGTCATCGTCGAAGTCATTTGTGAGAGAAGAAGAAGAACGCGAGGAGATGATCACGCTTAATGATCGCCTGGCGAGGTATATTGATTCCGTCAATGAGTTGGACCTCGATCGTACTCGAGATCAACTTCATGATGCGTCGTTCGCCGAGTTGAGGCAGACTGCGATGTCGGAGATTCGAGCAATCTTCGAGAAGGAGTTGAATGATGCGAGAAGACTTCATGCCGATGAAAGGGAGAGGCTGCAAAGAGAGTGTGCCAAGTATAAAACTGAATTGTCTGATTTAAGGCCACGGTAAGAATCATCTTCACGTTACCTTCTTACGTTTGGTGTATTATTATTCTCCTTTCTATTTACCGTTTCCTTGTCTCTTTGTTATCATCTTTTTATCTTTTTATCAATATATTTTCCTCTTCATCTTCACAATCTGTTTTAATCACGTGTCATCATAACGCTTCGTCATCCTCCATTATAATCATTTCCTTTTACCTTCATCGTCATTGCTACATTATTATATTATTACATTATTATATTATTACATTATTATATTATTACATTATTATATTATTATATTATTATATTATCATATTATTATGTCATTATATTATTCTATTCTTATATTATTATATTATCATATTATTATGTCATTATATTATTCTATTCTTATATTATTATTATTTTCTGCGTTCTTTTCTAAAATAACTAAAATAACTAACATTGAATTTAAGCTATTTCATAATTCAATTATGTACGATCAATATTTTTTTAGTTAATACTCTCCATTTTGCTTATCCGTTATCACTTTCGATTTATATGTACAATATGAACATATTATTGCAATGTGACGAATAAAGAATGAGCCAATACTAAATAAATTATAAAAAAAAAACTACATCTGTGATATATTGTTTAACCATAAATCGCGACAGATTCTGTAATATCATAGAAACGAACAAACAATTGAAGTAAAGCCTAAACAAGTCGCACAATGCTTTTGCAGGTGATCATGCTGGGTTATAGTGTAAATCCTCCCTGGTGTTACCACCATGTATTCATACTTGGAAAAAAGACCAATGCATCAAGCAAAATCCTAATATTGACTCGAGCTGTACGTGCTTACATTCTAGTAGTAACATCACACAGTGTAGCCTACATGATGTATGAAATCAGACCCACTCATTCAATAAGTGATTCCTTTTGGTATGAGATGAGGTATAAACACACAGGGTCACAACTGACAATAATTAAATCAAACATCTGCCATATTCTACAGGATGTACATATGTATTATTGATCTGCCTTGTTCCTTTAATGTCTGATTTCTATACCGACAAAGTAAACATATAAAATGGATCTGCAAAGGTTTTGAGATTTGAAGTTCTATGTTGAGGAGCTGATCATCCAATACTAGTAGAGCAATGAAAAGCGAAAGCGATTTTGAAGTTTACATACCTCAAGATTTGAAATATATTTTGAAAGCGTAAATACGTATCCCCTTTCAAATTTCGATCTCTTTTTTATCAAATCATAACTAATTATCAGTTATATGTCCTATCAATAAATTAGCAGCTACAACTCCTGACCCTAGTACGCACTTGCACCTGCTATAACCCCGTGTATGTGTAATTTATCAGGATCTGCTCAATAAATTATCATTATAATGCACTTGACATGCTTAAAATCGTCACTTATATCCAGTAGTAAATTCGATAGAAACGGGTCTGATGTCTTCATCATCTGCAGCTTGCAAAATAATCATTAGACCAAAACATATTGCAGCTTTATTTATTTCCCAAGAATTAAAAGGGAGACCGTGGATACCGAAAATGTTGTCCTTAAAATACCTCATGCTAAATCAAAATATAGAACATCATTCTCCCTCCCACCTTTCTTTAGGAGATGATTTACGTTGATTATGTGTGGGTGCAATCTGAGAGTCATCCATAAAGTATTCTTGTAAAAGAGATCCTCAAAAATATGGCCATCATTCCTTGCCTCCTCCTGACCACCCCCCCCACCCCCGCCTTCCGCCCTCACACTCACATCCGTCTCCTTTCCTATACGCCTCTTCTCTGGTTTCTCTTGTATGAGCTCGATGAAAGAAGACATCATCATAATATCAGTGGAGATGGGAGGAGCTACTATATACTACTAGTATGAATGAAACAGACGCTGATAGACCTATTGCAAGTTTGGTCTAATCCCACATGGTCTAATTCCAGTTCGTCTAAAGCCAGTCCATCTAAATCCATTCTGGTCTAATTGCCACTTCACATATTTACCATTTTGTCTAATTACCACTTCGTGTAATGTCCACTTGGTTTGGGGGTCTAATTCCCAAATAGTCATTTGGAAATTAGAGGAAAAAGCACTTAGGCAATTTGGTTATTGGACAAATTGGCAATTAGACCAAGCATTTTCAGACACATTGGAAATTAGATTAGATATTTCATAGACCTAAATGGTTTAAATCCATATGGTAGTAGACATGTGGAGAATTGGACCTACTGCTGTTAGACCAAGTGGATATTAACCATCAATACTTGGGAAATTTTGCACTAAAATATATCAGACAAAGGTTTGACGCTCTTTTTATTATAATTTTCTCAGCAGGGGTCCCAGAGGGGGTATGTCGTGAAAGTCAGTATGCATGTAAATTATTTCAATTTCATCATGCACAGAACATAGGGGTACTTTGGAATAACTTCATGTCAGGTCCATAATGCCCCCCCCCCCCACATGGACCGCCCAAAATCAATGAAGCTGTTTTGTTTTGTGTGTTTATTTTGTTTCGTTGTTTGTTTTCGTTTTAGTTTTGTTTTGTTTATTTTGTTGTTGTTGTCGTTTTATGGGGTGGGGGGTCACTTCACCGCTGTCGCGTCACATTTTCTCTCCTTATCTTTCTTTCGTCTTTTTCAATTTCTTTTCAGATTAAAGTCAGCAGAAAGGGAGAACAATGAATCAAGAAAGCGACTCTTAATCCTCGAGCCTCAGATAACTGAGAAAGATAACCGGATCCGACTACTGGAAGAGGAGCTAAACCGGGTCAAGTCGGATTTGTATAACAGAGAAAAACAATTGAAGGCAGCTAACCTAGAGGTATTGTGCATTTCAGAGTTTGGGTAAAATGTTGACACTTTAGGTGTTCTTTGTCTTATAGGATATGGAAAATTGCCGGATTAGAGGGTAAATAAAATGTTAATCCGAATGGCAAACTAATTCGAGAATATCTAACAAACAGTTCGGGGTATAGTAATATACAGTTTTTATGACACAGCCTGTCTACTCAGATATGAACCCCTCTCCAATTATACCCCCTGGAATTTCATAAATTATTATGTAAAATAAAATTTAAAAAATCATTCGTAACGACAAATCAGTATATTAAAATGGCATGTAAAAATTACTGATATCATTTCCTTTGTTTTCTCATTCTACCTTGAAATTGTACATTTGCAATTTTGGTGTATTTACTTGAGTCTTGATCAATAAAACAATAACCACGACAATTTACAGTAAATTCATTTTCATCTTACACGACAATAAAAACGAAACATTTTCTAATGTGAAAATCTCCGAAAACGTATAGGAGATTATGTAAATACTTGTGTTTGGGGGTGTGGGTTGCCTTGACAAACTTGCCCTTTTTACCGCCTTTGTTTCGGGTCACGTATCCGTCAATGAACTAGACTGTGACTGTTATATTGTGTCCTAGGTCAGATTTATGAATTATTGATAGTAAATACTCATCAGACTACATCTATTTGAACAAGAGACAATGTTTTGTCATAAAGCAGTGAACGAAGTTATCAAGGATGATTTGTTTTTGTCATTCTATGGGCTTAGGATTTGTCTGCTTGATTTATGAACCATATCGTTTGAATTGTGCTCGGAGTAGTATCGTACTGATGTGTTAGTTTCTCTTTTAAAACATGAACCACTCGAAACTTTTAAAAGTCTTCAATAATAGGGTAGTGCTTAAACCGGATAATTTAGCCGATGTTGCATGACGATGTTGCCCCCCCCCCCCACTCCATTTAAAATCCCAGAGAAAATCAATAGTCAACGCAAATATGCAAAGTTCAGGCTCAGGCAGCTATGTAACCATCCTTCCATTCCACATCTATCCCATTTATACTAATGTGGAATTCAAGTGCTAACATTATAACAATAACTATCATCATACATATATTATTCTCGTTTACTTCAAAATGTCGTCAACGCCGCAATATTGATTATGAAAATAAACCATAGGGAGATAATAGCGTATGAAATGTTGGGATTTGAGCGTTTATATTTTAAAAGTTATCCCGGACGCAAATGAGACCAGTCAGTATGGTCAGAGGCACCTTTGAAAATTTATGTAACAGAGGCCTTATTTCTTTTTCTTTTCTTCTTTTTTTTTCAGCTCGAGAATGGAAAGATCATTCGTATTCAACTGGAGAACAAGATCAAGGATCTTGAAAAAGATCTTCTATTACAAGAAGAGTACTATAAGAAGGTAAATAAGGACATAGACAATGACAAAATCATTTCTTAACAAGTTTATGATTTTGCCAGATAGGTATTTATGTCCTGATATATTTTCATGTCATAATATAAACTTAAAATTTCAAGAAGCGAATATTAATTTTATTTCAAGCAATCAAATTAAATCCATTTTAATGCAAAGATTTTGCCTTATTAAATCTCCCATTCCCTTCTTACGCCCGAAATGCATTTGTGATAGTAACAGAAATGAAATAACTTCGTTTTGAAAATTATAATATAGGCCTATGTTACTCCATTACTTGAAAGGAATGTCAGTTTAGGAAACTTGTAAATAATTGTATTTACCACTAGTACTTCTAATTATTGAATATGAGCAATGATCTATTAATAAGTCATGATTAACTGCATTTTGATATTGATGCTATTTTTATTTTTTTTTTATAGGAACTGGAGAAGGTTCAAAGCGCTTGGGACGAGACAATGACAGAGGCATGGGAGAAATACATCGACAACCTGAATGTCTCCCTCTCCGCTGATTTACGGAAAGTCCGAGATCAAGAGTTAGATCAGGAAACAGAGGTTAGTCCTGTCAATGTGATTTCAATCTTTCAAATATTTCCATCGAAATCACGGATCTATAAAATTGCCTTTTATTATATTGCTAGAAGTTCAGTCTGATCTCCCTTTATATTCCGATGCTCAAGCACCTTTTTGTAAAGGTTTTAACGTAGAGATGATGTATGAAGCTGTCTCTTGATAATAATTAAAAAGAGAGAAGAAAGGTTGGAAATACAAAAATTCACTGAAAACAATATAAATTATCATTTTTCGTAAGACATTTATTAATTTTTGTTTAAAGGAAATTGATGATTTTAACTTATTTCTAGTGCGTTTTCAAAATGATGAAATTATAGGACCAATATTACATTAGCGCTGAGTATATGAATAAATCTATTCTAAAATTTGACGAGGTGCATCTATTTTTGTTTTTGCTCTATTTATTTATTCATTTATTTATCTATCCTTCTAATTTTTATTTTATTTATTTTCTTTTTCTCTGAGTCCCTGATTTAATGGATGTCACATTATGAGCACTTATAGGCCTACCCATTTTCTTTTATGTCTAATGTCCATTTTGAAATCCCTAACATCTAAAAGCGTTTCTGTTTGCTTTTCCATGATTTTTGAATGGCGATGAAATGAATCGAATTCAATCAATTCAAATGAAATTAAGAAAATAATCACACTTTCTTGCTTGAAGGTGGCTGAACTGACGAGGTTATTAACACGTATTAAGGGATTTGGAGTGAGTGAGTTTGCTTCTGAGCTCAGGAAACTCAAAGCAGAGATGAGTGTCAAAGATCAGGTGAGGAATATATATATTTTCAATCCATTTTTAGAAAGACCATATTCCAAGGTCATCTTTTTTGGTTATTTATATGAAACATAATACTTTAAACGGACTCCCCCCCCCACACACACACACTCGGGGGGTCAACCATAATCGAGAACGAGCATACATGTATGGTTGACCGCCTGAGTGGGGGGGGGGGGTACGGGTTCCAAGCTCATCTTTCTCTTTTTTTTCCATTTTTTTTTTTTTTTTTTTTTTTTTTTTTTTTTTTTTTTTTTTTTTTTTTTTTGCGTTTTACATGTATTACGCGTGTATGTAACTGTAGACGGACTCCTCACCTTAGCGTTTATACATTTTCTGGAATCATAAATGTAACGCATAACCAAGTAACTTGCAAATGAATTTGACAGATTAAAAAATCCAGTTTTGGCAAGTTTTGAGAATGTGAAAAAAGATTGAGTGAATGCTTTCCATATTCATGATATGCATAAATAAAAACAAACATCAAATTGCTGTCCCGTCACCTTGGTCCCATAGCATCGAAAAGGAATTGTGTGCGATAATGTGTGACACCAGTAAAAGCATCTACCCAGTATTTCCTTCATCCTTTGACCAAAACTTGCACACACAAAAAATAAATAAATAAATCATTTTGTGCCCGTCACTTTCTAATACAATTTATTCTGTACAATTTTACTCCTCAGAACGATACACTCGTCGCCCGTATCATGGACCTAGAAGCGCAGTTACGTAAGGAGCGCGAAGCCCACATCGATGCTCTTAACATCCGTGATCGTGAGATTGGGGAGATAAAACAAACCGTGTCCATACGTGTCAAGGAGTACAATGAACTTCTGAAGATCAAACTCAGTCTCGACCAGGAGATCGCTACGTACAGAGCTTTACTCGAAGGAGGAGAGGCAAGGTCTGTCTGTAGGATGATTTTTTTTTTACTCGTAAATTAATCGAAAATTTTCACAGAAATGATTATATACTTACATGTTTTATATGCCTTTAGTTACATGAAAAAAAAAACACATATGATACGTTTGAACGGTAAAAAGCAGGTGCTAAAAAAACGGATCTTAAAAAGGTATTTTCGTTTAAATTCATAAACCAAAAAGAAGCGGAAGAGGGAGGGGTGAGATACAGACAATGGGAATAAGGTACAAGGTTCAAAAGACACACAGAAAAGGAAATTTATTGTGTTCATTTAGTATAAGCCTACAATCATTTAAAAGAATAATTAACAGAATAAAGGGGGAGGGTAATTTAAAGACTTTTTTGGCCATCCTGAAAACAAATGACCAAAATATTAGGAAATTTCAGAAGTCACGGAAGGCTACTACGTGTACATATATCCCTAAAATTAATAAGAACAAAATTGTGAAGATCTTCGTATTACCAAAAGTTTGAAAAAATTGTTATCAATGAATGATTTAGCTCTTTTACAATGATTTTCTTTTTCTTAAATGAAAAAAAAATGATAAAAATCTGGCACGTTTATTATTCCTAGCAATTATCGATATAACACCAACATCATGAACATGGGGTAAACTTTTCAAACTGTTTTAATCATTGCAGGTTAAGAAAGAGAGCCGAGTTGGGTGAGTCTTTCCAAACGAACTCGCCACCACGCGATCAACCTCAGCCTAAGCGACGTCGTGTTAATGATGAAACCCAGGTCACGAGGTCATCAACCACCAGTGGACTCGTATCCATAGTCGAGACCGATAGTGAGGGAAACTTTATCAAACTACATAACCCAAATGACTCGGTGAGTATCTGAGTTTATATCAACTTGGTCTAACAGCAATTAGCCAAATTCTCTGATCGTCTAATACCACATGGGCTAAACCCATATGGTCTATTTACAGTTCGGTCTAACTTCCATTTAGTCTAATACATACTTGGTCTAATTCTCACTTGGTCTAATAACCAGTTGGTTTAATTGCCGATTCGTCTATAGCCAAACGGTCTAATTGCCTTTTCTTGTGATTCCCAAATGAATATGTAGTATATTTCCAGTCAGTTATAGGAATCGACCAAATGGTATTAGACCAATAATTGACCATTATACAAAATGGGCATTAGACCAAATGGGATTTAGACGAAATGGTAAATAGGCGAAGTGACATTTAGACCCAATGTAATTAGACAAACTGGTTGTAGACGGAATGGAATTAGACCATGAAGGATGAGGCTATAGGTCATTAGTCAAAATGGGTTTAGACCAATTGGCAATTTACCAGTATTTGTTGTGTTATGCCATCTTTGTAATTTTGGGTTTATGCGGGCGTTCATCTGTGTACAAGTATGAGCCAATCAACGGTTTTATCATGTTCTTGTAAATGTTTCAGTTCAAACTGAACTTCAACTGACCGAATAACACTTCCAATCATTACCCGAAATGTTCAAGATTCAGAAAATAATTTCTCGCCAATACATTTTTTTTTAATCAATTAATTTAAGACGTTACATAACATATTTTAGGGCGTTTTATTAGAATAAAAACGAGAGATATTTCCATTTGCTGACCCTTGACACCCTTAACACCCCTGACACCGAAAACCTGAATCTCGCCGTAACCCAAGGATTTGGGGTTCAAGCTATGGGTGTCAATTTTTCCAACAAATGGAAAAACCTGAAAAGAGATCGTAAAACATTTTTTTTTTCTCTCCACATGACCACGTGTCCCTATTCACCATCATCATCATCATCATCATTATCATCATCATCATAATCATCATCATCATCATCATCATCATCATCATCATTATCATTACCATTGCCATCACCATCAATTACCACAATTTTAATGGTAAAAAATTTCATCACCATTGCATTGTCATAATTATTGTCCTCACAATTACCATCATCTCTCCCAACATCATTATCAACATCAGTAGCAGCAGCAGCAGGAACATCTCATTATCATCATCACCATCATCATGACCATCATCATCATAAACATATCTGCTTTTGTCATCATCATCAAAATATCAAGACTGTCATCATCATCATCATCATCATCATCATCATCATCATTGTCATCACCATCATCAACATCATCACCATCCCCTTTTACCATCGACACCATAAACTAACAAACTTGAAATCCTCATCATCATCATCATCGTCCTCAACCTCAATATCATCGCTATTTAATATCTTCTCAATATTACATTTCTATACAGGACCAATCAATTGGAGGCTGGGAGCTCCAACGAATCGTAAACGGAGATATCGTTTCTACCTTCACATTTAACAACAAGTTCAAGCTGAAGTCTGGTCGTGGGGTCGCTGTGTGGGCCTCGGGCAGTGAGGACAAGGTTCGAGACCCGCCCTCGGATGTGGTGTCGAAGGACACCGAGCTCTGGGGAAGAGGTGACAATACCGAGACGGTACTCATCCGCACCGATGGAGAGGTGAATTGTTTGTTGTTATTTTCGTTTATGTATCATTGTCAAAACAAAGTAACGATTTTATTGATTTAAAAAAATAATTTAGATATTGTACTATTTGTATGGAGAAGAATTACAATTGCTTTTTTTTCTGTCCAGACTTACGCTCTCATTCGTTGGATTGCGAGGAGGGACAAATTTAAAACTAGATTTAGATCTGATAGAATCTAATAGAAGTGGAAATAAATCATATCAATTTAATATAATTATTGATATATCTCTTCTGAATGAGGTATTACATGAAATTCTAATAAATGTATTCGAATGTGCGCGTTGTTAATGTTTAGTTTTGTTTTCAAGTAGAGAAATGTATAGGAAGTATATAGTATTCCCCATTGAGTGAGAGTCTGAGTGTGTGTGTGTGTGTGTGGGGGGGGGGTTACAGAGTTGTGGTTTTTCTCACATTTTTAACATTTCATTAACATTTCATTAACAATTTTTTTTAAACCTTTGAATAGGTCATGGCTAGATGCACGGAAGTCCGAGAATATATGAACCATGAGTTCATCGACATGAATGAGGTAAGACTTCAAATTATGTTTTCTTCGAATTTATGACACTTTTTTGCTTTTTATTAAGGGGGGTAAAGGCAAATTGTTGCACTTGGCTCATTTCTGAAGAAATGAAAATAAAAAACCTCCAAAACCATATATTGGTGACATGTGTCTCTGGGGAATGTATGGATTAGAATTTTAAATAAAGTTTTAGTTTTCTGGTAATAATGTCATGAATATATATTAGCTAAAAAAAAAATAATAATTACAAAAGAAAAAAATATATATATGTTTTTGAAATTCCAATCCATACATTCCGCAGACATATCTTTAGAGGTCATCTGTGCAAGAAAAAATGGAGCTATTCGTGTGTAAGGTATTCAGTAGATCTTGGGGTTTTTTTGGCGAAAAGGGCTAATTTGCATTCATTATGCTAATTAGGCATTTTTGGTGATTTTTTTTTTTCGTCCATAAGATTCCCTGATATATAGCCACTCTACTGATGATTTTGGATGGTTATTTCTTTTCATTTCTTCAGAAATGAGCCAAATAGAAGTGAAACAATTTGCCTATACCCCCCCCCCCTCCCCCTTAATAGTAGTAGCACTAATTTGTGCCTTGGATTTTCGAACAAAAGTAACATACATCTAAATTTGTCATGAATACAATTTATAATGAGTAATTTGAATGTATTCAATGAAAACGTATACATGATTGTGACAGAATAGCTAATATAAATCTCTCTCTCTCTTTCTCTCTCTTTCTTCTTCTTCTTTTTCTTCTTCTTCTTTTTCTTCTTCTTCTTTTTCTTCTTCTTCTTCTTTTTCTTCTTCTTCTTCTTCTTCTTCTTCTTCTTCTTCTTCTTCTTCTTCTTCTTCTTCTTCTTCTTCTTCTTCTTCTTCTTCTTCTTCTTCTTCTTCTTCTTCTTCTTCTTCTTCTTCTTCTTCTTCTTCTTCTTCTTCTTCTTCTTCTTCTTCTTCTTCTTCTTCTTCTTCTTCTTCTTCTTCTTCTTCTTCGTCCTCTTCTTCCCATTCTTCTTCTTCTTCTTGTTTTACAGTCCGATAGCGAAGGCAGGTTCCGACCTTGTGTTGTTATGTGAGCAGTTTAGTTATCGTCGTATTGTAACCTTGGTAACATAGTCCTGAAATCTGCATTCAGCATCACCTTAAATCATTATTTACTGAAATATTGATATTAGGAGATAAATGTTAGCTGGTTAGTGTTGGAATTCGGAAAATGGGGCAGGAGATTCAAATGCTTTAGAACTATGCGTCGCCCTTCCGTCTTCTTCAATCGTAATGGTTTGTAATGTTTGTCAACTTCGTTTATGTATAATAGTTATTTTGTTGTTCTAAAAAGGTTATCCTATTATGATTGGATTGTATTTCGTTATTTTGCGTGGTTTTATTTGTATGATGCGAATAAACAAAAGATTAAATGTATGTGAGTATTAAATATTAGGCATATTGTTTTTAGCCGTTTCACTAAGCCACATTCTCGGTTGTGAGTCATTCAGTAATATTAGCAAACTTTCTTCTAAAAAAAAACACTAGTATCTTGCTTTAACGAAAATGTTTTTTAAAAAAAGATTTAAAAAGATTATTAAAAAAAATAATAAATAACTAAATACCCGGTATTCTTTTAATGTCATATCCTTCTTGTAACACTAATGAAATGAAAAGACTTTCTGCTTCGTATCTTAAACGAAGTATTGTCCTCTTTTGTATATTTGTAAGTAGCTTTTGTACCATTTTGTGTTTATTGTGTTTAATAGTTTTATCAAGGAAATTGCATGATTATAGAACGAAAGTCTTTATTATCTATATAACGCAATGTGACTGGGAAATAGATTTGAAATTACATATTGATATCATTAGATGTACAATAAGTGTATTTACGATTTTTATTTTGTCAATACATTTGTAAGTACTAGACATGAATAATGGGGGGTAAGATTTCATTTTAATGATTTTAAAACTCGCTTGCGTTTAATTTTGCATCTGATCTGAATCCTGGTATAGTCTGGTTGTATGTGTGTGTTTAAAAAAGTACTACGTTCCGACTTAGTTGAGTATAGCAATAAGTAGTTTCAATATAGAATAGACTTGAATCTTATTTAGCCGCTGTGTATAGTCTTTATAATTATATTTTGTGTGGATTGTCAAAACCAACACAAACTTTAAATCATTGAAAAGGGATGATAAAATGTTATAACAGGAACAAGGTGCATAAAAATTCAAATATACAACTACAGAAAAGAGATGCAGATGTAAACATGTCAAATAGAATATTCAATTTGAGATTTGAAATATTCATATATTTCTAGTTGAGAATGAATTGTTGATGTTTTAAATTTGAAATTAAGAACCAATTTTCAGAACTTGAAATTTAGACTTTTTAGTTATATAGATAAGGAAATGCTGTATTCTAATTTCACATTACAATTTAGAATATGTGTTAACCTTCTCTACCTCTATGCGTGTTAATGAGTCTTCAATCGAAATATGAACCATAGTGCTTCCACCTTTGAGTGACGCACCCACAATTTGCATACAGAGATTTTGGATTTTGATTGTAATATTTCCATCGTCTTTTTTATCAAAATATATTACTACAGGGCGATTGTCCTCTATGTTGGTTGTACATGTTCATGTTTAAGTACACATTTTCCATGTGTTTTCTAACCACATTAAAATACAAAAACGCTTGACCTTGATCTTTCAAACATCAGTCTTCAGGATCTTTTTATTTAAACTGATTTTTGTTGTTATTATTGAACAATGAATTCCAGGTTTCGTGTAGCATTGGCGGATCCAAACGGGGGCGCAGGGGAAGCGACTCTTAAATTTGAAAACCACCTTTTTTTTTTCCTTCAAATTCTGGATCCGCCACTGTGTAGTCAAACGTTTCAATTTTCAGGGACTGTGAATAAATCGGCTTGTGCTTCAGTTACTTTTTTCTCTACTTAGTATTCATCATAATTCATACGGGATGGAGACAAATTTAACAAGTTAAAATGTGCCCAAATGATAAAGCTACGAGAGTGAAATATGTAAAGATACAATATAAAAGGGTTGGGTTTTTTTTTATTGCAAAACGTTTCTTTTATTTTTGAGTAGGGCATATGTGAATAAATTATTAAATACAGCATGAGATGCATAAATACATAAAATTGACCATAAAGTTTACAATAAATAATGCAGATATTAAATTTACATCTAATTACTGGCTAAACATACAGGACAAAACGCAAAGACACTGGACAACAGCACCTTACCCGGCCATGTCTGATAACTGCATAAATAAATATTTATCAAAACACGTTTTCATCTAAGATGTTCCCTGTGTATATATCCACATTTTCAGCATATGGTTAGCTGGTAAACCCTTAGCCACTAGGTAATTGTCTTTAAACCGTTGACATTGGGTGTCATTGATTAGTCGTCCGTTGGATACGGTGTATCTTCCCCATGAGAAGTGTCTGGTTTGAATGATAGGAATACCAAGCTCCCGCATGCAGAAGGATATAAAGATATCCTCCCAAGGAAAAATAGGAAGACGTTGTGCAGTGTCCAAAATCCTGGCCACGACGTCTAACGAGAGAAAGTACCCGGATCCTCCCAAATAGTAAGGTTCGTAATGGGAATAGCTATAGACGTGTCTCGGGGTGTAATATTTGGATGTTTTTGTTCGCATGACGCGTATCCGCTTGCTCTTCACCCCAGCCGTGAAATCTTCCGGTGGAGACAGGAGCAGAAATGTCGTGACCTTTTCCACATTGACAACGATGTCGTCATCAGCTTTCATCATGAAAACAGCATTCCCGCAAAAGTTTTTTACCCACTTTAAAGCCATAACCGTCTTTCGGGTTAGATTCAAATACGAATCGATGAAATTCTCTTGTACGATATCCCCGTATAGGTTAGATTCAGATTCTATCCTTCTTTGCAAGGTGATGTCTTTGGTAGCACCTATCATGAAGACAACTCGAACCATTGAAGCGCCCTCACTCGATACTGGCCATACCGATTCATTCCCGTAGGTAGTCCGGATGACGTCACGGCGCTCACGATTCTGAGGAGCAGTTAAAATGCATATCACAAGAAGAAGATCCTTAGGAGTGTGTGGAGGAACATCACACTTGTGATCAGGGTTTATAAGATATTCATAGTCATGAACATCTACCTCAGATACCCAGTTATCCATGGTAACAACTGGGTCACTGGTCATCTGGGTATTCCCTTCCATGACGTCATACTCGACCGCATTTCTCAAGGTCAAACTCTTGTCGAGATCAGCAAGGGTTTCCGTACCCGTTGCTTTATTTGGTGTCGTATTCATGCGCACAAAACGGAGATCCTTCGAATGCGCAGTTTCCGTTGAATTACCACTACGTAGCGCATGCGCGTGATGTTGAACCCTTTCCTCATAGTCCTTCATAATTTGCTGCATGCGAAAGACGTGTTCGTCTATGGTCCCGTTGTCTTGCTGTGTGAAGCATTCCCTTGTCTGCCATAGAAGGATTGGAGCCAAAGTGGAGATAAGAATAACCCGAACTAACTGACGCGTAATCTCCTTCAGGCGTTTCATTTCGTGTAACGTAGAGGGCGTCGCACTTATTTATCAAGTGTCGCTTTCTGTGAACAAGAACGAATGTTGTTGATGAGTTATTTTGTTTTTAAAAGAAAATGTTGATGTATACTGGTTATTAGCCCGTCCATTTATTTTTTAGAAGGATCATGAAATTCACACAAACAGAACATGTATTGGTCCGGATATACATGACTCGGTTTTAAAACGATGAAGTAAGATCTTTTTTTTCTAAAACATGTCACCCTACAAACAAAAACCCTCACAACATATGCCCTAAAAGCAATCG
>CALNVZ010003426.1:30581525-30618704 GCA_940671915.1 Paracentrotus lividus
TGACTCTGAAGCCGCACCCCCCCCGCCCTTTCTCCCTATGCGCCCCCCCCCATCCCTATTGTGATTATGACTAAAACTTATTCTAGTATTTATTTGACTTAGGACCTACCTGTGAAGATGTGCTACTCTGTTTGGCTTCAAAGAACGTGCTACATTTCACACCATTTGATAACTCCTCGTCACTTTGCAATTTAAGGTTGCCAGTTTTTACCGATAACCGTGACTGTCCTTTTAATGTTTCCTCTAACATTACATTACGCTGGAAATGTCCTCACAAAAACATCATGTCCAAATTCAAACATAAACTCCCAAATGAAATAAAATACACTAAACCGTTTCATTGAATCATAATCCCAATTGTCAGCTTTCGATCTAGTTAAGCTCAAAATAGGAATTCATTTTTCAATTGACATATTATGATATGTCATTGACAATCTAAATTGACAAGGTAAATGAACGCTAAAACACCTTATGAATGTAACTTCATACATGTAATATGTTGGAGGTAAATTATCCAATTAGCATCAAATCAGTCAGCCACCATGTTTGTCAATAATTTGTTGGCAACCTAAATACAAAACATAACGAAACACCGCTCGTCTGTGCAACCCTGGTGACAGACTTGTTATGAACTACGATTCTTATGTCAAAAGTGAGTAATGTCATCGATACAAGTTCCATAGAAAATTAATTAAGAAATGATGACACAACACATGCAGTCAAACTTTGGCCAAGATTGTAATCTGTTTGATACTTCGAGGGAGATTAAAATGATTTTAGGCCTATATGACGATGTTGAGAAATATATTTTTCAGTACATTGGCAGTTGGACAATCATAAAAGCCTTAAACTTGATTCATATCTATCTTTTCCTACTCGGGTGAGAAGGGGAAAATCAAATAGGGTGGAATTAATTCCACGAAGGTCAAATGAACTTTCGCGCTTCTGAAGAGGTTTTATAAGGATTATTTATAACTTGAAAATAAGAACGATAGATGTGACATAAGATATCTGAAGGCAGTCGATTTGAAGGGTATGCAACTACTACGATCATATACAAAAAGTTTCTAGCCCATTACTTTGTTGATAATGATATGCTACGAAAAAAATGAGATCACTGATCACATTATACAAACACAATGTAAGATAAATAATCTAGGTCATATCCTTGATTCCGCTATCAACGTTTTAGTCATTTGTATCTGTGTTAGATCCATTCAACAATTTTAAAACATATTTGAAATTGAAACCTAATAGGCCTAAGTGTTTTGCGCTTTTCGTGATCTGTCCTTATTTCAAAAAAATATATAATTCTCATCTTGTTTTGAAATTTTGTTTATTTTATGGTGTTTTTTCTTTATTGTTTTTATTCAGGCCATAAATAGAATTTATTTTTTGTTAATATTTTCTTAGTCCGAACTCCCTCAAACATATTAGAGTGGGTGGGGTAATTGCCACTAAGTCTAAACCCACTTTGACTAATATCCATTTGGTCTCATCCTACATGGTCTAATTCAATTTCGTCTACAACACCTTCGTCTAATTACCTTTTGGTCTAAGTAACACTTCGCCTACTTACCATTTCGTCTAATTCACATTTCGTCCAATGTCCAGTTCATCTAATGTCACTTGGTCGATTCCCGTAACAAATGGTAATAGACCAATAGTCATTTGGGCATTAGACAAAATGACGTATTAGACCATTACTATTAGACGAATTGGCAAAAGACAAAGCGGTCGTTTTGACGAGTGAGAAGTTAGAACAGGTGTATTTAGACCAAATGGTCAGTAGACAATTACATATATTTGAAGATGGAAACTATGATTATAAAAATAGGTTTATGAGTGTCACTCGTGAAGGAGATGTGTTTCACTTCCGTTTTCGTAACGATGGCCATCTACATCAATTGTTTATCTAGATAAGTTTATAGGGGAGAAGAGAGAAAGAGCGAGGGAGGAGAGAGGGGGAGAGGAAAGAAAGAGGGGGGGAAATTTAAATAAAGTGAGAATGACAAAACAATATATGAATTGAATTGAATGAATGATTTTATTTTCAACATCATTATTCACATATACATTTTATAAACATAGTATTACGAGTCATGCAAATTTCATTTTAAAAGAGGAAATGTACAGAATAGATTGGAAGACATGGGAAGACTGCGGCATATAGCATGGTGGCTTTGATGAGCTAGCAGCCTACAATTATAACCGAGTGTGAGTCAAAAAAAACTTTACACCTAGAAAAATGTCAATAAAAAGAAAATCAATTTATAAACCTAAATTTTTTACATATTCTGAAAGAGTAATTCCTCCCGCATCTTCTGGTATCATTTTGTGTGGTATGTCTTTACGCTTGGATGAACACGACGCATTTGTTTGCGAACAAGCAAATTTCGAATTGTGCAGGGTGGGGATTGAAATTGAAACAACACAAAGCTGACAAAAAGACACTCCGTCATGAAATAAAATAGCATAACTTTTAACGAAAATGTCTTTTCGCATATAATTGACAGGGGTGTTGTTACACATATTGATTACATCCTGTATGAAAATGAGATAAATCTGTAGAGTCAGGCATGAGCAGCACACGTCAAAGACAAAATAATCTCTTTTCAAAAGTATTAGGAGGCCTTTTTAGGTCTGTCGTTGGCATATTTACTCTTTTGATGTGTACTCATTCATCGCATTACTTGACGAGTCATCTAATTTCATATAAAATGTAGTCACATGTGTAACAACATCCCTGCAAGCTATAAGCGGAAGACATTTTTGTCAAAAAAGTTATGCTATTTTAATTCAGGATGAAGTGGCCTTTCTCTACCTTTTTGTTTGTTTTGATTTTCTCCCATTCTGGCACAATTCGAAATTGACATGTTTCGCAAACAATGCGTCGTGTTCATCCAACGTAAAGACATACCAACAAAAGTGGTACCAGAAGATGCAAGAGGAGTTACTCTTTCAGAATATGCTAAAATAATTTAGGGTTTATAAATTGGTTTTCTTTTTATTGACATTTTTCTAGGTGTAAAGTTTTTTTTTACTCACTTGGTATATGTAACTTTAGAAAAGGTTCAATTAAATACAACACTGTCCGTCATAAAGGTTGGAATATTTTTTTGCCGCTATAGCGACATAATTTTGCTCTGACTTTAATTTCTTGAATATGTTTTGTCCCTGGTTTTACTTTTTAGGACCCTGGCTATAATCTTGACATTTTCCCAACCCTTCACGTGGACTTTTTTCCAAAAAAGTCTTGTCAATCCCGTGGGGCCCATTTTTCTCATTTTTTCTCATTTTGGGGGCCATTTTTTGTTTTTCCCGGCCGGTCAACCCCTCAGTCCTACCCCCAGGAAACGCAAACTGAGGTGTACTAATTTTATATTGTTTTTAAGTTAAATCTGTATTTCTGGGGAAGGCTAAGGTCTCTTGTCTAGGGAGGGGTGAAGTAAAAAACGAGATTGGTGAAAATTCAAGAATATTTCATTCCATCTTTATGCTGAAAACAAAAGAAATGAAAAAACCACTGATGGGCTTGGTGGGTCGCGTGAACAAAAAAGGGCGGGCCCAAAATTAAGAAAAATGACGAAAATGCGCAATCTTCTGGGGGTGACAAACTTTTTTGAAAGAAAATCCCGGGAAGGGTTGAGGGAACGTCCAAGATATACCAGGATCCCAAAAAGTGAAGCGGTACAAACACATTCAAGAAATTAATAACGAAGTAACATAACGTCGCCTGAGGCCAGAAAAAGAATATTCCACCTTTATGACGAACAGTGTACATAAAACATTTTTCTATTTTTTAAGTAACAAGAAAATGACTTGCGGAAAGAAAGATGAAAGAAAGAGGTTGGTTTTCACATAAAATAGGATCATCTATATAGTGATTTGTTGCCAGGTCATAGATAATTAATACTATTAAATACATAAGTGTTTTTCATCATGTCAAATAAGCAACATGTAGAAGGTAAATGCTCAGTACGTACTCAATAACATAGACTTTACAGCTTTCTTGAAGGTTATCAGTATGTTCAAATTGCTGATTTCAATAGGAAGAGAATTCCAATATCTGGACAGTGTGTCAAATAGATTTAAGAGCCAATGCCGTTTTAGGGTTACTTAAATGAAACTGTTCGCTGTTAGTGGGATAAGAGTGGACATCTCTATTTAAGTTAAACATGGAGGAAATATGACGGAAGTTCTTAAGCGGAATATAAATTGCATTAAAGGGATTATGACTGTGTGAATAGGAAATTACACTTTAATTTCTTTGAATTAGAGACAAGGTTAGAAAATAATTATGATAGGGAATAGAGTAGGAGGTATATAGATCATTTATTTACTGCCCTCTTTGACAATGAAAACAAGTTACATTCTAAAAACTGAAGTGCTGTTTTTAGATCTTCAGAGGCTGAAATCAGCACTTTTTAGAGCTTGCATAGTGACTGCACTCAAAGTGCTGTTTTAGCACTTTCACCGTGAACTGAATTTTCAGCCAAAAATGGGCAAAAACCGGCGTGACATCGTTGGGATTCGAAACCTGGGTCCCCTGCATGAGAAGCGCTGACGAGCACGTTAGACCAATTCACATCTCACGATTGCTAGCTGATCATATTGTGCATGATGAACTTTTTCAAGTTTGCCGTAAATCATCTATGCTGTCATAATTAATTCCAGTTAGTGAGATCTCCGTTGGTCTATGGTAACGGTCAGCGGTACTCTTCCATGTTAGGTGGAAACCCGGTTCCGAATCCCATATCGACATTGAACATTTGTGTGTGGATAAATTAACAACTTGGCAAGTGCTAAAATAGCACTTCAGGTGCTGATAAAGCACTTCAAGTGCAGTCACTATATCGAGCACCCAGAATTAGAACTTCAGTTTTAAAGTGTATAATGGTTTTATTTTCGACATTTCCTTTAAAAGAAACAAAGCCTTTTTCATTGGTGTAAACTCATATTTCATTTTTTATATATAATATATATAGGTGAAATGAATGAAACAGATGATTCGAGACGTAGCTCTCAACTTCTTTAATTCACACAGCATATATATGGCCAACATGACAAGGAGGAAGATGCCACTTATAAATTAAATTTTAAAAAACATCAAAAACTCAAATTTAATTGATATATCACTTCCTTCCTCTTTTGTAAAGCGTATATTAATACTTAATAGGGCAGAATAGAGGGAGAATACAAAAGAAGATCACAGAGAAGGAGTCAAGCAAATAACACGTCAAGTGAGTTTATTGTAAAAAGTAAGCTGTATTTTTACAATCCATCTGTCAGCAAAGTCGCATTCTCTGATGTAAAATCACAGTTTTTTTTCTCCACATAAATACTTGAGAGACACGAAATATAACATCAGGGCCGAACACATACAACAAACGATATGCTCCATTTTTACCGTATACGGTACAGCAATTCTGACAATTTTTTTTGTTTTTTATCTCCCTTATATAGATTTTTGGAGGAAAATTAATGGTTTTCTTTTCATCAATAAGTTTTATGGTGACTTTGCTGATTACATTACTGTAAAAATACAGAGATTATTTTATTTATTTATTTATTTTTATAATTATTATTTTATTATTTTATTTATTTATTTTATTTTTTTATTTATTTTATTTTTTTGTCCTTTTTTTTCAGTGTATATGTTATCTAGTGGATAGTATAGACTTAGAGTGACATATTTCTTAGCATTATATAGTTCTCCAAAGCAATTTATTTGATATCGAACTTTGGTTTCTCGACATACGGGTTGTCGAGCCAAGATTCAGCACGGATAATGATTGTTATAATTATCGTAGTCATTTCATTGCATCTCAAGGTCTCTTTCTATTCAATCAAACAGTGCAATATACCTTGATTTAAATTACCACGGGACCTTTTATTCATCTTTCTTCTTTTTGTTTTTTTATTTTAATTTTTTATTTTTTATTTTTTATGTTTTGCTATGTTTTGTTTCAAGAGAATTAAATAATCGCAAGTTGGGGTTTAAGTGTAGCAATCAAAACTGTTCTGTGTTTTAAGTAGCTACCATAAGATTGCATATCTCGGAGTCTCGTATTAATTTTGGTTTTAAACTATGACAAAAAAAAAAAGAAACTCTCTCCCCTCCCCCTCCCATCTCCGTCCCTACGCTTTCTATCTATCTCCCCCCCCCCTCTCTCTCTCTCTCTCTCTCTCTTCTCTCATATTATTTCTACCTATCTATCTCGTATTTGTCTCTCCCCCTCTCCTATTGCTTTTACTAATTGGATATAGGAATATGACGTATGGAATTAATGCAAAAGAAGAGTGAATGAATTTGGGGAAAGCAGCTGCTAACAACATCTGCTGTGGTCATATTAAGAGCGCGTCTGGAACATACTGCGGTTTTAAACATGCGTGTAAAGTATACAGCCACAACTTTCCGTCATATTTTTGTCCGGGATTTTTTGTCTCTCTTAATATTGATCTGTGTCTTCAAATCTCTGGGGAAAAAGATACAGACAGCTATCCCGGACATCAAAACCTAAACGAAATCAAATTGATTTAAATAAAATTAATTTGTTGGAAAAAATATAGCGCATCAGAATGTATAGTCTTACGGTCGTGAGGGGGGGGGAATTGAAATCAGAGTTTGTTAGTGGATTCATGTAAACATACAATGCAGTTTATCGACTGACAATATTATAAAAGTATTTCTTAATCTTACTTTAGTCTATATTTTTATTGACTATACATAATTCAAACTACCGTGTGTCCCACAAAAAAAATCTTATACCTTTGAAAATGACTGGCCAAATAAAAAAACTATAGGCCTATGTTCATCGTGGAAAATGCGTAAATGTTTACAAGCTCATATCCTCTTTATCACTTCACACGCAAAAAAAATCCGAAATAACTCATGCTTGAAGTGAGGACTGGCCATTTTGTAAGGGAGCACAAAAATGGCACCCACAGGAATTTACTTTCATGTATGGACGGCCACAAAAAAAGTTAACTTTTTTGCAATACATTTTTTTTTTTTTTTTTTTGTCTGGACTTTTGGTTATATTTTTAAAGGTTTGAAAATGGTGAAGGCCCTATTGCCGTCTATAACTGAATTTTGAATTCCTGTTGATTCCAGTGCAGGCCCCATTTTTGTGCCTTTATTAAATTTGGCAGTGGTTCGCTCAATCACTTAAAACTTTTTGGCGTTTTACTTAATAATTAAGGGATAATAAACTTTCTTATACATACAAGATCTTTTTCGTACCAAAGGCACCATAACTTTTTAATTGCCGGCCATATTATAAGTCGTTTATTTTTTTGGGGCGACGGTACCCCAGAATGGGATAGTACAGTCTGTGTAAAAAAAATGGTAGACGTGGGGGAAAATGATTTAGGTATGAAATCTTTTTCATATAATGTGTGTATGTGGTACCAATTAAAGCCGAAATGATTTTTCTGTGCGACGAGGTAAAAAAAATCACATTACGGCACTTCCTATTGGTTCTGGAGCGCTGAATTCATGGCCATTATGTGACCTACTCAAGCATGGGACATCTTTGCGAAAATGGATTTTTTTTTTTTTTTTTTTTTTTTTTTTTTTTTTTTTTTTTTTTTTTTTTTTTTTTTATTTATTTTTTTTTTTCTTCTTGCTTCATTTTTTTTTTTTTTTTTTTGTAGAAAAATTGGTATATCTCCAAAAAAATTATGCAGCCACATGTGATTAAAAATGCACGAAAGAAGTCTGATTTTCCTGCTTTATGAAAATAACCAAACAATCCGAGTTGTGATTTTCTACATACTATACAAAAATTGTTTTCCACTTGTACATTTTAATTTGAACAGACTGTAGTTATGATTTGTGCTCCGCTTCGCGCCACCACCACCGTCTCCCTATTTATCTCTCTTCTCTATCTCTTTCTCTTCTCTTCTCTCTCTCTCTATCCCTCCTCCACTCTCTTTCTGTCTCTCTCTCTCTCTCTCTCTCGTCTGTTTTCTCTGGTAACTGATGTAGCTCTTCTTCATGTAGCCTAAATGAAAAATATAAAGGTTTATTAGTGAAAGCTTCTCGTAATATAATTGATCAACAACATCAATGAAACTGGCTACCTCTCACATTTTTTTTCCAGTTAGTATATACAGAGACATGTCGAATCAGTAAAATTGTAAAAACTGTTTTAATATTCAGCCTTCAAATACCAATTGGTGGAACTAAATGTAACGAAATTCCGGATTTTCACTATATATTTTTATGGTACGTGTCATAATGAGCGTGAAAACTACAGAAAATAGCTATACATCTAGTACATTTGGGTGTAATAATTATTTGCGGCCGTCTTTTCTGAATTAACTAAGTAACTCTTTTACTGCAAGTTCAAATGCCAGTCGCTTTACCATAGCAGTGAACAAACGAGATCTGTTTTTGCCCGTAAAACAAATACGGAACTCTGTCCTTCTAACGTGGTGGAATGCTGCCGCGCAATTTTCGAAACCGATTCAGGCCTTGACTAAGGTCGTTTCCGACATGCTATTCATCACGATTCCCATACTATTTTAGCAAGGATTATTTTAACGGTGCAGGGAATGGGTAACTACTACAAAATTTGTAGTTAACAGGGAAATATACAATAGAAATTATTGAGGAATTAAAGGCTAATTTAACTTATGAATGTACTCCGCTACTCATTATTCTATAAGCTTATTGTTAGTTTTGTTTTCGCATGTTAATTACCCACAACTGATTTGGAATTGTAATTACTAATTAAAGAAATTTGTTAAATAATAGATAATTGGTTTATAACGAGAACATAACTTCAACCCCAATATACAATGACATGTTTCCCTGATCTATACCCTGGAATTAATATTGGTAAGGGCATGTTGTCTCGTTTGCCCATTTTATCCTTGTCCGGTTTCTCCTTATTGTTTCTTCTGGCTACCAAATAATAAATTTTCAAAATCACATTTATAATGAATTGTCGACTTTACGTCATCATCTACATTTTCGTGGTATCAGTACAGTACAGAAATTAACAAACTATATAGCTGAGCTGGCTGAGTGTCAGAAGAAACTGTTAACGGTCTTTTTTTGCTTCTGATTTTTTTTTTTTTTTTTTTTTTTTTTTGTACTGAGGCCAGCAAATAGAAAGCAGCCGGGATAATGTGTCTACAGTGCAAAACCATACTTATGATGTATATTTTGGCCTCGTCATGAAAGAATTATTTTCTATGAATATAATACTGTTTCAATTACAATTGTAATTTCATACAATACATTTTAAAATCGCCATCCATGTGTTTGTCAATAAAAATAGATAACCGATCATTGACGATTAGTGTGACATATGTACATTGTAATTACTATATTTTTATAAAGCAAATATCTCTTGAACATGTAAAAAAAAAATATAATATAATAATGATAGTAACAGTAAAAAAAAAACATGCGACATAAAAAAATCACTGACTGCAACCTTTTCAGTTTAAAAGAATACAATATACAATATGGAAGCAAGTGAAAAATGTTAAAACGTAATGTAAAAGGATCCTGTTAATATGAATTAATTATCATACAAAGTTTCATTTAATGTTTCCTAGTCTAAATCCTATTTCCATACACCTCAGTCCCATTATCTGCTACTTGCTCCTTGGGAACTCCCTGCTTTTATTACCATTTTTTTGTTCACAAGTTAAATGCCACTTATTCTGTGACGAAATACTACAAGATTTTGAACTGCGTTAATAAACATGGGAGGTACTTAATTAGTTACTTCATGCAAAACAAACCAATAATTTTACAGTGCCAGCTTTATCAACTCCTCCACACATGCATAAACGTAAAGGAGGGTTGGACTCATCAGATGCATGCCGCACCAATGGCAGACGGCGAAATGACCAGCGTTGCATGGAAACAGTTAGGAAGAGGCGGAGTTACAATTAGGTTCCATCACAACATAGGTGTAAAAGTTTGTTTGAGCGGCTCTCAGAGCATTTCCTAGATGGTTTCATCGGGCAAGCATTCGACTGAGTAGCACAGCCTGGTGCAACAGTATGCAATTGTAAATACAAAACAGAAAAGCAACAAATATTGTATTATTATTTGCTGTTATGAAATTAAGGAACCATGTGGAAGGGGGAAAAAATTGAATTATTTACTGATCAATATAATTTTAATTTGCATGATGATTTGACAGTCTCACAAGGGAGGGCGCAAGATACACGGCGTCATAATATTAGCTATCTCGCTGGGTTTGGAAAAAAGTGTTTACAATTATTGTCCCCGGTCTCCCTACTCATTCCTATAAGCTGGAAGTATCATAGTTTTGAAAGAGGATACGAAAGTCAGGTTTCGCGGTATTTGAGCGCTATATGAGTTAATTTCTTCCACGTCGTGAATACAAAGACAGCCTTTCTTGGATGAAACATTTGGACCTCCGATTGCCGTTATACGCGTATGATTGGCATTATATGTGCATAAGTATGTATTAGTAACTCCGAATTCGTATCATTCTGAACCAATATTTCTGCTAAGTTCAACCAAAATCACAATTCTCTCAGAGGTCGTATAGCGGTGTGTAAAAATCATTCGTTTGGGCACATTTTTTTATAAACTGCAACAAACGGTTGTTTTACACGCTGTATCGGCCCGCCCCAGATTGGATATGTGAATTGAGGCTTTAACTAAATGGACATTACTACTGCATGCATTTCGACTTTCTTTGAAGCAACTTTTGGTTCGGTGAAATGTCCCTAGATTTGGATGATCTCATTCATTTCACTGGAGACGAGTAAGAGAAAGAAACTTACTGGGGCAGTCGTTTGCATTGTAAACAGTCCAAATGCTGATGCTATAACAGTGGCAAATAGAAAAATTTTGAGAAAAATTAGAGAATATAAGAGAAGACATTGGATTTAAGATTCAAATACTTCTTTTTTTTTTGTAACATACTGTATACTGTTTGTTTACATTGTATTGGCATTCGACTGAATACTCACTCACTCTTCATTAATTATTTCATAGGACCTACCTGTGAAGGATGTGCTACTCCTGTTTGGCTTCAAAGAACGTGCTACATTTCACACCATTATAAACTCCTCGTCACTGCAATTTAAGGTTGCCAGTTTTTACCGATAACGTGACTGTCCTTTTAATGTTTCCTCTAACATTACATTACGCTGGAAATGTCCTCACAAAACATCATGTCCAAATTCAACATAACTCCCAAATGAAATAAAATACACTAAACCGTTTCAATTGAATCATAATCCCAATTGTCAGCTTTCGATCCTAGTTAAGCTCAAAATAGGAATTCATTTTTCAAATTTGACATATTATGATATGTCATTGACAATCTAAATTGACAAGGTAAATGAACGCTAAAACACCTTTATGAATGTAACTTCATACATGTAATAGTTGGAGGTAAATTATCCAATTAGCATCAAATCAGCCATGCCAACATTGTTTGTCAATAATTGTTGGCAACCTAAATACAAAACATAACGAAACACCGCTCGTCTGTGCAAACCTGGTGACAGACTTGTTATGAAACTACGATTCTTATGTCAAAAGTGAGTAATGTCATCGATACAAGTTCCATAGAAAATTAATTAAGAAATATGACACACACACATGCAGTCAAAACTTTGGCCAAGATTGTATCTGTTTGATACTTCGAGGGAGATTAAAATGATTTAGGCCTATATGACGATGTTGAGAAATATATTTTTCATACATTGGCAGTTGGACAATCATAAAAGCCTAAACTTGATCAATATCTATCTTTTCCTACTCGGTGAGAAGGGGAACAAAATCAAGGGTGGAATTAATCCACGAAGGTCAAATGAACTTCCGCTTCTGAAGAGGTTTTATAAGGATTATTTATAACTTGAAAATAAGAACGATAGATGTGACATAAGATATCTGAAGGCAGTCGATTTGAAGGGTATCGCAACTACTACGATCAATTACAAAAAGTTTCTAGTCCCCATTACTTTGTTGATAATGATATGCCTACGAAAAAAATGAGATCACTGATCACATTATACAAACACAATGTAAGATAATAATCTAGTCATATCCTTGATCCGCTATCAACGTTTTAGTCATTTGTATCTGTGTAGATCCATTCAACAATTTTAAAACATATTTGAAATTGAAACCTAATAGGCCTAGTGTTTTGCGCTTTTCGTGATCTGTCCTTATTTCAAAAAAATATATAATTCTCATCTTGTTTTGAATTTTGTTTATTTTATGGTGTTTTTTCTTTATTTGTTTTTATTCAGGCCATAAATAGAATTTATTTTTTGTTAATATTTTTCTTAGTCCGAACTCCCTCAAACATATTAGAGTGGGTGGGTAATTGCCACTAAGTCTAAACCCACTTTGACTAATATCCATTTGGTCTCATCCTACATGGTCTAATTCAATTTCGTCTACAACCACTTCGTCTAATTACCTTTTGGTCTAAGTACCACTTCGCCTACTTACCATTTCGTCTAATTCACATTTCGTCCAATGTCCAGTTCATCTAATGTCCACTTGGTCGATTCCCGTAACAAAATGGTAATAGACCAAATAGTCATTTGGGCATTAGACAAAATGACTATTAGACCATTACTATTAGACGAATTGGCAATAAGACAAAGCGGTCGTTTTGACCGAGTGAGAATTAGACCAGGTGTATTTAGACCAAATTGTCAGTAGACCAAATTACATATATTCTGAAGATGGAAACTATGATTATAAAAATAGGTTTATGAGTGTCACTCGTGAAGGAGATGTGTTTCACTTCCGTTTTCGTAACGATGGCCATCTACATCAATTGTTATGATCTAGATAAGTTTATAGGGGAGAAGAGAGAAAGAGCGAGGGAGAGAGAGGGGGAGGGAAGAGAAAGAGGGGGGGGGGGAAATTTAAATAAAGTGAGAATGACAAAAAACAATATTGAATTGAATTGAATTGAATTGATTTTATTTTCAACATCATTATTCACATATACATTTTATAAACATAGTATTACGAGTCATGCAAATTTCATTTTAAAAGAGGAAATGTAACAGAATAGATTGTGACAGACATGGGAAGACTGCGGCATAAGCATGGTGCTTGATGAGCTAGCAGCCTACAATTATACCGAGTGTGAGTCAAAAAAAACTTTACACCTAGAAAAATGTCAATAAAAAGAAAATCAATTTATAAACCCTAAATTATTTTACATATTCTGAAAGAGTAATTCCTCCCGCATCTTCTGGTATCATTTTTGTGTGGTATGTCTTTACGCTTGGATGAACACGACGCATTGTTTGCGAACAAGCAAATTTCGAATTGTGCCAGGGTGGGGATGAAATTGAAACAACAAAAGCTGACAAAAAAGCAACTCCGTCATGAATAAAATAGCATAACTTTTTAACGAAAATGTCTTTCGCATAATAACTTGACAGGGGTGTTGTTACACATATTGATTACATCCTGTATGAAAATGAGATAAATCTGTAGAGTCAGGCATGAGCGAGCACACGTCAAAGACAAAATAATCTCTTTTCAAAAGTATTAGGAGGCCTTTTTAGGTCTGTCGTTGGCAATTTACTCTTTGATGTGTACTCATTCATGCATTACTTGACGAGTCAATCTAATTTTCATATAAAATGTAGTCAACATGTGTAACAACATCCCTGCCAAGCTATTAAGCGGAAGACATTTTTGTCAAAAAGTTATGCTATTTTAATCAGGATGAAGTGGCCTTTCTCTACCTTTTTGTTGTTTTGATTTTACTCCCATTCTGGCACAATTCGAAATTGACATGTTCGCAAACAATGCGTCGTGTTCATCCAAGCGTAAAGACATACCACACAAAAGTGGTACCAGAAGATGCAAGAGGAGTTACTCTTTCAGAATATGTAAAATAATTTAGGGTTTATAAATTGGTTTTCTTTTTATTGACATTTTTCTAGGTGTAAAGTTTTTTTTTACTCACTTGGTATATGTAACTTAGAAAAGGTTCAATTAATACACTGTCCGTCATAAAGGTGGAATATTTTTTTTGCCGCTATAGCGACATAATTTTGCTCTGACTTTAATTTCTTGAATATGTTTGTCCCTGGTTTTACTTTTTAGGACCCTGGCTATATCTTGGACATTTTCCCAACCCTTCACGTGGACCTTTTTCCAAAAAAGTCTTGTCAACTCCCGTGGGGCCCATTTTTCTCATTTTTCTCATTTTGGGGCCATTTTTTGTTTTCCCGGCCGGTCAACCCCCCTCAGTCCTACCCCCAGGAAACGCAACTGAGGTGTACTATTTTATATTGTTCTTTAAGTTAAATCTGTATTTCTGGGGACAGGCTAAGGTCTCTTGTCTAGGGGAGGGGTTGAAGTAAAAAACGAGATTGGTGAAAATTCAGAATATTTCATTCCATCTTTATGCTGAAAACAAAAGAAATGAAAAACCACTGATGGGGCCTTGGTGGGTCGCGTGAACAAAAAAGGGCCCCAAAATTAAGAAAAAATGACGAAAATGGCCATCTTCTGGGGGTGACAAACTTTTTTGAAGAAAAATCCCCGGGAAGGGTTGAGGGAACGTCCAAGATATACCCAGGATCCCAAAAAGTGAAAGCGGTGACAAACACATTCAAGAAATTAATAACGAAGTAACATAACGTCGCCTGAGCCAGAAAAGAATATTCCACCTTTATGACGAACAGTGTACATAAAACATTTTTCTATTTTTTAAGTAACAAGAAGATGACTTGCGGAGAAGAAAGATGAAAGAAAGAGGTTGGTTTTCACATAAAATAGGATCATCTATATAGTGATTGTTGCCAGGTCATAGATAATTAATACTATTAAATACATAAGTGTTTTCATCATGTCAAATAAGCAACATGTAGAAGGTAAATGCTCAGTACGTACTCAATAACATAGACTTTACAGCTTTCTTGAAGGTATACAGTATGTTCAAATTGCTGATTTCAATAGGAAGAGAATTCCAAATATCTGGACCAGTGTGTCAAATAGATTTAAGAGCCAATGCCGTTTTAGGGTTACTTAAATGAAACTGTTCGCTTGTCTAGTGGGATAAGAGTGGACATCTCTATTTAAGTTAAACAATGGAGGGAAATATGACGGAAGTTCTTAAGCGGAACATAAAAATTGCATTAAAGGGATATGACTGTGTGAATAGGAAAATTACACTTTAATTTCTTTGAATTAGAGACAAGGTTAGAAATAATTATGATAGGGAATAGAGTAGGAGGTATATAGATCAATTATGTACTGCCCTCTTTGACAATGAAACAAGTACACTCTAAAAACTGAAGTGCTGTTTTTAGATCTTCAGAGGCTGAAATCAGCACTTTTTAAGAGCTTGCATAGTGACTGCACTCAAAGTGCTGTTTTAGCACTTTCACGTGAACTGAACTTTCAGCAAAAATGGGCAAAAACGGCGTGACATCGTTGGGATTCGAACCTGGGTCCCCTGCATGAGAAGCGCTGACGAGCACGTTAGACCAATTCACATCTCACGATTGCTAGCTGATCATATTGTTGCATGATGAACTTTCTTCAAGTTTGCCGTAATCATCTATGCTGTCATAATTAATTCCAGTTAGTGAGATCTCCGTTGGTCTATTGGTAACGGTCAGCGGTACTCTTCCATGTCTAGGTGGAACCCGGTTCGAATCCCATATCGACATTGAACATTTTGTGTGTGGATAAATTAACACTTGGGCAAGTGCTAAAATAGCACTTCAGGTGCTGATAAAGCACTTCAAGTGCAGTCACTATACGAGCACCCAGAAATTAGCACTTCAGTTTTTAAAGTGTATAATCGTTTTATTTTCGACATTTCCTTTAAAAGAAACAAAGCCTTTTTCATGGTGTAAACTCATATTTCATTTTTATATATAATATATATAGGTGAAATGAATGAAACAGATGACTCGAGACGTAGCTCTCAACTTCCTTTAATTCACAAGCCATATATATGGCCAACATGACAAGGAGGAAGATGCCACTATTAAATTAAATTTAAAAACATCAAAAACTCAAATTTAATTGATATATCACTTCCTTCCTTCCTTTTGTAAGCGTATATTATACTTATAGGGCAGAATAGAGGGAGAATACAAAAGAAGAATCACAGAGAAGGAGTCAAGCAAATAACACGTCAAGTGAGTTTATTGTAAAAAGTAGCTGTATTTTTACATCCATCTGTCAGCAAAGTCGCATTCTCTGATGTAAAATCACAGTTTTTTTCTCCACATAAATACTTGAGAGACACGAAATATAACATCGGGCCGAACACATACACACAAAAACGATATGCTCCATTTTTACCGTATACGGTACAGCAATTCTGACAATTTTTTTTGTTTTTTTATCTCCCTTATATAGATTTTTGGAGGAGAAATTAATGGTTTTCTTACATCAAAGTTTATGGTGACTTTGCTGACATTACATTACTGTAAAAATACAGAGATTATTTATTTATTTATTTTAAATTATTATTATTATTATTTTATTTATTTATTTATTTTTTTATTTATTTTATTTTTTTGTCCTTTTTTTCAGTGTATATGTTATCTAGTGGAAGATAGACTAGAGTGACATATTTCTTAGCATTATATAGTTCTCCAAAGCAATTTATTGATAACTTTGTTTCGACATACGGGTTGTCGAGCCAAGATTCAGCACGGATAAATGATTATTATAATTATCGTAGTCATTTCATTGCATCTCAAGGTCTCTTTCTATTCATCAAACAGTGCCAATATACCTTGATTTTAAATTACCACGGGACCTTTTATTCATCTTTCTTCCTTTTTGTTTTTTATTTTATTTTTTATTTTTTATTTTTTATGTTTTGCTATGTTTTGTTTCAAGAGAATTAAATAATCCAAGTTGGGGTTTAAGTGTAGCAATCAAAACTGTTCTGTGTTTTAAGTAGCTACCATAAGATTGCATATCTCGGAGTCTCGTATTAATTTTGGTTTCTAAACTATGACCAAAAAAAAAAAAGAAACTCTCCTCCCCCTCCCCTCCCATCCGTCCCCTACGCTTCTCCCTATCATCTCCCCCCCCCCTCTCTCTCTCTCTCTCTCTCTCTCTCTCAATATTATTTCTACCTATCTATCTCGTATTTGTCTCTCCCCCTCTCCCTATTGCTTTACTAATTGGATATAGGAATATGACGTATGGGATTAATGCAAAGAAGAGTGAATGAACTTGGGGAAAGCAGCTGCTAACACACATCTGCTGTGGTCATATTAAAGAGCGCGTCTGGAACATACTGCGGTTTTCTAAACATGCGTGTAAAGTATACCAGCCAACTTTCCGTCATATTTTTGTCCGGATTTTTTGTCTCTCTTAATATGATCTGTGTCGTTCAAAATCTCTGGGGAAAAAGATACAGACAGCTATCCGGACATCAAAACCTAAACGAAATCAAATTGATTTAAATAAAATTAATTTGTTGGAAAAAATATAGCGCATCAGAATGTATAGTCTTACGGTCGTGAGGGGGGGGGAATTTAAATCAGAGTTTGTTAGTGGATTCATGTAAACATACAATGCAGTTTATCGACTGACAATATTATAAAAGTATTTCTTAATCTTACTTTAGTCTATATTTTTATTGAACTATACAAATTCAAACTACCGTGTGTCGCCACAAAAAAATCTATACACTTTGGAAAATGACTGCCAAATAAAAAAACTATAGGCCTATGGTTATCGTGGAAAATGCGTAAATGTTTACATAGCTCATATCCTCTTTATCACTTCACACGCAAAAAAAATCCGAAATAACTCATGCTTGAAAGTGGAGGACTGGCCAATTTTGGTAAGGGACACAAAAAGGCACCCACAGGAATTTACTTTCATGTATGGACGGCCACAAAAAAAGTTTAACTTTTTTGCAATACATTTTTTTTTTTTTTTTTTGTCTGACTTTTGGTTATATTTTTAAGTTTGAAAATGGTGAGGCCCTATTGCCGTCTATAACTGAATTTTGAATTCCTGTTGAATTCCAGTGCAGCCCCATTTTTGTCCTTTATTAAATTTGGCAGT
This sequence comes from Paracentrotus lividus, assembly GCA_940671915.1. NCBI lineage: Eukaryota > Metazoa > Echinodermata > Echinoidea > Camarodonta > Echinidae > Paracentrotus > Paracentrotus lividus. The sequence goes on from CALNVZ010003426.1 coordinate 30,599,569, forward strand.
GTTCGCCAATCACTTAAAACTTTTTGGCGTTTTACTTAATAATTAAGGGAATATAAACTTTCTTATACATCAAGATCTTTCGTACCAAAGGCACCATAACTTTCTTATTGCCGGCATATTATAAGTCGTTATTTTTTTGGGGGCGACAGCGTACCACAGAATGGATATACAGTCTGTGTAAAAAAAAATGGTAAGTGGGGGAAAAATGTTTAGGTATGAAATCTTTTTCTATAATGTGTGTATGTGGTACCAATTAAAGCCGAAATGATTTTTCTGTGCGACGAGGTAAAAAAAATCACATTACGGCACTTCCTATTGGTTCTGGAGCGCTGAATTCATGGCCATTATGTGACCTACTCAAGCATGGGACATCTTTGCGAAAATGGATTTTTTTTTTTTTTTTTTTTTTTTTTTTTTTTTTTTTTTTTTTTTTTTTTTTTTTTTATTTATTTTTTTTTTTCTTCTTGCTTCATTTTTTTTTTTTTTTTTTTGTAGAAAAATTGGTATATCTCCAAAAAAATTATGCAGCCACATGTGATTAAAAATGCACGAAAGAAGTCTGATTTTCCTGCTTTATGAAAATAACCAAACAATCCGAGTTGTGATTTTCTACATACTATACAAAAATTGTTTTCCACTTGTACATTTTAATTTGAACAGACTGTAGTTATGATTTGTGCTCCGCTTCGCGCCACCACCACCGTCTCCCTATTTATCTCTCTTCTCTATCTCTTTCTCTTCTCTTCTCTCTCTCTCTATCCCTCCTCCACTCTCTTTCTGTCTCTCTCTCTCTCTCTCTCTCTGTCTGTTTCTCTGGTAACTGATGTAGCTCTTCTTCATGTAGCCTAATGAAAAATATAAAGGTTATTAGTGAAAGCTTCTCGTAATATAATTGATCAACACATCAATGAAACTGGCACCACATTTTTTTCCAGGTTAGGATATATACAGAGACATGTCGAATCAGTAAAATTGTAAAAACTGTTTTAATATTCAGCCTTCAAATACACAATGGTGAACTAATGAACGAAATTCGGATTTCACTATAAATATTTATGGCTACGTGTCATAATGAGCGTGAAAACTACAGAAAAAATAGCTATACACTCTAGTACATTTGGGTGTATAATTATTGCGCGCTTTTCTGAATTAACTAAGTACACTCTTTTACATGCAAGTTCAAATGCCAGTCGCTTTACCATGCAAGTGAAAAACGAGATCTGTTTGCCCGTAAAAACAAATACGGAACTCTGTCCTAGTGGTGGAATGGCTGCGCGCAATTCGAAACCGATTCAAGCCTTGACTAAGGTCGTTTCCGACATAGCATTCATCACGATTCCCATACTATTTTAGCAAGGGATTATTTTACGAGTGCAGGGAAATGGTAAACTACTACAAAATTTGTAGTTAACAGGGAAATATAACAATAGAAATTATTGAGGAAAATTAAAGGCTAATTAAACTATGAATGTACTCCGCTAACTCATTATTCTACTATATTGTAGTTTGTTTTTCGCATGTTATTACCCACAACTGATTTGGAATTGTATTACTAATTAAAGAAAATGTTAAATAAATAGATATTGTTTATAACAGAACATAACCTTCAACCCCAATATACACTGACATGTTTACCCTGAATCTATACCCTGGAATTAATATTGTAAGGCATGTTGTCTCGTTTCCCATTTTATCCCTTGTCAGGTTTCTCTTATTGTTTCTTCTGCTACCAAAATAATAATTTTCAAATCAAACAATTATCATGATTGTCGACTTTACGTCATCATCTACATTTTCGTGTATCAGTACAGTACAGAAATTAACAAACTATATAGCGAGACTGCTGAGTGTCAGAAAACTGTTAACGGTCTTTTTGCTTCTGATTTTTTTTTTTTTTTTTTTTTTTTTTTTTTTTTTTTTTTTTTTTTTTTTTGTACTGAGCCAGCAAATAGAAGCAGCCGGATATGTGTCTACAGTGCAAACCATAATTATGATGTATTATTATGCCTCGTCATGAAAGAATTATTTTCTAGAATATAATACTTTTCATACAATTGTAATTCATACAATACATTTTAAAATCGCCATCCATTGTTTGTCAACCTAAAAAAATACATAAACACGATCATTGACGATAGTGTACCAATGTACATTGTAATTACATATATTTTTATAAGCAAATATCTCTTGAAACATGTAAAAAAAAAATATAATAATAATAAATGAATAGTAACAGTAAAAAAAAAACATGCGACAATAAAAAAATCACTCACTGCAACCTTTTCAGTTTAAAAGAATACAATATACAATATGGAAGCCAAGTGAAAAATCGTTAAAAACGTATGTAAAAGGATCTGTTAATATGAATAATTATCATACAAAAGTTTCATTTAAATGTTTCCTAGTCTATCCCTATTTCCAATCCCACCCCTCAGTCCCATATCTACATTGCTCCTTGGGGAACTCCCGCTTTTTATTACCATTTTTTGTTCACAAGTTAAATGCCACTTATTCTGTGACGAAATACTACAAGAATTTTGAACTCGTTACATAAACCATGGAGGTAAAACTTAATTAGTACCTTCATGCAAAAACAAACCAATAAATTTACAGTGCAGCTTTATCACTCCTCCCACCCATGCATAAACGTAAAGAGGGTTGGACTCATCAGAGCATGCGCACAATGGCCAAGACGGCCGAAATGACCAGCGTTGCCATGGAAACAGTTAGGAAAGAGGCGGAGTTACAATTAGGTCCATCACAACATGTGTAACAGTTTGTTTGAGCGCTCTCAGAGCATTTCCTGATGGTTTCTCGGGCAAGACATTCGGACTGAGTAGCACAGCCTCGGTGCACAGCTGCAATTGTAAAACAAAAAACAAAAACAAAACCAAATATTGAATTATTATTTGCTGTTATGAAATAAAGGAACCATGTGGAAGGGGGAAAAAATTGAATTAATTACTGATCAATATAATTAATTTGCATGATGATTTGAACACGTCTCACAAAGGGAGGGCGCAAGATACCACGGCGACAATAATATTACTCCGCTGTTTGGAAAAAAAAGTGTTACAATATTGTCCCCGGTCTCCCCTACTCATCCTATACTGAAGTATCATAGTTTGAAAGGATACGAAAGTCAGGTTTACGCCGTATTGAGCGCTATACTGAGTTAATTCTCTCCACGCGTGAATACAAAAACAGCTTCTTGGATAGAAACATTTGGCGCCTCCGTTGCCGTTATACGGTATGATTGGCATTATATGTGCATAAGTATGTATATAACTCCAAATTCGTATCATTCTGACCAATATTTCTGCTAAGTCAAACCAAATCACAATTCCTCAGAGGTCGTATACGGTGTGTAAAAATCAATCGTTTGGGCAATTTTTTTATAAACTGCAACAAACGGTTGTTTTTACACGCTGTATACGGCCGCCCCAGATTGGATATGTGATTGAGGCTTTAATAAATGAACACTTACTACTGCCATCACTTTCGACTTCTTTGAAGCACTTTGGTTCGGTGAATGCTCCTAGATTGATGATCTCATTACATTTTTCACTGCGAGACGAGTAAGAGAAGAAACTACTGCAGTCGTTGCATTCGTAACAGTCCAATGCTGATGCTAAACAGTGGCAAATTAGAAAAATTTGAGAAAATTAGAGAAATATAAGAGAAGACATTGATTTCAAGATTCAAATACTTCTTTTTTTTTGTAACATACTGTATACATGTTTTGTTTACATTGTATGCATCCACTCACTCATCCATTAATTTATTCATATATTTATTTGTTTATCTATACATTCATGTATCTATCAATACATTTAATCATTCATTAATTTATTTTGTTCGTTTATTTTTACGTATTTATTAATATCTATCTTGAGTTATTTCTGTATTTAATCATTTATTAATCTAGCCATCTATTTATTTATTAATATATTTAATTGTTTATTATACGATACAGAAATGACAACCAAAACCTGAACTTAATGCCGTCTACAAATTTAAAATAATTATTGTTAACAAATAGATTAAACATTCAAGGATGAAGTATAGGTGCAAAATATGCATGCCTTGGAGATAGAATATCATATTTTGAAATTTAAACGTATTTTATCTTTAAATTATTGAATTGATTAACTAACATCTTCACAAATTGTAATGATAAAGTCTGCATAGATACACCGAATAACATTATAATAACACTCATAATCGTTGATGTAAAATCGTATAATCATGCAATTACGTTTTCAGACGAAGTTGATTAATCTGAGTGCAATTTTTACCTCATAGGCCTAGAAGTAAATTTAATACGAGCACTGTCATATGAAGCTACCTTTACTTGCTAATCCATCCCACACCTACAACACCCCCCCCCCCACTACTACCAAGATCATACATTAATCATAAGTGCAATCATATCGAAGCCAAAAGCCTATAATGCACTATAGGGCACACAAGAGTAAATGATAGGCGCGCAATGTATTTCGGGAAGGTAGATGCGCTAGTTTTTGTTGATGGAAAATACTCATATAAAATCATTTAATTATCTAATGGTGCTGTTTAATGAAAACATATATGATGAAGTCATACTCTTTCATAATTTACCATTAAGTTGAAGATTAGACACTTTGGTGTATTTTTAAGATTTTTTTTTTTTCTTCAACTAAATCACGCCTACAAAAGTCGGCTTTTGTGTCATCGTCTCGTTCAAGGTTTCATAATTTTTGTTTAACCTCACAAAATTTTCAATAAGTCCCTTAATCACGAGTAATATAGATTTCAACTCTGCTATGATAATTAAAACGATTTCCATCGACGAAATTTTGGAATGTGTGTTTTTGAAGAGCGTTCATTTAACACGTGAGTGAATGGGCACCTATTTACTCATGTGCGCCCTACCTATGTATTCATATTCACGCTTAATTGAGCGGAATATTGTATGTGCACTAGTGGCGTAATACATCTTACTCGCAATCTCCTCTCCTTTCATCATTTCTTATTTTGATCTGATAATTAAAACGATTTCCATCGACGACATTTTGGAATGTGTGTTTTTGAAGAGCGTTCATTTAACACGTGAGTGAATGGGCACCTATTTACTCATGTGCGCCCTACCTATGTATTCATATTCACGCTTAATTGAGCTGAATATTGTATGTGCACTAGTGGCGTAATACATCTTACTCGCAATCTCCTCTCCTTTCATCATTTCTTATTTTGATCTACTCCTCATTCTCTTCCCGTATCTCACAAACACCCATTACTCATTCATGACTAATGCAATCTTATTCTAGAAATGTTCATTGGCTCTCATCCAGCACTATACTCCGTGGAGAGATGCCTTCCCTGTTATGCGGGTAGCACAATGTAGTCTCTACAAACATCTTCCAAATGCCATCTTAAAGGAAGCAATGAGTTTGAAGTAGAAGTGTGAAAGTTGTTAATATTGTTTTGTTTTGTTTTGCTAGTTTAATATAGGTTTCTCCGGTCAAGTTCAAACTATCTCCAATCAATTTGGCATTTCTTACAAGCACTTTCGTCCGAAATGTAATCGCGATTACAAATCTATAAACGTTGATTCAATTGACTGATAGCTCTTCTCCATGAGGTATCGTTTAAATTTAACGAACAAAAACGAATTCGATTGCAAAGACTTTGAAATTAACCGGGAAAACCTATATAATAATAAAGAAACAATAATTGATACAAGTTATTATCAACTTACTCTAAGCAGGCCTATGTATATTTCAGTTTGATAATGATTACATTGCATATAGGCCCTACAAGTTGTAAAACATGATAATGAACAGAGGGCCTCTTGAAAAAGCCCGTCTTGTAGTCCCCTTTTATTGAGTTTTAAACTTTACATTTGGTTATCACGAAAACGCCTTTACTGTTATGAAGGAAACTGTACAAACGATACAGTACAGGCATATTCATTCTTCAGAAGTACATGATAAGTACTGCACATTTCGTTTGAAATCAATGGCAAAGTATAGAGATAGGATTAAAAAGAATTGCAGAGTGAAGAAATAGAGAAATACGTGTACAAGATATTCCACGAATTGTCATCGGTCTTGCTATAATTACATGACTTGGTGTGGGAATAACATGAGGGGATTGGACATACATTTAACTTAAACTGCAGCCCCAGCTTAACATGTAAATGGATTACCACTTTCCAATATGCGTAATTGCATTCTCGAGGCCAAAGATGCAAGATGCAGATGTAGGTCTCAGATGATATGAAGTAGTTTTCTGAAATATCCTAAAGGGGTTATGTTTGTATGTTGTAGAAGCCCATTACCACATACTGCAGGGTTTAACGTTCAATTTCAAACTCTTTGCTATTAAATTCTTTAATTTTTTTGTTTTGTAGTATTCTTTATTGTTCAGTCAAATCAATGTTCATTCAATTCAAACGATACGTCGTGAACCGGAGGCTATCGGTCGCATTCAATTAAACACGATTATTTTTTTTTTTTTTCAGCATTGGATTTCGTTTTTGAGTGATCAAAATTGCTTATTAAGGTAATGATTCCTTTCATGAGGCGTGAAATTCAAAATTCGTGCAGTCCGCAATTTAAAAAAGGAGGAAGTGGTACGAATCCAACGAAATTTGATAATGATGATTGGCGAATACGATTGCTCAGCGGTCAGATTGAATTGGCGAATTTGGCCAATTTTGGTTGGCAAAGTTTCTTATTTCCAAGCATCAACGAATATGATACTGATTTTTAATCAGATTGTTATTCGGACAAAATTGGTTGCAGAGAATGTCAATGATTGTAAATAATCTAAAATTTATCGGAACTATTATAGCAAATCTTTCAACCGCCACATGTTTTTCTTTCTTTCTTTCTTTTTTTCAACACGGAGTTTCGATTCCCGGCGGAAGAATTTTTCAAGTTTTGATTATTAGAATATCATGGAAGCTCTGAGACATGGGGTGGGTATACCGAAAGTTATCGTTATCTAAATCAGATTTCTTATTAAGGGCTACTTCCAATGTTTAGTACTTTTTTAGTTTAGTTGCTAAGTTGTTTGAAGTAATTTTCATATATAATGATTAGATTGTTATAGGCAGGTCGCAAAAATTTAGCCATATTTTTGTTCATTATCTTTTTTTTTTATTTTAATATGTATTCACAGTTAACATTAGTTTGCATTGGCGAAGTCGTGGGTACATTTAATTTAGTTTGCCGATTCTCCAAAATTCAATAACACAACATTTGTACTCATCCTATGATAATTTTGAAAGAATACTAATCATTATTTTAAAAAAATTGAGAATGTGTTTTGAATTTTATTATGCCTCTCCTGAGGACTACGGGGTACTGAGGGGAAACAATCTTCGGCTCCCAATTGTGACAGTATACACTCTGATACTGAACATTTTCATTAGGTCTTTGGTGAAACATCTACCCTCATGATCTATAATACCATCATTTGCAAAAGTTTTAAGACCACCGCTAAAATTTTTTGGGGTAAGATTATGTCAGATGAGCATTATTCTTTTGTTCCATTGAAATTATATGTAACATGTTTTCCTGTCAAATGGTTCATGGGGTGGAGATTAATGGTTTTAAGCTCAGTCTTCCATGAATGTCTTATGCCTCAGAGAGGTCTTCATCTGGCACTTGTGTCTCTTAATTCCAGGATGGGAAAAAAACAGAGTCTAAGTCAGGTTCAGAAGGGTTAAAATAATACCTTTTCGACTGCTATTTCTTAACCCCCGTACTTATCCTTAAGCGCCCAATAACTATCCTTAACCCGTACTAATCGTTTTTTTGCTTTCAGACTGTGTTTCTTACCCCATACTAATTTGCTTAAGCCCGGGGTTAAGAAATTCAATGCTTTCACAATGGGTATTCCTTAACCCCAGACGTATTTGCCAGGATCATGAATATTTAATGGATTTCATTCTCCTTCTTATGTTCTTCATTGTTTTTCTCTCTCTCCCTCATATTAATTCTAATGTTTTCTATCTTTCCTTTTGTTATTCAGTGTTTTCTCTTTTTGCTTGAGTTAGTGTTATTCCCTGTTTTGTTTTCTTATGTTATTCTTTTTTTTTTTTTTTTTCTTTTTGCCTTAATGGATTCCTTGTTTTCCTATCTTTCAATTATGTTATTCATTGTTTTTTTCTCTTTTTCCTATAGTTATTCCTTGTTTTTCTAATCTTCCTTATTTATTCATTATTTTATCTCTCTTTCCTTATGTTATTCATTGTTTTTCTATCTTTTCCTTATCTAATTCATTATTTTATCTCTCTTTCCAAATGTTACTTCATTGCTTTATCTCTCTTTTATTATGTCATTCATTGTTTTGATTTCATCTCTTTATGTTCTTTCATTGTTTTCCTCTCTCCTCATTGTTAATTGCTAATGTATTTCTAATCTTTCCTTTGTTATCATATTGGTTTTTCTCTTTTTCCTTGGTGTTAGTTATTCCCTGTTTTTTCTTTATGTTATTCCTTGTTTTTATATCTTTATCATTATGTTATTCATTGTTTTTTTTCTCTTTTTCTTATGTTATTCATTGTTTTTCTTCTTTCCTTATCTCGTTAATTCATTATTTTATCTCTCTTTCCTATGTTATTCATTTGCTTTATCGTCTCTTGTTATTATGTAATTGCATTGTTTTATTCTCTTTTTCACCGCTAATGTTATTTCATTGTTTTTTCTTGGTTCCTTATGTTATTCATTGTTTTTCTCTATACATTTGTTATCAAAGTTTACGAAAATAAATGTATGACATATTCATGACCGACATTTTCAATTGATTGGGCTAATGCTTAGCCCCCTTTTCCTTAGCACGGTATTGGTTTCAGACTGCAACTCTTAGCACCGCAATTGCCCGGCTAACTGCCGCAATTAACCCGGCTAACGCCTGCTTTTTAGCAGGGCCTAGATAGTACCGGTACTATTTACCCGTGCTAAGCCTACTTTGGTAAAACATAGTCTGAAACCGAAAGCGTGCTAAGCTAAAACGCCCAGGAAATAGGTGGTACTAAGGCCCCCCTTAGCCCTACCTATTCCTGGGGTTAAGGATTTAACTATAGCACCCGAAAGCATAATAAGTAACCCTTTTTCCAAGAAAGGACTACTTCTGAACGCAAAGAAATTAGTGAGAAGACTGGTGTAGCAAGACAGTCGTCCACAATGCCCATTCACAAATTTCCGAAAGCGATGGCTCATTTCCGACCGAAGAGGAGGTGTGTCCAAGAAAAACATACGCGTTTGGCGAGGACAAACATGATAGAAGAGGATTGTGTGGAAAGAGATTGTTTCCATTTCCTGTCGTGACACAAGGCCAGAGCTGCAGTCTAACTGGGTATTGACAGTCAAGTAAGAGTAACCTTCTCGCCTTTGAGCAAGGAATTTGGGCTAAAAGATAGATGCCTATTGAACATAATGACCCAAAATTTAGGGTGGTCTTAAAAACTTTGCAAATGGTGGTAAACGCCAAATTACAACAAGCTGAATCAAAATGTTGATATCGAGAAAACTTGATACTGCGCATCCTAAGCCATCCCCCCCCCCTCAACTCCTCTATATTTCCCCCTATTTTCTGTCTTTATCTTTCATATTCTGTGGGGGGGTGTTTCCACAAAAGAGTTAAGTAGACTTTAAAGTCGCACTTAAACTTCTACGAGCATTTGTTTTACAAACGCGCAATTTTAATTTGATAGATTTCACAATGGGCGCATCCCCTAAAGCGCAGGTCTGAACCAATAAGGTGATGCGTAATATAACGCAGCCAAAAATAACGATTACATGGCGATTTTGTTAAGTCTACTTAACTCTTTTTGTGAAACACCCCCTGGAGCCAATTGCATTTTTTGTTTGCTAAGTATTGTCCTGAACTTTAAGAGCGAGTTGTTTGTTATCTAATTGGCATCTCGAATAGGTGTCACCGCTTGATAGCTGGTCTCTGGATCAGTATTTTAAAGGCTCACTATGCATAGTGTCCTCTGTAAATTTCTGATTAAATGAGGCTTGAAAGGGCACCATGAAATATAGGAGAGGCCAAGGTTTCTTGCAATTGAGAATTAGGAACTGTTGCACTTACAGATGTGCTGTTTGCCATGGAACACGCAACAATTATATCAAACAGTATTTGAGGTGCATTGTTGCGTAATGTTACTACCCTTCGTGAGAGGTTCTGATAAGTATGAGGGAGGAGTGGGCTGGGATGTTAGCTTATCCGAGTAATTTCGAAAGCTTTGCAATGCAGTTCCAAATAAGCGAACAATTCGTCATAACATGGCGACAGTAGCAAACAGGATATTTTTTTTGCTACTGATGGTATATAGTTTTATGAACATAATATACATAGCTTGAACTCAAAAAGAGGTCATGTGGTCTAGTGGATATGTACCTTGAATATTAGTCGATCACGAGGTATAGGGTTCGAGACCCTGATAGTGCATTGTGCTTCATATGACAAGACGTTACTCTTCGTTTGCCACAGCTTAAGTTGTATGGATGTGTTTGTTTGTTTGTTTATTTAATGTTATACTTATTATCATCATTGATAGTAAAATTGTCGCAGAGACGTCTCGGAGACGTCTCTCATACTTTTTATCCGTCGCGGGGACGAAATTTTCTATTCCTCCGCGACGGATAAAAAGTATTAGAGACGTCTCCGAAACTTAGGAGACGTCTCCGAGATGTCTCCGAGACGTCTCTGCGACAATTTTCAAAAACTGTCTCAAAGCAGTTTCAAAGAACCGTCTCAAAATAGTTTGCGCAACTTATGAAACGTCTCGTCCGAGACGTCTCAGCTACGTCTCCGAAATCCGTCTCAAAGTTGTTTCAAAGTGGTTTCCGCGAAGTGAGATACCAACCTCATAAGCTGAAAATCCGTACTTTAATCGATTTTCTTCCACTAGCCTACTATGACTATGCTCAAAATCAACATTACTTGGCAGCTTTGTATGAACCATTTATCAGGCAATGTCAGGCATGTCAGGTAATCCTTTGATCGAATTCTTCCGATTATGAAAGCAATCAATGGTCTATTCATCAGCATGGCCATTGACGCATGCTTGAGCAATTTTCACAAGAACTTGGCCTTTGAGGTCAAATACCCTTTTTCGATATTCTTTTGTGGAAGGTTTTGATTTCGACATGTCATTCCAGATTACAAAGAATTACACATGTGATTGTGCAAAGCCGCATTTTTCTTTTTTCTTTTTTTTTTAAAGTTTAGTTTTGCATTTTTTTTCGACAAAACAGTTCTTTGCATATTCTCACGCATATTTAATGAGTAAGCTGATGATGTCATATCTCCACTTTTGTTATTAAAATAACAATAAAATTCCTATTGAGTGCAGTCATTTGTGTAAAAGTTTTATAAACTACTAAATAAACATGATGAATGTATGGCAATATGTCCAATCGTTTTTTATGGTTTTCAATAAAGATATCAAGAAAATACCGGCTTTTTTCTCAAGTACACAGTATTTCCTTAATCGTCACACTTACATGCACGAATCTGATACATCCACTTGGTGAAGATACAAAAATGAGGGTCACTCATTAATTGAAACTGAAAACTGAAAGGCAATAGGTATCATTTTCATCATGTTCGTGATCATTTTTACTTTCACTAGGGCATTTCAAGACAATATGGAGCACTCGCTTGGTAAACGAGGTTTAGAAAGTTTGGATCAAATTACTACTAACTAGGTATTATCACTTAAAGGTGTTCAAACGGAAACACATCTTGGATATCCACAGAAACTAAACCCATAACAAAAAAGTTTCGCAAATCGACTTTGGGCAATGATTACTTTTCAGGTATGCTTTAGTTATTCTTGATATTCATACTATTGGAAAGATAATTTATTCCCCTTTTTATTGATATCCTATTTGTAATGATTGTGTCATGCTTAAAGGCACGAAATATCAGAATATTATGGAGAAAAGTAAAAAGTCAAATGTTGCAAAATGCACTTTTATTGATCAAATTGAATTCCGAATCCCGACTTTAGGCCCTGGTAACTTTCGGGGTATTTTCTAAGTTTTATTGAATTTTATTCCATTTTCAATCTCATTTATTTCCTTTTTCGAAGATTACGCCTATAATTGTAGTAACAATTTTTTGTTTCTTGTTAGGCTTATGTGCTAAAGTGTGTGCGTTTTGGGGGCTTGGGGCGGCGCGGGCGCTTAAAAAGTTGGAAATAATGGCGCGAAATAAAAAAGTAAAGCGTGTCATAAATGCGTCCTACAAAAACAGGAAATAATTCAGAATTGTGTTGGCAGCGTATTGTGTGTGTGTGCGGCGGTCGTGTCGGTGTGGTGTGTGGGTGTGTGTGTGTGCGGGTGTTTGTGGTGTTGTTTGTGGTGTTGTGTGTGTGTATGTGTGTTTGTGAGTTGTGTGTTTGTGGTGTACTGGCATGTTGTGATTGTTTGGGATGTTGTGAAACAAATTTAGCCCACCAGGTATTCCCTTCATTGCGCTTGGGCAATTGGCCGTCATTACGGGAGCAGGACTGTGTTTTAGATTCAGAACTTATATTTCTCCTCCTCAATATTGGCTGAGCATTAGAATTTTCCTTCACTTCTACGATTCATTTCAATTATTTATCCAATTGGCTCAATTGTCGATAAGTTGTCATATAGTTATTAAAATAGAATTAAACGCGGAAAATACGATAGTATTATAAATGTTGCCAATTTAAGGATGTCTAAACATTTCCAGTAGTTACTCACCTGTACCTGGGATCGAAGTGCAGCATGGATGAATTCTTGCGGAAAGAATTAAATGCCATGGCTGACTTCGAATCTGGGACCCAAACAAGTTTGTAAAACTAGCAAATTAATGTAGAAAAGTTTAGAATTTTCTTATTTGACATATAGAAGCTGACCTACATAGGCTTATACTGCCCTTACTGTTCATGTATAAATTTCATGAAAATTCGCAATTTAAACAATGTGAACGCTCTGTTATCCTACTCGACCAGGAGTGGACCGAGGGATAGACTCATCGCGATTTTCTATTGCTGCTGAATTCATACTGCCGATAGCGTAAACAGGATCGACCGAACTTTTTATTCGTTATCTGAACTATAAGTCACACAATTTATTAACCAACACAAACACACTACACACAACACACAATGCACACTAAACCTCCAACACAAGGCTTAAGTTTTAAATCCGAGTCCGAAAATTTGATAATCATTTTCCAAAAATTTCATCAAAAACTCGATCCAGAATCTTTTCCTTATTTCGTTCAGCTTTAAAGACACCTTATTTTTTTTTCGTCGATTATTTCCACTTTTCAGCGCGCCGCGCCGCGCCACAACGCTACACTTTAGCATAAGCCTTCTTGGCTGCACAGATCACCTGAATCTTAGGACAAGTCAGAAGTCAAATGTTGCAAATAATATTGAATGCCTATTGTGAGTGTTATTGTCTGTTGCGAGTTACTCAATTCAGTTTCAGTTTCAGTTTAGTTTATTTCATATTTCACATTAATATAATACAAAATATACAACATAAAGTACATTATCAAAATAGATTACAATTGAAAACCGTATCTTCCTCACCAGCATTGACCCGAACCTTTTCTGAAAACAACATCTCAAGACTAAAAGAATCTCTCGCCCAGACTGATTGGTCCCAAGTGTATAAACAAAGGCAAGCAAACGAAGCTTTTAATGTCTTTATCAACTTGTTCATGAATCGCGTTTAATACGCCACTTGCCCTTACAGTCTTCTCGAACAAAATACAAAAAAGTTCCCCGGTCTCCGTGGATTACAAATTCTCTCCTTCGCGTCCATAAATAAAAAAAATCGTTTGTTCTATAAATACAAGAAACAAAAGCGAGCCTGATAAACAAAAATACTCCACCTACCGTAATATCCTTACTTCCCTTGTTACGAATTGCAAAAAGAAATTTCTTTTCAAATCAATTTGAAATACACAAATCTGATGCTAGAGTACGTGGAAGGTCATAACTAATGTGTTGAATAACAAATCTAAATAGCTTCTATCAATAACATAACATTTAACAATTCTGAAGTACAGGACCCTAAAATAATAGCTGAAATATTCAATCACTACTTTGTCAATATTGCCCCAATCTTGCCCCATGCCATTCCAAATACTAATGGAGATGTACGCTCATTTTTAGAAAACCCAGAACTTCAGACTATGTTTTTCTCTCCAGTAACTGCAGATGAGGTCCTTTCATTAGTTAAATAGGATGAAAACCGAAAAAAAGTTCCGGATTGACGGCATTTCAAATTTTCTTATAAAAAAAATCATTAATGAAATCATTGAACCCCTTACACATATACTTAATGTATCCTTAAACGAAGTGGTATAGTTCCAGATAATTTCAAAATAGCTAAAGTAATTCCAATTCATAAAAAGGGTAGTAAGCAAGATATAGGAAATTATCGTCCCATTCTCTTTTAACTTCATTCTCCAATTGATCCTTGAAAAAAATAGCTATTCCCGCACAATTGATTTCCTGTAACAACTACAATATTTTGTCCAAATCAAATTTAGTGTTTCCGGAAAAAACATTCAACAGTCCATGCCCTTCTGATGTTTATAAATAAAGTTGCAAAATCTTTTTACGACTTACTCCCACACCATTGTATTTTCCTGGACTTCTCCAAGGCTTTCGACACATTTAGCCATTGACGTTCTTCTTTTTAAATAATTATCGCAATTACGGAATTCGTGGGAAGGCCTTGGAGTGCGTTCAGAGTTACCTTTCTAATCGCCAATCATTCGTTGTAATTAATGGCATGAATCTGAAAAAAAGTAAGTGTTACTTGCGAAGTACCTCAGGTATCCTTACTTGGCCCGCTATGTTATATTTATTTAAATGATTTCCAAAATAATTGTTCAGATAAACTTTCTTTTCTTTTATTCGCTGAGACTTAATATCTTTCTTTCTAATAGAAATCCCCAAATCTTAACTTAATAATGTTAAATAATGAATTGATTTTGTATTAAATTGGATTCAAGCAAAAAGTTATCACTTGAATATAAATAAACAAAACAAATTTTTATTTATTCAGCAACACCTAGAAAGTTTACCTGACCTGTTCTCCTAAATTCATAGAATTTGGTCAAGTTGAAACAACAAAATTTTAGGAAATACAGATGATAACAAATTAACTTAGGAAAACCATGTACATTATATCAGCAAACTCATTTCCAGAAACACAGGAGTCCATTGTAAACAAAAAATACTTTCCTCTCATGTCCTAATACTCTATACAATACATTAATTCTCCCTACTTAAATTTACGCGAATTCTTGCCTGGAAATAGCTCAAATGCCTCATTGATCAAATTAGTAGACAAAAAAGAGTTGTAAGAATAATAAAAAATACGAGTTTTACTAACCTATACGCCCCATTGTTTTTAGCCATGTACATCTAAGATCCAAGATCTCTTTTTCATACAATCTTAGGAATATTTATGTTCTACTAACAAAACAGAATTTACCCTCTTCCTTATCCTCTATTGTTGTCAATGAATTAACAATACATTCCTTATTTTCCCACACACAAAAAGTCATTCTTATCACCTTCCACGCTACTCGAAAACAGCTTTCGCTCACAATACAATTTATTCATGGACCCCAAACTGTGGAACGAACTCCCAGTTGAATTAATATCTTCCACATCCCTTACAAATATTCAAATGCAAATTTAAAAGGTTTGTGTTATTAAATATACAGCTTTCTTCAGGCCCCGAATTAGAACTTGTACTCGCCCTCTTTGTTTGTCTCATTTGATCTTATGTCCTTATGTTGTTTGTCTATTTTTCCAATTATTAATTTAAATGATTTAATCACTACGAAGGAATCTATACTCTACAAGCCTAGCTTTATTTTAGATTTCCCCATATTTCACTGTTATAAAAATCCTGATTGATAATTATACATGTCATTTCTATTTTGTAATGACTTTATGTTGTATATTTGATTTATATAATGTGAAATATAAAATAAACTAAACTGAAACGAAAACTGAATGAGTAACTCGCAACAACAATAACCACTCACATATAGGCATTCAATATATTTGCAACTATTGACTTCTGACTTGCTCCTAAGATTCAGGTGATCTGTGCAGCCAAGAAGGCTTATTGCTAAAGGTAGCGTTGTGGCGCGGGCCGCGTGCGCGCTGAAAATGGAAATTAATCACGAAAAAAAAATAATGGTGTCTTTAAAGCGCCTACGAAAAAAGGAAAAGATCTGGAATCGATTTTTTTGAAAATTTTGGAAATTGGATTATCAATTTTTCGGACTCGAGACTTAACTTAAGCCCTTTTGTGGGTTAGTGTGCGGACATGTGTTGTGTGTTGTGTTTGTGTAGTCAAAAATTAGTGTGACTAATATTCCAAACGATGAAAAAGTTCGGCGATCCTGTTACTGGCTATCGGCGCTATACATTCAGCATCAATCCAGAAATTGCAGATGGTCTAGTCCTGGTCCACTCCTGGTCTGGTCCACGGTTCCACATTGTTTAAATTGCGATTTCAATTGAAAATTTATCATGAAAATATAGGGCAGTATAAAAGCCTAGTAAGCGCACCATCTATATGTCAAAATAAGAAAATTCTAAATTTTTACCTATTATTTGCTATGTAACATTACAACACTTGTTTTGCGGTCCCAGATTCGGAGTCCCAAAGCCATGCATTTAATTTCTTTCCCGCAAGAAAATCATCCTATTGTGCTGCACTCACCAGGTACAGTGAGGTAAACCACTTGGAATGTTAGACATCCTTAAATTGGAACATATTATCAATACATATCGATTTCGCGTTAATTGCTATTTTAAAACTATTTGAACATTATCGATAATTGAGCCAATTGATAAAATAATTGAAGATGATTGTAGAAGTAGAAAAGGAAAATTCTAATGCTGCCAATTTGAGGAGGAGAAAATATAAGTTTGATCTAAAAACAAGTCCTTGGTCCCAATGAGCCAATTGCCAAGGAATAAGGAATACCTTGGTGCCCTAATTTGTTTCACGAAATTCCCAAACATACAAAACATGCAGTCACACACCACACACCCACACACACATTACACACACAAACACCCACAAACACACACAAAACACCTCCGCACACACACACACACACACACACACACACGACGCCACACCACACAATACGTGCCAAACAATTCTGAATCTTTTCCTTTTTGTATGACGCTTTAAAGACCCCTATTTGTTATTCGTCGATTATTTCCACTTTTTAACGCCGCCCGCCGCGCCACAATGCGACACTTTAGGCATAAGCCTACAAAAAACAACCAAAAGTGCTACAAATAGGTATCTTCGAAAAAAGAATAAATGAGATGAAAATGGAATAAAATTCAATAAAAACTTAGAAAATACCCCGAAAGTTACCAGGCCTAAGTCGGATCTCGGAATTCAATGGTTGATCAATAAAAGTGCATTTTGCAAACTTGACTTTACTTTCTCCATAATATCTTGATATTCGTTCGCCTTTAAGCATGAACACAATTCATTTACAAATAGGATATTCAATAAAAAGGGATAAATTATCTTTCCAATAGTATGAAGATCAAGAATAACTTAAAGCATATAACCTGAAAAGTAATCATTGCCCAAAGTCGATTTGCGAAACTTTTTGTTATGGGTTTAGTTTCTGTGGATATCCAAGATGTGTTTCCGTTGTTGAACACCTTTAAGTGATAATACCTATTATAGAAATTTGATCCAAAATTTCAAACCTCGTTACCAAGCGAGTCTCCATATTGTCTGAAATGCCCTAGTGAAATGTAAAAATGATCACGAACATTGATCGAAAATGATACCTATTGCCTTTCATTTTCAGTTTCATATTAAAGCTGACCCTCATTTTTGTATCTTCACCAAGTGGATGTATCAAGATTCGTGCATGTAAGTGTTGACGGATTAAGGAAATACTGGTGTACTGAGAAAAAAAGCCGGTATTTTCTTGATTATCTTTATTGAAAACCATTAAAAACGATTGGACATATTGCCCATACATTCATCTGTTTATTTAGTAGTTTATAAAACTTTACACAAATGACTGCACTCAATAGGAATTTTATTGCTATTATTTTAATAACAAAAGTGGAGATATGATCATCATTCAGCACTCATATAATAGCGTGAGAATATGCAAGAACTGTTGTGTCGAAAAAAAATGCAAAACTAAACTTTTAAAAAAAAAGAAAAAAAGAAAAATGCCGGATTTGCACCAATCACATGTGTAATTCGTTGTAATCTGGAATGACATGTCGAATATCAAAACCTTCTCAAAAGAATATCGAAAAAAGGTATTTGACCTCAAAGGCAAGTTCTTTGAACAATTGCTCAACATGCAGTCAAGGCCATTGCTGATGATAACCATTAGATTCTTTCATAATCCCGGAAAGAATTATCGATCAAAGGATACCTGAAACATGCCGCATTGCACTGATAAATGGTCATACAAAGCTGCCAAGTAATGTTGATTTAGCATATCATTAGAGCTAGTGGAAAGAAAACGATTACAAGTACGATTTTCAGCTTATAGGGTTGATATCTCACTTCGCGAAACCACTTGAAACAACTTTGAGACGGATTTCGGAGACGTAGCTGAGACGTCTCGGACGAGACGTTTATAAGATTGCGTACAAAAACTATTTTGAGACGGTTCTTTGAAACTGCTTTGAGACAGCCTTTTTGAAAATTGTCGCAGAGACGTCTCAGGAGACATTCTCGGAGACGTCTCCTAGTTCGAGACGTCTCTAATACTTTTTATCCGTCGCGGAGGAGGAATAGAAGAATTTCGTCCCCGCGACATAAAAGTGAATAGAGACGTCTCGAGACGCTCTGCCACATTTTACTATCAATAGATGATAAATAACTATAAACATTAAATAACAAACAAACAAACACATCCATACAACTAACTGTGGCAAACGTAAACACGTAAAACGTCTGTACACATGAAGCACTATATGCACCCACACTATCTAAGCCAGTCTACGATCGACCAACCTATCTGACAACAAATTTAATAATTATACCCTACAAACGCGACTACGAACAAAATATTCAAAGCAGAACCTCACCATTATCAATCTCCTCTTTTTT
>CALNVZ010003426.1:30653212-30691756 GCA_940671915.1 Paracentrotus lividus
GTAGTTTGTAGCTGGATTGGGTGGGATTTGTAGAAAAAGGATCCTCAGCTTAAAACAGCACGTCTAGTCGCCTTCATGTCGAGCGCCCTCCCTATTTATATTTTTTATACTTGGTATGTTCACCAAATTTGTGCATTTGTGCCTGCCTTGTGATATTTATTTTTTGAATATTTTTTTAATGTTATACTGTAAAGCGTAATTTGTCCAATAAAATAATAATGATAACGAATTAATGTAATGCAACAAAAAAAAAGAAGATACTTTTATTCCGTTGGCAGTGGAACTGGGGGTACTTACTGTGCTTTGCATTTTATCCCATGCTTTGGTCAGTCCAGCTTCACCCGTCGTGTTATATTTGGCCAAGCCCCCTGCTCTCATCTCATTAGCTACGTATTTAGCTACCTGCCATCGATAAGCGAACCCAAGACCTCCTGCAGTCACTTCCAAGATGAATACAAGCGCCATGAACACAAAATACTAGAAAGAAAGAAGGAATAAATTGTCAGTTTTAGAGAATTGCTCTTTAAAATACAGTCACTATGTAGAATAAACATACCTTGAAACATACCTTGATGGCCACATCTCACTGTCTACGCGATGAGGGGGTAGAGATGAGTGTGGCAGGGTTAAGGAGGCTCTTAGAGCCCATTTAAAATATTGATCAGCATATTGATCTGTTATAAGTATTTTTTTTAAAATGTGCGGGGTATTCCTTGATAGCGTCGATCTCTTTGGTAAACCCGACTCCAATATTTTACCTACCCCCTTCCAATGCCAATAGTGCCCACCAACGCCCATTCCAACTCCCATTACTACACTGTAAGAACGCTGTTTAAAATATTTTAAACAACTAAAAGTGTTGTTTAAAACTTATGTTTTAAAAACAATATTTCGGGCTTCAAATTTTATTCTTAAATTCGGCACTTTAAAATTTTAACAACCTTGTTTTAAACAGAAGTTGTTAGAGTGGTCGTCTTAAATAAAACTTTCAGTTGTTTGAAATATTTTTAACAATGTTTTTTGTTTTACAATGTATTTACCCCCACTGGCCCCACACACATCTTTTCCTCCCCCACACACTTATTCCAAATCTACCCCTTCCAATGTTCTTCTCACTTCCCTCCCCCACAATAATCGTCACCCCCTCCCACATTCAAGTAGCCTAACGGTCACCCTCCCCCATTCAAATAATCGTCACCCTTCCCCATTTAAATAATCGTCACCCCTCCATTCAAATAATAGTCACCCCTCCCCATTCAAGTAATCATCACCCTCCCCCATTAATAAAAAAAAAAAAAATCGTCATCCCTCCCCTCATTAAAATAATCGTCCACCCTCCCCCATTCAAGTAAACGTCACCCTCCCATTCAAATAATCGTCACCCCTCCCCCATTCAAAGTAAATCGTCACCCCTCCCCATTCAAGTAATCGTCACCCCTCTCCGTTCAAATAATCGTCACCCCTCCCCATTCTAAGAATCTTCACACCCTCCCCATTCAAAAATAGTCGTACACCCTCCCCCACTTCAAGTTAATCGTCACCCCTCCCATATCAAATAGTCGTCACCTTCCCCCATTCAAATAATCGTCACCTCGATTCCCAAATGTGCCCACGTCGCCGACTACGCGATCTCCATCACCTTGTCCAATACAATATAGTCGTCCACTCTCCTTCTCCGAATATCCATTGATCATATCGTCACCCCCTGCTCATCCTAAATTAGGTCAAGTCATTATCTAATATGTGTAACTTCCGACTGTTTTGTCGCATCAATCTCCCCTCTGTTTCCCCCATTGCACAAGACTATACGATTAACTCCTGCGTATACCTTTTATCAAATTCTGCTTCCTGTCGTGCTTAATTTTTCTATATTCTGAAATCGTGTGATGTTCACTCCATTTATCTCCCTGACTTTCACTCGAGGTATGAGTCCGGCTTGTACACAACCTATTACTCTTCCTCCCCATGATCTTCTTTTGCAAAAATTCAAATATCAAGATCTCTACTGATTAATTCATACTTTCTGTCTTAACATTTCTCAACAGAAAGATGATCAATCCACTCTAATATCACAGAGCAATAGGTCACAGGTCATTGAATATATGTTCGATTTAACTCTCATCTTTTTATGCGAATCATCCACACAAAAAAAAAATTTGTCTCGAATTGGGATTCAAGTCAAATCAATGTCCTACCCCACCAATAACGCACTCATCATTCAAATTATGTTACAGTTAATGTACAAACCCCCAGCTCTCTCGGACCATTCAAGATGACTCAATATCGTCTCCGCGTCTCTTCACTCATTAACAAGTTACAACCTCGGATCACGCCTCACTCTTTCCCCTTAATTATTGGCATTGAGATACATTCGTTCACCCGAGTCCCCAATGAGCAAATAAAGCTTCGTCAGTTCCCCATCTGTTACTTCTCCCAGTTCGAATAATCGTCACCCCTCCCCATTTCAAGTCATCGTCACAACCCCATCCACCAGGCATAGCAAACATATATCGTTCACGCGCCTCCCCCATCAAACAATCGTTACCCCTCCCCCTCAAACCTAAATGTTCTGTGTTTTCCATACCGTAAGCAGCATACACGAGTGTTCTTTGATTGCACCATACGCTCCGATGGCAGACACGACGAGGATAACGATTCCAGCGACGATCATGATATTGGCTACGTTCAGGAAAGGCATGCTGGGTAGTAATGTCATGAATGGTCCCTCCTTGATGTGAAGATGCGCCCCCGCGCCAAGGATGGCACCTCCCAACACCTAGGAAACAAGAAAGGGGCGAAAATTAAGGTAGTGTCTCAGCTTAGGAGACGTCCCCGAGACTCCAAGGCATAACAGAGACGTCACCAAGACTCCAAGGCATAACAGAGACGTCACCGAGACTCCAAGGCATAACAGAGACGTCACCAAGACTCCAAGACATCACAGAGACGTCACCAAGACTCCAAGGCATAACAGAGACGTCACCAAGACTCCAAGACATCACAGAGACGTCACCGAGACTCCAATACATCACAGAGACGTTACCGATACTCCAAGGCATCACATAGACGCCACCGAGACGGGACGATGCCATAAGTATGGACAGGTTCTATTTTCCCGAGATTCAATGGACGTTGAGGAGACTCACAAAACGTCGCTGAGATTCAGAAGACGTCTTCGAGACGTCTTTGCAACTTTTTGGTCTAAGAGTCTCAAACTAGTTTCGAACCCGTCTCATGAGAAGGAAAATACAACTATTAGTTGATTGATTAAAGGGGGGGGTGTGTATTATTTATCCAGGGTTGCCACTTTAATTCTTAGCTCCCATCACCCTGCATTACCCTCAATCGAATTGTAAACAGGTATAGGTACAATCTTTGCAGGTCTTTGGTATCTCCTCCCATTCACAAGGAAAGGTAGGCTAGCTGCGGGCCAGGTCCATATAATGTCTACGTAGTTGACCTTTTTTCTTTCTTTTTAATGCGATATCAAAAGCAAAAAAAATAGGGATTGTCCTTTAAAAACTATGATAGTTTATTATATACTTACAAATAAGATGACATTGAATGCTACTAGCATGTATTTAGTGCAGTTTGTGTTCCCCCTCATCTTGAGTTCTGAATCTTATCCTGTAGGGTGAGGGCTGCATGGGGTAGGGTGAAATCATGAACATCAGTCGTTATTGATATGGATACACTGTTAAAACGCTGTGTAAAAAGAAAACTACACAACTTGTTTAAAACATTACACAACCGCTGTTTACTATAGGAACCATCCTACTCTTGTTTTAAAGTTTAATTACCTGTTGTTTAAGAATCTTACACAAATGTTGTTTAAAGTTAAACATAGGGTACATGCAGGTAATATGGGCCCCCTAAGCTCATTTGCCTAATTTGCATAAAATTACGAAATGACACACAGTCTAATCTTTGTTTATATGAATCAATAACTACTGCTCTAACTTTTATTGTGAAGAAAAACAATTATCACCAATCCCCCTGTCTGCAATATTCAAATGTTGACGTCATTACCAAAGTGCCCATATTACCTGCATGTGCAGGTAATATGGGCACATGTATTTAATGTATGTTTTAAAAATTACAATGACTCTACCATGTCTGGAATTTGCTTAAAATGTTGAAAATCATTAACTTTAAGATATAATTTGAAATTATAAGATCCTTCAGTAAATCCTTTGACTATATATTTCATTGTTATGTATTTCGTATATTATTTCTTTTTTTAATATTATTTAAATATTATTTTCATTATAAAAGTCAATATAGGACTACAATAAGTTATTTATATTAATTATATACTGTGAATATACCCTAAAAAATCGTAGCAAAAAGATTGATGCCTCATCCCAATACTAAGTACCAGAATCATTTCCGCCATTTTGGATGTCCCATATTACCTGCACTAATGTTGCTGTGTCAGGCATGCATTCAATGCCACATTGCACCCCTTCACTAAAACAAATTGACCTGTAGACGCTAGTATGATAAATATGAAACTATAAGCTTACTAAATATACAAAACAATAGAGGTTACCCCCTCAAACACTCTTTCACCATCACATTCTGTGAAATATCAAATTTTACATCAGGGTAAAAAAATGCCGTAAGTTTTACCTACCTTGTTGGTTTTCAGCAATTTTCTCAGAGAAATTTCTGCATCAGATGCTCTCACGACAATATATTTTCGTAGACAGTTCATATGAACAACATTATGGTGCTCACATCGGTCACCGGTCACCGGTCAACGGTCACGACATGATTTGCTTCAGGTGGCCCATATTACCTGCTGGCCCATATTACCTGCATGTACCCTACCAGTTAAAAGACAGTTGTTTAAAATATTAACAGTAACATTTAAGCTTTTTAAAATGTGCCAGTGCCGGGAATCGAACTCACGACCTTTGCATCCCCAGTCATGAGAAACGACCACTAGACTACGACACTGCCTTAAAAATCTTACACAACTTTTTTTTAACAATCTTTTTTTACATAGCGTTTTTACAGTGTACGTTCTTTCTCTTTTTAGTAAGATATTATTTTTGGATAAGTGTTGACATTATACTGTAGATATGATCTGTAACAAAAGTCAGCATGCTTTAATTGAATTTGATTGGAAATGTTAACATCTACACCCTTCAAAAGAAAAGTCAATGACCCCATTCCGAATTCATTTTGGGGCCAAACACCATTCCGCTTCGACTATCACTACAGCTAGTATAATCGACTCGGAATGGGGTATAACCACAATGGACCCTGTCAGCTTGACCCTCTATTCAGTAGAATGTAGTGTAACGGTATGATGTGCATTCCTCAACGTTTCACAATGTTTGAGAAATAGATGACAAATTAGTTAGGCCTACTGTTATCAATGTTTTACGGTTAACTTTGAATATTAGATAAATAAATCATACACGTATGTTCTGACGTCCTTGTATTTTAATTTGATGAAACTAATGTACATGTATAATCCATAGTGCAACATACATCAGGCCCGTAACTAGGGGGGTCGGGTTTTCGAACGACCCCCCCCCGCCCCTCCCGCTTGCGAGCAAGGGTCCGCTTGGCAAAAAAAGGGGGATTAACCCCCCCCCCCCCCCCCCCCGCTTATCGCGCGGCCAGCGTGACGTGAAAAAATGTATTGTACCTTTTTGCCCGCCAGCGTGACGTGAAAAAAAATTGATTTACCTTTTGTCCACTTTTGGAAGATTTCGAACCCTCCCGTAAAAATCCTAGTTACGGGCCTGTACATTATGACGGAGTTCCTTTACAGAAATAATTCTATGCCGTAATTACCCCCATCACATTGGCTATATCCCATATGCATTGATTAGAGGAAGTGAAAGATGGCTGTATCCTTTGCAGGAATTAGAGGATGTGAGAGATTAAAGTATAATCCTCATTTACACTTCCTTCTGGTTTGTCATCAATGTTGACGTTTCTTACCAAAATAATAAAATACAAATGAAGCATAGGTCCTAATTTTTAAAACCAAAACAAACAATAACGAATTAAAAAAAAAAAAAAGGAAAAGGAAAAAATAATCTTCCCGCCGTATGGTAAAAGTTTTGAAGAGTTTTGAAACTTTTACCAACACAATAAGACTTGGGTATCTGGCCGCGGGCTTCCGTATACTTGCATAGACCTAATAAAACTTCTGAAGACATAAGGTCCATGATTATACTATTCGAAAGCCGGGGAACACCCTGAAAGCGTATCAAAGCAATGACTAAATGGCTTGGGAAAAATCTATAAAATCAACATCTATTGAAAGTAATTTTTAGTATTTTTATTAGGAAAATCATTGCTTCAAATTGAGTCCTTTTTGAGGATTGGTTAGCAGTTGAATTGTTTACATTATTTTTCCATGACTCATAATATGCAAACAGTCTGGCTTTTAATCTAGGCTCACATGTTTCTTATTATT
The DNA here is from genome assembly GCA_940671915.1 of Paracentrotus lividus. Lineage (NCBI taxonomy): Eukaryota > Metazoa > Echinodermata > Echinoidea > Camarodonta > Echinidae > Paracentrotus > Paracentrotus lividus. The sequence continues at coordinate 30,659,655 of CALNVZ010003426.1, forward strand.
GATGTCAATATCACAATTAATGTGGCAAAGACTGAGTAATATTGTTGTATAAAGTAATATGAAAATAAATAAAAAAAAAAAAAAAAAACTGGCTTGAACTGAACTAGTATATCTGCGGGTTTAAGTAATATTATACAGTTATAGATGCTCTTCTAGATAAAATGTGTATAGTAATTCATTAACGATATTCATATAGCAATCAAAATAGAGACTGACCATATACTAACATTGGTCTCCAATTTACTAGCCCCATTCGTAGAAAACGGCCTTTGTTACCCCTCCCTAAAATGTCCACACCCTAGCTTTCATCGATTATCGGAAGTCTAAAATTGAAGTGAATTTCCGCTAGGATGTTTAGAACGGTCTTCAAGTCGAATCCCACCCCATGAGTCATCCTTGTGATACACAAACAGTGTTTAACCCACAGATTTCTGCCAGTCATAGAAGAATTTTATATTTTATCGGGTGGGGGTCTTTTATACCACTTTAGTTGTAATAATGGTCAATTCAATAATAATAATAAATCACATCAATTTCATACTAATAATATGCTCATTAAACGGGAGGTATTAATCTTGTTTTTTTTTTTTTTTTTTTTTTTTTTTTTTTTTTTTTTTTTTTTTTTTTTCCGTGCTTTATTAAAGTGGACCATTTAAGAAGAAGTGGATGCATTTTCAGTGCAAATGGGTTTTGACAACAAATCAATGAATCAAATTTTATTGATATTAAATCCACAGTTTTTTGGATTTCAATAAATGATTGTTTAGATATTGAATTGTGTCATACTGCGGTAGATCTATCCGTAAACTTCATAATATTGTAATTGTAATTATGATTAATAACGATTATGAAGCACCCATAATCATTCAATATACATATAGTTAGTAACCGTCTGTTTTTTTTTTCTGTTTGTAAAGCCCCCCCCTCCAACATTAAGAAATTGTTATAGTTTAGTCATACACACCCGCTGCCCTCGCTCAGCTCCTCCGTAATTTCTTCAGACAACAATGTCTGCAATATGAGAGCAATTTAAATTTATTAATTAAAGGGGCATAATTAGCTAACTTAGCCAAACAAAAAAATGTTTATACATGTATACGTATACTTAAAGTACCTTTTGTGTCTAAGAAACTGAAGGGGAAAAATTACTATTTTCTGTTAGGCCTATAAGATCAGAACAATATCAACACTACTCCTATACTACTACACTACAACTACTATACTGCAACAACTACTACTACTACTCCTGCTACAGCTGCTACCCCCCCCCCCCCCCCCCCCCTCCTGAGAACTGGAATAATATCAATATACGTACCTCTGGTTTCAAACTTGTTCTTTCAGTTTTCCAAACTAAAATATTAACTGGTTAATCTCGTGAATTAGTCCTCATAATAATCGGCATATATTGGAGAGACAGAGTCTTCGTTAAACAGTAAACATCTAAAAAGTAATTGAGTCCGGATGTGAGAGCAAAGTGTGTTCTTTCTAAATTAGTCGATTTGAAGAAGGTGAAACTGTGGGACAGTCGTTGCAGCCTGCATGGCACACGAAGAGCGTTTTGTGTCAATGCGCAGGAAACAATGACTCGGACGAAACGACTGGAAGTGCGTCAATCTTCACAAGAAGTACTCATTAAGGTTGATAAGGAGAGTTATACTGATGTAAGTGATACAGTGGACCTGTTAAGTTGCTGTTTTGTTTTTTGTCTTACTTTCTAAAAATCAAGCAATTTGAAGCATTAAGCTTGCTGAGCAAAATGTCATATATGCATTAATGTATTGCAGAAGTGACAGTTTTGACAGTAGGGGAGACCGGGTATGGACGTTACAAAATTCACATTTTGGGCCAGATAATTCTTAATGAAATTAACCTACGCATCCTATTGGTCTGTAGTTAGCTATTATGTTGCTAAAACCTGAGGTATATAAAACTTGAAAACATGTAAACACTAATTAACTACAGCTTAATTAGTGAAGAAATTTTTTGTAACAACCTACCCCATATACGGGGTAGGTTGTTACACAATACGGGGTCAATTGTACATATGTAACATACGGGGTAAGTTGACAATGTGTAAATCTTCTTATACCATACTTTAATTTCAACTTCAGTTTCTTGACATCGTTAACAGTAGATCAAGTAGAGCTCTAGAATAGACAAAAGTAATAATAGAAAAATAAAAATATTACACCTGAAAATTGAGACAAAATGTAATTTACATATGTAATGTAACTGGGGTAAGTTGTTACATCAACATGGGGTAGGTGTTTGTAACAACCTACCCATGGGTGATTTTACACACAGAAATCAACTGTAGCACGGTCATTAGGCAGAATTACAGGCATGGCTAGGGGGTATATTAGTGACATACATGTACTATATTTATAATACCAGACTATCATCATGTGCCTTCAGTTGTAAGAGCTATTACAAATTTCAATTTTGTCAAAAATTTATTTTGAACTGTAAAAAATGGTTTTTGCTGATTTACTTTTTAAATAAACAACGGAGAAACCTCACGACCGGCAGTTCATCACAGCTATGTGTAGGCTGTATATACATGCCAGTTAGCACATCTCTCTTGTTCCATCTTAGCACACTGAGAACTGTAACAACTGACCCGTGTAACTTCCATACCCGTCTCCCCTACAAAGTTCATATTTCAGTTATAAGCCTGTACAACTTATTTTATTATGTCATGTTTTCAAATTCCAAAATTTCCAATATTCCAAAATATTGAAACCTAATTTTAATTATAGACAAAAAAATTTTTTAATAAAATTATTAAAGAAATAAATTTATCTCATTCGTTTTTTAGGATATATTCATTATATTAAATTTATTTTGTTTATTTAAATGGTATTTTCGAGTTTGTGTATTGATAAATAACAACTGTATAAAAATATGGGCATATTGTTTTCTTTCCTAAAGTTATTGTCTTGATGAAATCCACTAAAAGTGCTCGAAGAATCAGCAAACTTTCATGGTAATACGTACGTTTACAGATCTTTGGAGTATCATTTATCGGACGTAATAATTTATAAGATATGGCCCAATTTCTAAATGTGAAGGATATGCATTTTTAAGTGCATCAACCTACATGACTTAACACAGTGAGCACTTGAGATCAATTTGGCAATCCCAGTTTCAGATCATTTTGGTGCGACTAAGGCTTGCGGATCAATTTGCAACCACCCCCCCCCCCCTTCCCTAAATTTCAGATCTATAGGCCTACAACTGTTAAAACGTGTGTAAAAAAAAAAAAAAAAAAAAAAAAAAAAAAAAAAACTCTTGTTTAAAGTCATTAAACAGCACCTGTGGTTTAAAATTTAATTAACTGTTGTTTAAGAATCTTACACAAATGTTGCTTATAATAAGTTTAAACAACATACTTGTTTAAAGAAAGTTGTTTAAAATATTAAAAGTAATGTCTAAGCTTTTAAAAAAGTGCAGCTGCGGGGAATCGAACTCACCACCTTTGCATCCACGTCAAGTGATACGACCACTAGACTACGTACGACACTGCCTTAACCCGTTGTATAATAAGCCCGCATATATGCGGGCTGAAGAAATATAAAACATCCCTCTTGTCGACCGTTTATTTTACTCATGATTGCATAAACATAAATAAAGACCTTATATAATTTAAATTATCTGACATTGATCTATTTAAAGCTGTCTTTGTTTCACCTTTAAACGAAAAGAATTTCTTGCAGTCCTGGTTGACAACCACGATTCATTCAGCTTTCTATAAAGTTCTCAGTATACAACTGGTTAAGATAAAGCACAGTTTCTATGTATGCTGATGATACTTGTAATATACTTCAGATAACTTCCTGATGATTTGTGTTCACTCAGTTGGAATGATCATGTAAATTTTGTGAAAACAAAAGAAACTACACAACTCGTTTAAAACGTTACACAACCGCTGTTTACTATTATAGGAACCATTCAACTATTGTTTAAAGTCATTAAACAACACATGTTGTTTAAAGTTTAATTAACTTGTTGTTTAAGAATCTTACACAACTTTTTTTTAAACAACACTTTTTTAAACAATTTGGCGCATAAGTTTCAGATAAATTTGACACCTTAAAGCCCAGATAATTTTGGAACCCCTAAATTTTAGCTTTACTTGGTGCTCCAGAAACATTTTGATGCCTCAGTTCAAGATAAGTTTTGCGCTCTTTAAGTTTCAAATCGATTTGGCACACATGGTCTCATCTTCTGAAGCCCACGCCAAAACTACATACGTGTACATCGAGCCTGACGCAAATAGCCTTTTAAAATTTAATAGCGCCATCTATGTAGTACCAACCAAAAAACCAAACAACCCCATGATTCGGATCAATTTGGCGCCCCTGAAATTTCTGATAAATTTAACGCCCTATTAATATATATTTTGGAAATCAATTGCCTCCTCCCGTTGGGCAATAAGTTTCCTCCCATTCCCCCTCGACCCCCTCCATTCTCCCTCGTTTTTTCTCTTTCTTCCCGCCTTCCCCAACGACATTAACCCATCATCATCATCATCATCTGATTCATCACCTTCATCAATACAAACACCACAACAATTATCTTCACCATCACCACCATAATAATTATTATGACAATCATCGTTATATCCACAGCCACAATTACCATCATTACAAACACCATCACAACCATCATCACGAGGATAATCACCATTATCATCTCTATAACCGTCATCATGACAATCACTACGACCACCACAATTATCATCATTACCATCACAATCACCTTATAATCATGAAAACAATAAGCACAAGGCCTTATTATAAGGTTTTGTCTTTAAAAAAATAATAAATAAAATATATATATATTGAATGAAAGTTCCACGTGTTGGAAGAATGTAATATTTATAAACAACACAGAAGTGAAGATCAACATCATGCTTATTTCCAACGAAGATTTTATTTTATTTTGATTCTCAAATTTTCGGAAAAACCTTTTCCTTTTTCATGAGACAAGATTGAACAATATATATATATATATATTTATTTTTATTAAAAAAAACAACAAAAAAAAACACGCAACTGATGGCGTAAATATTAATCATATGAATGACAACGCCGTGAAAACTATTAAAAAAAAAAAAAAAAAAATCATTATTCGCTATACCGTCCAGATCTGATACCATCAACATAATGACTATCACCACGAAAACCACATTATAATTACAAACAACATCACCACAATCATGAGGACAATCGCCACCATCATCATCTCAATTAACGTCATGACAATCACTGTGCATACGACCTTCACCATGACATGACTATTATCATCATCATGATTTTTTACATTACAAAAAAAAATCTCTCATCACGATTACCAACCTCACAATCACCACCACTACCATCATCATCACTTTCATCACCATCATTATCATCATAACAATCATCATCACTATCACTTTCAACATCACCATCCCTACCACAATCATTATCATCATCATTATCATCATCATCATCATAATCAATATCACTATCATACATTTACCATTGCCTTCATGGATTTTCTTCTTGAATACTATCATCAATAATCAGCATCATACTTGTTGAGTTCTCAAACTCTTACGCCCATATTCTGAGCTGAAGACTGAATTCGTATGAGTCACAAGTTTGTGTAAACCTATTTTACAATCCTTTTGTCTGATGCATCAGTCAACAGCAGACAAAAGGATCATACAATAGCTTTTAACTAACTTGTGGCTCATACAAATTCAGTCTTCAGTTCCGAATATGGGCCATAGGATTTGTTCACGAAATAAGACAAATCAAATCAAAGCAAATTATAAATACAAGCATTTTTCTCTACAAGATGAATTTTAATACAGAAAGGAGAAATAAATTTCATAAAACACCATACTTCCCTAATCACATACATATTATTCCTACCAAGATATACATGCAAAAAGTATGTTCTACATTATAACTGGTCTGCTATCGTGTATCACTACATACATCACTTGGAAAACCAAAGGTTTTGTATCAAACATTTGTGAAAAAAATGTGGAAAAGTGTAAAAATTTAGGAAAAGATTGCTCCGAGAAAGACTGACGTGTCTGAAAAAAAATCAAAACAAAGGTTTGTTTCTCATACCTCTAGTAATAATTGCTTAGGAACAATTTCAATGTTCCGCTATTACCCTCATAAGTATGCAAACCACTTTCTACTACCAGTCTATTCTGCATTGAATCTCTTTTCTATAGTATGTCGTTGATTCCTGTAAACTAGGAATTATGTCACAGTTTAACTATACATTGATAAAGACTATAGACTAACACATGAATAAATTCAGCATACACAATACATTTACACAAAAGATACAGCCTCTTATATTTGTTCATAATAAAGCCTAATTTTAGATATTTTGAAAGAATTCTTTTTTTCTTTACTCTAACCCGTGTCTAGAAAAAACAAACCAAAGGCAAGTTTAGTGTATCCCTGAAAATATACAGATACCTTTTTATTAACAATTTCAGCCACATTTCGTTGCAAGTCTTTGTGAATAAAAAATAGAGTAAGAAATTTGCATCAATTCAAGGAAGATAGAAATAGACTGTTGAAATTCATATACAAGATGTGCATGACCTAATACCCCTTATAAAACAATCCAGAAATGCTGTTGTTCTTTTAAGTACAAATCTATAACACTAAAGCAGCTTTTGATCAATGACGTGTCTGTAAATATTTACAACTCTAAGCTTCAATTAATTTTTCTTTTTTCCAGAAATCACACTGAAATGTTTGATAAAAGTGCCCTGGTATTTCCACTTTCTTTCTTTCAACATAAAAAGTACATTGTAATAGTGAGGGGGGTATGTAAATACATGTCTATTGGGTGTTCTAAGCTAACAAAGTTACCCATTTTTCAATATAGTTTTTCCTGATTAAGTCATGATCTTATTCTTTCTTTACATTTAATATTGCATTTCCCTTTTACCCTGAACTCCTATGAGGTAAGGCAACAGCACAAAGGGGAAATTACTTCCAAAGGGAAGACAGAAGAGGAGTATGAAAATAGCTATCTTCTACAAGAAATATTAACAAGTAAAAAGTTGAGATAAATTTAGAAAAACCCATTTTGAAAAATTCATTTTTGAAAGATTTAAAAAGTTCATTAACATCACAAAGGTGAATAATAGTCAAATGTCAAAGGTCAAATAGTCACAATGGTGAATGTGTACAAAATGCTACTGTCATGTTCTTGACATGACTTTCAGACATTGAGCACATGCTCATCACATGTTAACCCCATGGCAATTACATGACCTTGTCATGGCAGTAGCAAGCTTGGCACAAGACATTTAGTGAATCATTCAACTCTGAAATCACAGCAACAAATTTATCTCACTCTAATAATTATCAATATGAACAAGGTTTTTTAAAAAAATACCTTAAATTAATAACTTAATGTCAAAAAACTTCAATATAAATCCCTTTCCCCATATGTATTGTTAAGTTAATTGTGATGTTATGTTATGCGACTTGTTCATAACTCATGCAAAATTTGATGAACCCCTTGAATTATTGTACAGAGACTGGTAACCCGTCTTATGCTTTAGTTCCGTCTCTTAGGTTGCAGTAGAGGCACATAGAAAACACCAGACCAAGGATCTGTGAGAAATGAGAAAGGAACATAGACATTTACAAATTAGTACTGTTTCAGGAATTACATTTGATAATGTAAAAGATCATTATAAAAAAATACAAGAAAAATATTTCATCTTTTAAAGCTGTTGACATGCTGACATGCTCTTGTATCTAAAGAAAAAACAAAAGTGAAAACAAAAGCATGCTGAAGAAAACAAAAACTAGGGCCATCGCATCAATGGATGAAATCTGAAAAATCCTAGGAAAAGAGAAAATAAGTTTACAATCAAGTTACTAAGACAGACAAGCAGATAATAAATGTTTGTAGAAAGAAATTTGAAATGGTGTATAGAATGCAAGTGTCTGTAAATTAGGACTTCTTCTTTTTCCAATCTTAAATTCTTTCTTTTGTTTTCTTTTTTTTTCCCCCATATTATTTGTTTGTTCCTTTTTCTTTTAATGATGATGATGATTTTGTTCTTTCCTTTTCTTTTTTCTTTATCTTCTCCTCCTTTTGTTGCATTTATCAGTGTTGTTCTTTGTTTGTGTGTGTGTGTTTTTATTGTTTTTTGTTTTTTGTTTTTTTTAATTGTTTCCCCCCTTGTTCTTCTCTCTCTCTCCTCCTTTCTTATCATCCTCTTTTTTTCACTCCGTCTTCTTCTTCGGGTGCTTCTTCCTTTCCTTCATCCCTGTTGGTTTCTTTTTTGTTATTGTAAAATAATAACCATGCAGCAGAAATAAAAATCCTTCATATAATTTCAGATTTGGAAAAGCAGAATGGTGATATTTCAGGCATATCCTTTAAAAAAAAGACTAATCATGCGCTGGATGCACCAAGACATTATCTACAGGAACAATGCATTTGATCAGGCAAGGGGGTGTTCTAATCATTCTCTTCAGAGGGGTAGTTTGACATACACAAAATAATTTTTGCTGCGTTGGCACTGCCAAAGGGGAGAGCACTCAAGACTTATCTACTCATTCCCCTTGAGTTGGATGTACAGGAGCAGCGAAAAGACCATTCCAAAAATCTGCAGGGGTGAAAATAAAGGGAGGGTAGGGTGGCAGGAAAAAAAAGAAACAAGTTCTTAGGACCAGTTTGACTTACAATCCTAAAGTCTCCTAGCCAAGACTACTTGTTTGCTAATGCTATATAACTCATATGACTATTTTCAAGGTGCTTTTTAAGAAAAGTGAAAAGAGGGTTTAGGGTAGCAGTTGGGAGTCAGGTTTGCAAAGGGACACACTAAAGGATAGGGAGTCATGTCAATTACTTTTTTGGTACTCGTTTTGTTTAAGGGTAGTCGAGTGGACTGCCTCTTCATGCAGGGAAGTTACCCCTTTGTAGCGAGATAGAGGATCATGGACAGGATCATTCCAAAAATCTGTAGGGGTGAAATATATTTTCAAGATACAGGAATGACTGATTAAACTGCAATATTATTGGAATGATAAAACATTACAGGATGTCATTATTATAGAAATTAGTTTTAGTGTTATAACTTTAATATTTGGAACTTTTTATTCATTATTAACCCTAACTTACCTGGGGGGGGGGGGCCTTTAAGGCCCCCCCCTCGAAATTTTTCGCAATAAATCCGCAGCCCGAAATTTTTTGATCACGCCGCTCGCTGACTTTTTACTTTCAAGTCTTGCTCATCTTTTAAAACCATTTACGCGAAAATCGGGCATACCGTTACGACGTTTCACGATTTTCAAAAATTTCCGTCAGACTGAAAATGGCTCAAAAACGTGATTTCATGTACAAAGTCAATACAAAATGTGTTTTCAGCTAGAATTCATAAATGAGTGATTATTTTTAATTTTATTGACAAGAGTCATTTAATTTTATGCTATTTATGGCCGAAATAATGTCACGGACGATTTGTGTCAAAAAACAATAAAAATAAAAAGGTAAAAAAACAAAGAAATACATAAGAAATTTAAAAAACAATAAAATACATAAGAAATAGATTTTTGTATCGAATTTTTTTTCTTTTACAATTCTTAGGAATGCTATAAAGAATATTTTCACAAAAAATTAGCATTCTAGGAGCTTTATTTAGTGAATTAGAGCAAAAAGTATGATTTCATGAATAAATTAGCATAATTAATTCATATAAAATAAAATATATGAATTCAGTGCAATTTACCTGTGCAACTGCGTAGATTATGTCATTCTCTACCTTCATGCAAATTTTCGTCGCGATCGCGCGATCCACGGCCGAAATCTTAGGGGGGGGGGCCTTAAAGGCCCCCCCCCCCCCAGGACTTTAAGCTCACAAAATAGCCCAGGTAAGTTAGGGTTAATCATAACTAGATTATTTCTGGTTTTGACATGAATTATATGCAGTGAGTTGTTTTCCGTGAATTTGCCATTCTATCAAATTTAACCCCAAAATACTGGCAAATCAAGTCTAAAAATTGTGATGATTACAGGAAAAATCCCAGATCAGAATATCATACAACCAGTAACAAATGACTGTGAAACCCAATTAGGCTTATAATGTATAAAAAGCTGCAACAGCTGTTAATATATAATGTACTTATTCAGTATATTTCTTCTTTAGGAAAATTCAATGTATTGATACGTGTGCGCCGCAATGGAAAGATGATCACTAAAGCGATTGAATATAGATATAACAGACTGGGAAAGTAGACATGCATTTTGACATTTAAAATTAGGGCTTTCAAAGACATTGCTCTACGTGTACAACAAGGGTCACATTGAATACATACAAACACATAAATGAGAAGAGATACATGTATTTGTGAAATGAACAAATAGAGTTTGACCTACAAATACCACATAGTTATGATATGCAAAGGGTAAGAAATTGACGATGTAAGAAATTGTAATAATTAAAATTCAAAATTGACAAAGTTTATAGGAAAATGTTATTAGAAAGAGACTTAAAAATGAAGACATAACAAATATTCATCAAGAGAGTATCACATTACACGTTTGACTAATATTTAGAGAGAAAGACATTGACAATGATCAAAATATCAACACCATTATATAAATCAAATTTCATAAAGATGATTAAGTACTGATTTGCAAATAAAGTGATAATTCAGAGTACTTGTAGGAGGCCTTGAACTGGGAAAAATATATTATTATTTTTTACTTTTAACAACAAAAGTTAGGGGTTGTGTAATGTAATTACATTATTTTTTATATAACAACTCGGAGGAATAACCAGTTATAACATATTTTGAAATGAATATATCGAATATTAGAAAATGTCAGGGTGCTTAGAAATTTAAAAGATATATGGTTCTCAGATTCTTAACTCAGAGACTAGAATCCTATCTGTTTGTTGAAAGAACCTTTTTTCAAAAGGGGCTTACAAAAAAAAATAAACTTTGCCCATAATTATTTCAGGATATTCCTAGCAAATTTTGGAGCAGTAAAAGACAACTTTCAGCTTACCTGAATAAGACCAAATGCAATTCCAATGGCACCAACAATGTAGATATTATCACGGAGCTTCATCGTTAGCTTGCCTTGGCAACCCTATAATAAAAATCAAAGAAAAAGAGTAAATAAAGAATCAAACAGAAAATAATAAACAATAATCTATAGGCCTATCAACAAAGTTGGAAAGTCATATGCACTACCAGTATTTAAAATATTGTATGGAGATATTGTCTACCACCCGAAAAGCTGAGAAACAGAAATTACCACTAACTTTTGACATATACAGTGGAAACTCATTATACCAAGATCCTTAGGACCATAGACGTTACCTTTGCTATATCAGGAATCTCGTTATATCATGGTAAAAAAATATAGGAATACAAAGAGCTTGGACCAGCAAAATAACCTCGTTCTATTAGGAACCTTGTTATATCAGCTCTCACCATAACAAGTTTCCACTGTACGTCAAACTCCATTTCCTCAAAAAGTGCTTCTTTATCTCACAATGTCTATTTAGATTGAATAATATCTTCTTAATGTAAGCAACTCAACGAATGAGTTCAAAGAATGAAGATAGTGGGCAGGGTTGCTTGAGGCCATCAGCTGCATCTTTTCTCTTGGATCTATTTTCCATGCATGTTCTACTGTGTAAGTGGTTATTTTCGCAATAAGTTTATTTTCACGAATTTCGCAAGTCAGTCATAGTTAATAAGTCATCGCCGAAATCGCGAAATTTTACTCTCGCGAATTTCCCCAACTAGTCCAAGATCGCAAAAATATCTGGACGCGAAATTATTGGCTTAAACAGTATTTCCTATCGATATGTATAGGGGGTCTGAATGATTTGCCTGTGGGTATTAAGCATATGGAAACGAAGTAAGAAATCTCAATAGGCTAAAGGAACAAAATTGCTGTGCAATATCGTGCTGTATTCACACACAGCCTAATGAACTGGGGATATGTTATGCGCACAGTTCTATTGTAATGTATAATGAGGGTATCTATAGTTCACACACTTTGTTTTCAAGTGCTAAAAAATCAAATAAGTCAATGTTTTGTCAGTTTTTTTTTCCTAAATTATAATCCTAAAAGATAATAATAATCATATTGAATGGCTGTACTTCATGGGATACCAGAAACTTTCCACTTGTTAGGGCCTATATTGCATTCATCTTCAATTTTTGCAATATCCCCAATAACTTGTAGAATATTTCTGAGCTATTCAATATAATATAAATATTGTACTCACCACATCCCACGGCATAGAGGTCCCACTTGATGCACAGCCCGCAACAAAACCGGCCTTACAGCAGGAGTCTGGGTACATAGCATTCATAGGCAACGTCACATTGGGGTTCATCCAGTCAGAAGACCCGTTAACACCACAGCATTTCAGCTGTAAAGAAATCATAGAAACATTTACAGGTTAGATACTTTACTCATATAAATTACCCCCCCCCCCCCCAATACAAGTTTGCCTTACATTACATGCAGAAAAAGAAAAGAAAGTTTGCTCATCAAAAATATAGAGTGTGTGGGAGTAGCACTTTGTTATCTGCAACAAGAGTTGCTTTGGTCACCTGTCGGAAGAAGTGTTAAGATTGGTGGGGGGGGGGATACCTCGTCAATGTTTTTAATCCCCAAAGGTGGTATTTCATGTCGCAGAGATGTCTCCATGTTCTACTTTTCTGCAAATAGTCTTAAACGGTTTAACCTGTCTCAAAATTATCTCAAAACTATCTCAAACCATTCACATAGCAAGTAAAGATACCATAAAACTGAGAAACACGTACTACTCTTGGTTAATTGCTGGGAATTTGTCCAGACAAGGTCTGATAAGATGGCACTTAAGACTTCTTGTAGAACATCCCATGCCTTAGTGAGTGACTGAGATTTGTTCTACTGTGAGTAGTACCTAACTTACACGTGACTAACACCAGTATCTTACCTCAGATTGGACTATAATCCATGCCTTAGTGAGCGACTGAGATTTGTTCTACTGTGAGTAGCACCTAACTTACACATGACTAACACCAGTATCTTACCTCAGATTGGACTATATCCCATGCCTTAGTGAGTGACTGAGATTTGCTGTTCTGTGAGTAGCACCTAACTTACACCAGACTAACACCAGTATCTCACCTCAGATTGGAGTACATCCCATACCTTAGTGAGTGACTAAGATTTGTTGTACTGTGAGCAACACCTAACTTACACCAGATTAACACCAGTATCTTACCTCAGATTGGAGTACATCCCATGCCTTAGTGAGTGACTGAGATCTGTTGTACTGTGAGAGTCCATTGGTAAGATCCTTAATGACAAACATTTCTACTTGGTTCCTGTAAGTGAAAGCCAGAGCACCAGCAACAATCTCAAGGATCAGGATCAGGAGGAGAAGGAAGAAGAACTGCGGAAAGAAAACAAAATTTCAAGAATATATCTTAGTTATACTTGGATTGATATAATGCAGACTATATGGCTGATGAGAGAAACACAAAATAAAAATAACACGTACATGTAAAAATGGATAGCGGAGTTTTTTGGTAAATGTATATAATTGTTTTTATTGTACAAATGAATAAGCCTCAAAAGAGGCATATCTTGTCAGAAAAAGATGTTCAAAGATAGAATCAGAGAGTTGTTATAACCGTTAAAGCGGACTCTGGCCACATACAATTGGTCTACGAGCACATTGAGCCGGATAGTCTCCCTTTTTCCAAAGTATCCAGCGGGAGAATCTTACGCTTAATCTGTTGGAGACTAGCAGATTGGGCTATAACACGCAATTCCCATAGTCCTAAGCCTGAATATATTTGGAATAAGTCATCAATTTATTTATTTATTTATTTGTTTTATTTACCCAGGGTAGCCTGTTCAGCGATTAAAACCCTGTTCTCAACCGGGGTTAAAATGTGCTTTGGGTTGGAGTCTCTGCAAGTTCACAGGGCCCCTCATCATGATAGAGTACTGACGTTTGATGTCATAACGGTGGTGTTGTCATGGTTGCTGGTTCAAACAATCTTGTGTTGAACAATAGCAACATGATCGCATCAATACCTGTTTGTGTATGTGCCCGGGGTCTAGCACATTGCTGGACCGCATTTAGGCTAAACCTCATGCACAGGCTTTTTTTTTTTAGAACCAGTAACTGGGACAACGGGCGATTATGACGTCAATCTTCGATACTCTATGGGGGAGGAGTGAGGGGAGTGATTTGATTTTAAAATTAGTAGGAATTTGTAACTTACGATGAGGAGCATGCATGGGCTCTCCTTGATGGCACCGCAGCATCCGAGGAATCCAACGACGAGGACGATGACACCGCATGCGATGAGGAGATTACCAGCACTGAGGTAAGGGAAGCTGGGGAGGATCTGTGCAAAGTCACCGTCTACTACATTGACATAGATACCAACTGCCATGACAACAATACCAGCAACCTAGAAAGAAAACAGAAAATAGTGATTGATTTGTAATATATTTGTCAGAATACTATCCTACAAAGTATATTGCTAATAGCACTCTTAATTACGTATTCATTAGTCTATCAAAAAAACTGTACACTTTGAACCTTGGGGTATATGGCAGCCATCTTCTAAAAATTAAAAATTTAACTGAAATCCTATATAATTGTTGTTTTTTATTTTTATATTTCAGGAGTTCATGAAAAGATATTGACAAAAGTTTTGCATAGGCCTACAAAGTTCAGCCAGACTCACATTTTCTTTGATGAAAGTCTGATCAAGTTGTTCTTAAGTCTTGATATGTTTTGAACAAATGAATGGCAATTGGTAAGAGTATTGTGTATGTGATATGTTAAGTAAACACACAATATCAGAGGAATGTTTTCTGTGCCGTTTCATATCAAATTCACTTTCCCAATCTTTGTGACATAGACAATTTAGCTCTGCTTAAGTTACATGAACAGCTCCACCTTGTGTCCAAAATTAAACAGTCCCATCCAATTCATTCCTTTCCTTTACACCTGTATATGGTAATTTCCAATTAGAACTATATGTAATTACATGTGTAACCCTGAATTAGGTCCAGGATATCCTGTATTACATGGTACTAGTCCTGGACTACAGTCCACCTGTTTTGTCCAGTAATCACTGAGCATATTTAGGCCTCAATCAGTTCCTGATTTTGGCTCTGAGCCGAGATTTACTCAACGAACGAACATCTCTCCATTATGCAAAAGTCCAACTAACAATTAAACCAAATACATGTAGTAATGGCCTGTCTACATTGTTATTGTTTGTACTGTTCAAACTAATTGGATAGCTGTAAAAATTAATATTCTGTTTGCAACTTTCATAGATTCCTCAACCGGAATTCTCACAATCAAAATATAATCATAATTCTTGGTTTTCTTCAATGCACCAGCAATTTCAGTATACCATTAAACCTGAAAAACATAAATTTCTATGAAGATACCAATAGTTTACATAAATAAACTGACCTAACTTTAATTCAAGAAGGAGGAAAATACATAAAATACATTAACATTTTTTTCCCCTGGCTTTACTGACCTCTTCAAATAATAATAACAGCAAAAGTATACTTGACATGAAATAAATGTCTTAACCGTGAGTATATACATACATGTACATGTGTACAATCAATGTTATTGTCTATTAGGTTTCACTTTTCATAGTAAGGGAAGGCGTTTACATGTCTTGATACACATGCACAGAGTATAAACTCAATCATCAAAAGTGCACACACTACAATTAAAGCTGATTTGTTTGGTATCCTAGCAACCAGTTCCCAACATCCATGGTTGTTGAATGCTAATGGATACCAATATTTGATAGAGAATTCACAGCTAGTACTGCCTTACACTAAGCCTGGCTGTCAGTCAGGAGCATAAAATGTAATTACAATGGATCATGATATCCAAAAATAATACAATTTTTCACTGCTAGTAAAACGAAGCATCTCGCTACAGTACATGGAAACCACTATTCGTTTCAGTATCATATTAATCAATCACATAATGCCTCAAACCAAATTATTATAATATTCTATACTTCTAAAGTTCATATGTGTACTGTTTAGTAAAATATTTTGTTTTACCGGGTATATCATATGATCATGATTTAAATTTTAAAAAAAATTCTTCAAGAATCATTACAACGAACAAATTAGCCGGTACCTACTTCACAGAATACTCTCCATAAAACAGTCGTTTAATTACAATCTACTAAAATGAATATAAGTCAATTGTTTTGTGAAATGAGTAGGTCACAAGATTTTATCCACTTATCAAACCTTACAGATTTTAAATAGGAGATCAATCAATAACTTTGCTTCACCAAGTGCAGGATTGGACGTTACATGTTAGATTGCTATTGGGTTTTAGGTTTCATTTATGTCCCAGTCCAAGGAGAAAGTCAATTAATTTTAACAATAATGTAATAATATTTAGCAATGTACTCCAGATGAATTGTCATGAATCTGAATTAACAGTATCATCAAATACAATGATAATGACCATAAGTATGCTTTTAACTAGTTTTTATGAGTTAATGCTGGAGTTTACTGTAAGTATGTTTTATCTCTTACATTACGGTTGATAATTATATACTTGTAGTAAATTATTCCCCCACTGGAAGAATCTCAAGAACTTTCATACCTCATGCCCTCCAACTTACTAATGATAAAAAAGATACTTACAAAGAAAACAAAGTTAAAGATGAACATAAGGATCTTTACGATCCTTGCGCAGCCTTCTAAAGCCATAGTGATGTGTGTGTTGTACTACTTGAAGAAATATGTCTCCTGTAGGTATAAAGAAAGAAGGAATATAAGACAAAGGAATATGTTAATAGTCTGATAGCAAAGAATGACTGAAAGTATTTTGGGTAATAATCACTTATCATCATCATTTATAAATGGATAACATAATTGTTATGACGAAACCACTGTACTAAATGAGTATTTTCTTCATTTCCTATGAAACATAACACTCTTCATAACTATACAATTGAAATTTGTATGTCATACCTCCATTATTTCATCTTGTATTTTTTAAAACTTGCTTTGTTTCTTTTTAAGTAATTCCTTAAAATGAGCCTTTTCTACATATGTTTATTGTTTCATCTTGCCTGAACAATAGTTAGCTTTATGATACATTTTTATAAATCAATATTAAAAGCAAATTCAATTTTCATCCCTTTTTACTATTCACTTTCATAATAACAATTAGACTCTTTAGTTTGATCGATATTCTTTTTAAATCACTACCGAATGGGGCATACTTGCTGACACAATTAGTTTCTATTAATTAAAAAAAAAAGGTTATCTAAGAATCTGGAGAGAGAGCATCAAATGCTAAATAATATGATAAATAATTCACATCACAATTACTTCCTGCTTTAGTAAAACAAATTTTTAAAGAAATCTAAGGTATTTCTGCTCTGACCAGAAAACATGAAATAATATTTAAATCAAATGTTATTCATTTGAATAAGAAACATCCCAAGCAATATTTCATAATCAGGAGGGGTAGACTAGAGGTTTGTTTTATTCCCAAACAAGTTATTCATTAACTATAGGTACATGTACTTGCCCGCATAGAAAACATCAGCTGTCATTCTATACTTGTACTTCATTGTTATTGATTATTGACTATGAGCTACATTGTATCTTGAATCACATGAACTATAATTCTACTGGTACCATGTATGGTTTGTAGCTTCAGTATGTTAAGTACCAGTACACAATAAAAAATATATCTGTAAACCTCCTTGTTTAAAAAAAATACTCCAATAAGAATAGACATTCCTAACAGTCTTTATGAGAATACATTATCCTGGTTTGTTCACAAATTCTGCTGACTACAGATATTACACCTAAATTTCTCCAGTATTTGATCGGCCTTCTCCACTAAAACAAAAGCTCATTCTCTCTCCACAAGCTCCTCACATCACAATTAAATAAAATAATAATATTGGTACACAATACAAATAGGCCTACATAGGCACGATAGAGAAGATTAAGGGGATGCAGTAACATTGAATGATATTCAAATGGCAATTTATTCAATTTAGCTCATTTTGCCAACATGATTATAACACTTAGGTCAATCTGGCATCTCTTCAAAAGTGCAAGCTAATTACTTTTGAGATATCAATGATTTCATACTCAAATTTTCAAACCCATTCCTGAAATGGGTATGAAAACAATGTGCGTTTCAACACAGCACAACATACACCGCATTTCCTGTTGTGTAGTCCCTGTCCCTACCGGGCTGCTAAGCTTGCAACGGAGTGGTACAGTAGTAGTATATAAATTAACTCGTGCTCGGTCGTATGCTTAGCATTGTTTGTTAGACTGTTTTAAGATAGAAAATGACTTCCATTTGATCTGAAACTTTCAGTAGTTTGTTTACACTGTTAGAGCAATATAATTTTGTTCATCTTGATCTACAAATGTAATTGCTCTTGTTTTTGAAAGTTACCTTATCCCTTTAAGGGAGTTGCTCAGCTTTTATATTTTGGGCAATTTATTATGTACACTGTAGGTCTATATACAGTACAAAAACAGCTTGTGGCGGGCTTATTAGAAAACTTCATCTCACACTGAAGTTTAACTCTTTATGTTTATCATTTGGGAACACTTCAGATGATAGCATATCAAGTAATATTTACTTTTACAAATTAAGCACTTTACATAATTCTTCAGCAGTATGAGGAAAGTTGAGCCTCTAACATACGTTGGTTGTCAATGCATTATATAAGAAAGAAATTATATGCCAACATCTCAAAAATACATTTTGATTATATATATCAATCATGAAAATTAACAAATTTTGTATAATCATTATGCATGACATACATTGTATCTTTTTATATCCAAAATTTGGCATAAAAACAAACACAAAAAACACAAATTTGTAAACATTAGACTTGAAGTAGATCTACATGTACAGCGTTTACCAATAGCAGCTGAAGTAGTTTTCCTTATTCAGCCATTATGAATAGTGATTTAATTGTGATCATAGCAGGGTGCTTTGAGGGGGGGGGGGGGGGGTTGTCATCATTTTTTTTTCAAGAAGAAGTACTGAACCCTCAGCTTTAAATTCAACTTGTTATTGCAATACAGCCTTTTCTATATTCCAATAAATATGGGCTGTTGAACTTGAACATGGTATATCTTTTGTGCAAGTGTCTTAAATAAATACAGGGTGGGTCGATTATCCATCTCCCCTAGCTTGTGCAGGCTATATGAAGCATGTGCTTACTCATAAGCACCTGGCGCGAAACTCAAAAACAGCAAAATCATTTGAAGGTGAAATGAACAGATCGTGCATTATAATCAATAATTTGTATTGTAACTATCACAATAATATGATAGTCCACTCTAGACGCAATGACCTTTGACCTGCATTCAGACCTCTCTCTAATCAATAGTTTTATCATTGATGCTTTCTGAGTAAAGTACAATTTCATTTGGATTTCTCATAGCATGGCCATACCAAGGAGCCATAATACCATCTTGATTATAATACCTGGTATCGATGTACATAGGCCTATATGTCCACTACAAGCAATATGTAGGGGGGCCTGTATATAAGTGACACAAACTGAGATTACTTATTTCTTGAAATTAGGATCATATCTAATATTAGCATGAATAATTTTTGAATGTTTGTTTTCTTTCATCATATAAGGGGAAAACGTGTGCGCATAAGACAGTAAAATATGTGCTATTTAAACACAATGGGCCTAAATATTAGTATCGCTCAAGAACATCAATTGACAATAGGCCTACAACAGACAATGTTTGCTTTTTTCTTTCTAAAGGAAAGTGAAACTACAAACATACATGGCCTGAACAATCTCCCATTCAAGAAAAGGGAATAGGCTGCTACTCTACAATTGCTTCATAGTAAAGTTGGCCAAATGTAGGCCTACATGTATGGGTTGACGAATATTAAAAAAAGGAGATAATATAATATGAACCTGTAATAAATTGAGTTTTGTCCCCCCGCCCCCCAAAAAAAGAGAACGAGGAAGGGGGAGGGGAATATTGTATTCAATTACCCCAGCGAGATGAGTCATTGTTTTGACTGTGATTTTAAAGCACTTAAAGGGGAAGTTCACCCTGGGTTTAAATTGGATTCTAAAAATGCAGAAAAATAAAAGAAAAATATGAGAGAAGGTTTGAAGAAAATCGACCAAAAAATAACGAAGTTATGGATGTTTAAAGTTTTGGCTCGGTGACGTCATATGCGAGCTGCTCTCCTATGTGTTATGTACTGTAAATTCCATAAAATGTAATTTTCTCCAAAAAAAAATTATTTATTTCACCTGTGTGGTTGATATATCGTCAAAAATATGTTCATACACATGCCTCTATCAATTCAACCCATTCCTTTATGAAGAACCATGAAAAAAAAGACAAATTTATGGAATTTACATACACAACATATGGGAGAGCTGCTCGCACGTGACGTCACATAATCAAAACTTTGAATATTCATAACTTCACTATTTTTGGTCGATTTTCTTCAAACTTTCACTCTTATTTTTATTTTTTTTTCTGTATTTTTTAGAACCAATAAATTTCCAGGGTGAACTTCCCCTTTAAGGAAAAATTATCAGAAACATCAATGAGTTCCTCTTTGTAACCATGGTGACGCAGTCCTTGATGGCATAAGAGTTTAGCAACCAATGAAAAACTCGCCCACTCGCTCTATTTCCCATTGTTTTCCTTGGCAAATCCATAAAATTTATTGTTGGCAAAGTTCCATTTAATATTATCTGTTTGTCACCATTGCCATCAAAATGTCTGTGACAGCAATTTCAGAGACATTCTATTCCTATAGTTGAGGAACCTATTAGGCCTATACTAAAAAGATATATTAATTCATATTACACAACAAGATATATCCTGATTGGAAGCATCTAGGTACAGCCATACTATAACTGGGACACCCCCCCCCCCTCCCCCAAATGTGGAGTTGATGACAGAGTCTGATCTTGAAGACTAGTCAGAAGGAGCACTTCCCAGGGACCATACAGAGTGAATGACATCCTTGAATGCTATCAACCTCAAGCCAAGCCACGCTTGATCCGCTCTGCTGGATAAAATACATCAATGACCTAAATAAAGGTCAAGGGAAGCGTGCTCAAAGCTATGGTACTTTGCTGTCAAAAACACATCATTTGTAGTATGTACAATAAGAGTCTGAAACATGAGACTATACTATAACCCCATAGACTGAGCATGCCATTTAAAAAATGTAATGGATCTTATATGGGCCTATAAAGCCCATTTTTGTTGCCCCAACTATTTGGAAAAGATACACTGGCTCATTATTCAACAACAGGTCTACAGAATGAAAGTGATCAATAATTTAAAAAAAAATTCCTACAGATCCACTATCATGCCTGTACCTTGCAAAGGTCGAGTGTAGCTAAAGATGGTAGTGAATTGACCAAGACTGAGAGTGGAGGCTTCGTTTTATGGCACAAACCCACGTTCTTATGCAGCGTCTGAAGTGAGTCTGAAGTAAGAGACTAGGTTCACTTGTACACTGTTGCTACCATCTGAAGGAGACAGTGGATTTAGAGACTAGTCTCCATCTCAGACATGTATCATCATTTGTTAAGGTGTCAAATAGGAGAAGATGTATGTATGTCCTTGCAGACAACTCAAGCTAGGCTAGAGATGGAAATCTGTTGAAGAGTCAATACAGTCTGAATGTGCAGACTAGCTCCAAGCGCAGCTCAATTTGATGAAATACAATAGCCTACCAATTGACCCAAATCCCATGCACTCTGGGTCTGCTCCATGATATTACATCCTTCATGTAGTATGAATATTATATCAAGGTCAATGGGGAGTGCATCTGCATGGTCATCATGTCATGGAGGGACAAAAAACTCGTCCATTTAGTATTTACGTTTTCAATTCTCCCAATCCAGATTTAGAATAACACCTACTTGTAGGCCTACATGTACATTGTAGCTTTAAAGGGAATCTCAAGTCCACAACAAGAATTTCCCTTTAGAACTGCATTGGGGCTATATACTAGAACATTGAAAAATGCATTTAAGAGAACTCAAATGATAATATACATACATGTACCCTACACAATATGTATAGATTATGCAAGTAAACTTGGCAATAGATATAAATGAATTAGTTTAGAGTAGGCTACTAGTGAGAGGGGGGGGGATAACTGATTCCTAGACGGCCATGTTTACCAAGCTTTTCCATCAGTTTTCAGAGGAGACTGAGCATCTGTCAACAATGAATTATTAAATATAATAAAATTAGTTATGAGCTAACCCAGAGGTGCTTTCATTTTCCTCTAATGCTTTCATGTGAGGGAGGAAGTATGTGTGTGGGTGTGTTTGTGGGGGTGTGTTTGTGGGGGTGGTGGAAAGAATTGGGGAAGAAATTCAGTTAGTGAAAAACAACCTGTTTGCACAAGCACTAAACAATATCTTCCAAAAGAAGATCCATCCTGAGCCCTGTTGCACAAAGAGTCACTATTTAACTTTGCCATCAATGGTAACTACCATGGTAACGCTGCTAAGCAGCCAATCAAAATGCAGTATTTCAGTTACCATTGATGGCGAAGTTGCTAACTCTCATGCAACGGGGCCCAGAACCAGAATATACCACTCATAAATATACTAATGAAAGTTGCACATTTGGAAATATCTAATGAATAGCAGGTTATATTTGCTCAGCAAAATCTCTCCCTTCCACATAAAATCAAGTGGCTTTTTTTTAAAGGAATTTTTGAGAAATCTTTGTCAACAATATAGGCCTATGGTTGTAAAGGAAAGGGAACAAATAATATAGGAAACAGAGCTGGAGGATGTAATTTGCCAAAATATATTGAGCCGGTGGCATAGGCCTACATTGTAGTACTGTAGTATAAACTATTTAGAAAGGGTGTTATTTGTTCTTGAACTATACCTAGTATGCAAGCACACAATCCAATTAAACTTTACAAGCAATACAAGTTATGTCGAGAGGTGGGGTTGGGGAGGGGGGCAAGAATCCCACCCACTGTTTGTGTCAAAATGAGATCAGGGGCAACTGTTACAACTAACCGTTTAATATATAATGTCAACTTTATCATCGATAGTAACTTCAACAAATCTTTAATTTGATTTGCTGTTAAGCAGTGTTCCCATATTAGTTAATTGATGGCAATATAAATTTATGCAACATGCCTTGTCAGTGTGTACCTACAGTACTAGTCTCTTTGATTCAGACTCTTCGCTGTGCACTGAGCGGAGACCAAGGGGTCTGCAAACTATCCTAGCCCCCTCATATTCATCTGACCTGTTTCATTTCCAGCATACAAAATCAATGGGGAGTGCAGTCTCCTTTCCCCCGACAACAACAACATCCGAGTAATATAACAGCAGCCTTGAGGCACATGCATATATTGTTCGGCCTCGTCGAGCAATTATTTCAGAGAGAGTACTCTGATGAAGTACGCAAAAATACAACGCTTGAGTTCACAACTGAATTTGGTTGCAAATGTAAATCATCTACAGGTGATGGATATCTAAATAATCAAGATTAATATTACTGAGGAGATAGCTCCCTTTAATATCTTCTAAATTTACCCCAGGATATTACCCACGCTGTTTGTTTGCTGTAATATAGGCCTATGCATAGATTTTATTAGTAAACAGCACAGCTTGACAGAGACACAGTGTATTATCCACATGCATGCATGTATGGAATGCAGCTGGATAAACATGATTATCAATGTGAGAGCCAGAAGAGAGTTGTAGCTGTCTGAATGACTTTCTAATCCTCAAAGAAAACATATGATGTAGGCCCTATATCATAGATGAAGCTACATTGTAAAGTCTAAAGAAAAGACGATGTACCAACAGGCTTAGAACTTAAAGGAGATATATTCAACATATTGCAAATGATAGAACTGTGTGATTCTGAAAATGCTGATTTAAAAGAGAGGATCGATGAAGACCGGCATTTTAAAAACTTATCTAAATAAAACTTATCTGAAGTCCCTATACTTTGAAACTATTGTATCATAATGCAAAACTCATTAGAGTCTTCAAAAAGAAGTGTAACTACCAACTCTGAAACATATCAAGTACAATTATAATCTGAAATAATATTGTATAGAAAGAAAATCTTATTTTCAGAAAAGAGAGCCTTTACGCCAGCTCAAACTCCCTAAACTCATCCTACTCTTTGGGACCGCACCCCTCAACCAACCCTTTCAAGCAGTAACTTTACTGCAATATAAGATCACTTCACAGGCATCATGTATCATGTTGCAATGTGAGTACTATAAACAAAAATATGACTCAGATATATAGTAATCATAAACCATCTAGTATCAGTTCTCTTGGTATAATACTACTTGAAAGTTGTCATATACAGCTCTTATTTCACATGATTGATTATGACTAGATAAAAGTATATTTTAAACTATGATTAAAGTCTTACTAGTTGCATGTGAATGTTTTAAACTTACTACAGCTGAGCACAACTATAAACAACAGTAAACAGATATGAACAAGAAGAGCGATTGTGAGGGCTATATATATATATATATATATATATATATATATATATATATATATATATATATATATATCCCTCTTTTTCTCTCTCTCTCATCTCTCACAGCTTTAACCTGGCAAAGATAATAAATCTAAACTTAATTGTTTTCCACATACAACAAACTCACCTGAAAGCAATTGCTTATCCTCAAATATCAAATCCTGCTAAAATGGAAGCAAAGATTTTAAGCCCAAATTATTCCTGTTTCAGTGGTGGACTAGTGGAAAGTGAAGAGAAGAAAGATGGGCGGTGCTCCTACTCTAACGGCTTTCTCGCTGTGAGGCTTTTCAAAGGTCTGTGCACAAATCTCCCAACCCCAAGCGCTTACCTAGGATTGTGTGTGTGTGTGCTGTGTGTGTATGATTAGTGTATGCAGAAGGTGAAGTGATCTGACAAAAATCGACAGTATGCCACACCCTAGCTACTGTCCTTTCCATTCAAGCTAAGGATAGTCTACATTCAGCCCTCTTTTAGTTGTAGGAGTTATAATATTCTCATATGTGTTCTATATATTTTGATATTTGCATTAATCTGAAACAAACATATATATATATTATATATTAATTATATATATTTTATATCTCTCATCACTGATAGGCCAGCATAACACATCTCAACATATAATTATTTTCATTCTATTTATGTTCTATTCCGATAAAAGCATTGAAATTGACGTCCTTGCAAAACATTTCAAAGTTTAATAAATTCATAATATACAATAAATAGGTTACAGGGGAAATGAACTGGGTAGGCTACCATAATTGACAATGCACTGTTTCTTAAAAAAAATATATATTTCAAATAAGAAAGTGAATGTATTTATTATGACAAATTATAGTCTTTAAATCGACTGCATATGCATTAAAAATAGAATGTGAAATACATGTATCATTTGTCTACATTGCAAATTTTTATTAAATATACAAACACTTCACCTTTGAACATGATTTAAAGTCGTTGAACTGAGATTAAATGTGTCTAACAAAGTTAACGAGCAGTATAATTTTCTGATGCATTAATGCAAAACAGATTTTTACTGTGCCTTAATACTTTTTGTGATTGTTAAAAAAATATTCTACTACACGGTTCACTTCAATATAACTAAAAAAAAACTCATATCAAAGTTTCAGAAAAAAGAGAGCTCGTCTTGATACTGAGGCCAGCATAAAACTCTTAGATGTCGTCATCCAAAAACACAATTATGAGCGATTCCTGTCTCTTTCTGTTTGACGTCAAATTACGTCAGATAAACAGTCAAAGGACATGAACTGGATCCTATCCTCTTCGCTAATTCATCCTATTTTATCAACAGGAAGCCAATTGACCTTGTTTTAAATGTTACCATGGTAATTATAACCTTTTATTGGCTTTTCAGGTACGTCTAGACCATGTATGTTTTCAACTTCTTGTTTTGTGAGGAGAACTATTTGAAAATTTGAACTTTTGTAAAAAATTGGAGGGCTGTAAAAAATATAATTAGAAAAATATGAAAAACATGTTATGACAATTTTGACAACATAACATATATCTTGTTTGACCCATGCAGAGTTGTTCATGTTATTTTTTGTATTTACTCTAATTTTACAGTCTTTCATTATACATTTGTGTTGAAGTGTTTTCATGTTTTCAGAAAAGCAGAGCTACCAAGTCTCACGCATCTTGCGTGAGAATCACGCATTTTGGGTCCGTTCTCACGATCTCACGCAGAACACCCCATTTCTCACGCAAAATGAGAAAAGTAGGATTATTATAGATTTTTTTACCATTTTGGGTCTCAAAACCTAAATATTGGCAGATTTGTCACGCATCAAATCCCTGCAAGTGCGATGTTTTCATGCAGGCAATCGTTATATGCAAGATAGCTTACTCCGTAAACAATGTGTAGCGTGCGCGCGCGCCTCCTTGTGTACAAATATACTGCGCGCGCACATGTGGTAACGCGCGCCGCGTACCCACTGCTTTCAAACACGATGTGAATGATCTCACGCAAATTTCTTTTTTGAACTTGGCATCTCTGGAAAAGGCGCTTTGTCTAAATGATGAATATTATAATTGAACTAAAAATATTATTATTCTCACAACTAAAACATGCCCAACTATTCTACATTTCATTCTCCCCCCCCCCCACACTTTCTTGTCCAACCCATACCACACCCATGACAGTGCAGAGTGTAGGTGGGATATAATTGCCCACACTTACGGAAAGTTTTGAGAGTGATTCATAGAGATCATGTTTACTTGCAAGGACATATATTGATAGTGGGATGCAATAGACACAAACTCACTGCATTAAAACAACTAGTCATATTTTCATCATGCTTATTTATAATCATAATGTAATTCTCTCCATAGGTATTATGAAATCATTTTTTGTTGCTTTTAATAAAATATTGCAAATTAATGCTTAGTGGAAGATTTCAAGATTATAGTGTAGACCTATTTTATTAAGGTGTTATATCATAATGTTTTGAATTGTCATGATGATGATTGCACTTTTTAGGCCTTCATGAAAATTAGATCAGCGTATACAGGTATTTTAATACTACATGAAGGCCTTATGAAAATTTCCGTTATTCATATTTTCTTATTGTGTGTGTAAACAAAAATAACTGATTAATCATAAACACTGTAAGAATATATTTATTAGCAATGATCAATGTCCACGTACCAGTTATGAAATATTGTTGAAATTTGACAAATAGTAATAGCTCATAATGTAGGCCTACATGTAGGCGTACATATGCATGTACAAGTAGCTTGTGGAGTTCATAGTAAATTTTACATTTCTATTCTTGAATAATACATACCAGCGATAAAACAACACAACTTGCAGACTATTACCACCTCTAATAATAAAAGACAGCACCTTTCCGGAAAGTGGAAACACCATTCAACTTGTTCTGTTCACACTTTATTAGCAGTATGGCAATAATCCTTCAAACATGTTATGCAGCTGTTCACACCCGCATCTAAATCTCATTATCAAACATTAGCTGACACCTGTCAACTTGATTGCTATTCATGAAGGAAGCAAGAGAATTAATATTTATCAAGACTAACGGACACTAAAATGACAGTGCGAAGAGGGTAAAGAGGGGTACAGGGACCGGTATCAGGGGGTTTAAAGGGGTATGTAGGCCTACAGGTATCTATCAGAGAGGGGGTGAGAGGGGTAAAGAGATCGGGGTGACTCAGCCGAGGGTGCGTCCAGGAAGGGAAAGTTTTCCGGTTCCTTTTGACAGGGCCAGGACTAGTCTTCTCTCAGGACTGCTCCACAATATCTTTCAAATTCAAGCAGAAAATCGCTCAAAAACTAGACTTGTTACTAGTCTATGTCATGGATTCGGTTTATACCAACATCTATCACAGATGGGTACATATCAATTGAAATTACATTATAGCCCTTATAAATTTCAAGATTTTTGGAACCAGGGTTATCAAGTCCTGCAGAGATGGTGCACATAATTGCCAATATTATGAACATACATGTAAGCATTCTATTCCATGACATTTGCTCCAGTGACAATACACTAATCAAATGATAAAATCCTGGACCTTCAACTACATACCCTACCCTTTCCTCCATGCCCTACCCTAAACCAAAAATAAGTACACTATTGGCTTTTTTTGCAACCTTTACCCAACATCATACATTAGACAAAATAAAGCCTGAAGCAATTGCTGAAGAGTAAATGTTATGTCAAAATATAACTGAGTATGATCTTTCCTATGATGATATTATATTACACAAAAATCAAAACCAAATATTTAAATTCCCTTTTTAAGACCAACAACATCAATCTATATTTTCTCATTTCTTTGAAATGTTAACACCACTGAATTATTTAAATGAATCATTTTGTCTTATTGCCACAGATATCTTTATATTTGGAAAGACATATATAGGCCTAAATTCAATGTTGTGCACGTTTCACCACTAAACCACATTTCGAACGTACTTAGTAATTAGTTGCAGTTCATCCTTGATTTTGGTAGTGAAGTTGTAAGTCAATACTCATTCCAAAACCATTGGCCCTGACTGAGCTAACCTAGCTTCAAGGAAAAAAAAAAAATTTTTCCTTAGACTTACTAATTTCAGCTGAGTTCTGAGTTTAGTCATAGCTAACCATATTGGAAAACCAGAAACTTTAATAATTTTCACCAGTGCTTGAGAGTCATGAATGTTTGATGTGCTTGGGTGTGTAAAATAAATTTATCAGAACTTTAAATCTTTGCCATCCATGAAAGTTCTCAGATGTAGATAGCAATAAATACAAATGTTACTACAATGTGATGTTACTTATTTTACAGCCTCTCCATGTACATAATCCAGATTCTTTAAAAAATGTTGAGTTGGATAAAAACTCAAAATTCATAATAAATTTGAGGTAATGTAATCCCATACATCAGATAATGTTGCAGATTTTACAACTTGAGTTCTAAGTAGTATCTGGCCTGTCAATTGCACCTGGATAGTCCAGCTTGGGAGTAAAATACATGTTTACGTACTCCCATCACGTACACCTACATGTATATCATATCTCCACCCTGTAAAAAAGTGTTTGTTTTTGTAGACTACATATTTCAGAGAACATAATATGCCAGCAAGGGACACATAAGTTCTTCAATCAAGGTTATGGACCCCAAATTCTGATGTTGGGGTAATAACATTTAAACAAAAATGATAGTATCACATTTCAACTTAAATTACAGATGATCCAGAGATAAAAGCCGCAAACAAATATTCTATCATTTTACATCACGTAAATATCATGTTGGTTCGGAAGCACAAGGACCATTGATTTTGAGGAATTTCATTTTGCCCGAGCCTAGTGACAATAAATGAACGGTTGTTTGTGAAGTCACTGCCAAAGCCATTAGACCAGTAGGGGTCATTTCCACACAAATAATCATATTCTTGTTTGCAGAGTGGAGGTGGAAGTCAATTATTGGGCAACGACTGAAAAATTAGTAGACTGTCGAAAATTATTGACTAACCTCGAGTCGGGGTCAGTGAAAAATTCCTCAAGCACTAATATGTTAATTTTATCAGCCTGTAATGCTCAGGATTCCGGTCAATCCAATATTATACACACTATTGACAAATGCCCTATCCACATATGAGGGTGTTTACGGTAGTTTGATTTGGTCAGGTTCAGGGCACAATTTGTTTGTCAAGGAGTAACAAAATGTTATAAGTTTAAATGATGATTTCAATTTAAAGGTAGGTCTATTTAATTCTAGAGGCCAGCGAGTGACTTGTCACTGGGACAATCTCGATAATGTGTGCATGTCCTCTCAGTTTCACATTTAAAAATTACAAACTGGTACTAATGTGTCATGTAAAAACGAGGTACCCTTTTTAATACCAGTTTTCGCATATACTTTGTGAAACTGATTAGTATCAAAGCACAAGAACATATAATTTAATGTATTTTGCCAGTGTTGCCATTATTAATTAGATGTGTAGTGTGGATTTGTTGGATATGTTTTTACATTGCCACACAAAAGGTTTCAGGCAGAAATTCCATGAATCACTTATTAAAAATTGGAGGCTTTATAGCGTATTTCCTATGGTAAATGCTTGATGCTAAGTACTACCATGAATAATATACCTATTGGGAATAATTAGACGTGTTTGTCATAATACTGCAGAATTCATTTGCTAGATTGAATGTATGTATAATTAATCTTGCATGGAAGTCATAGAATGGTATCATATATCACAAGGGGAAATGGGTGATCCACCTGCATTAAACCATCCAAATTGAATGATTGAAATAGGATTACATTAATCTGCATTAGAGTTCCTCTGTAACAATGAATATTACATGTAATATCTCTCCATCAATCATGAATTTATATAAATTTATTAACCACATGCAGGCTTTCAGTCATGTCAAGCAATATTACATGAAATGCCATTTCAAAAT
Source organism: Paracentrotus lividus (assembly GCA_940671915.1). Taxonomy (NCBI): domain Eukaryota; kingdom Metazoa; phylum Echinodermata; class Echinoidea; order Camarodonta; family Echinidae; genus Paracentrotus; species Paracentrotus lividus. The sequence continues at coordinate 30,690,215 of CALNVZ010003426.1, forward strand.
AAAAGAGAAATGGATTCAAAATATGCAACTAATTTCTAATTAACCTCCCTAAGGCACAAAATTCTTCATCATACAGCATAAATCGAAGAGTGTGAGCTATTATGATGCAAAATAACTTTATTGACTTACACATGCTTTTGATTAAAACAACTTATTTTGTGTATGGACTAACCCTTTTAGACAGACAATGTACATTTCAGAAATAAACTACATAAAACCAAATTGTTTAAAATATCATAAAATCATAAGTTTAAGGATAGGGGCCTACCCCAATTGTACATTGTAACTTCTGCAATAATTATTTATTTGATGCAAATATTTAAATCTGGACACTAACACCCCTTAGGAAAGAAAGGAAAATAATGTAAATCTAAATTGCAATACAGCTGTATTAACTCTTTGCCTGCTAAGTTCGACTATAGTCACAATTGTACTTATTAACTATACAATTGAAATAATTCATTTTTTCTGTAATGGCAGGGCCAAAAGATCTGAAAATCACTGATAATGCTAGGACTGGGTCTGCAGCATAATTTCTCATAGTTCATACTAAGCAAATATTGTTATACAATTTTTAATAATTAAAGAGAAAAGTCTTCTTTTTTTATGATTAAAATTAATGTGGCGTGCAAAGAGTTAACAACGATCTATGACCTGTGAGAATAGTCAGGATGGGGGAGGGGAATACATGTAAAAAATAGGCCTACAAGCACTTTACTGAGAAAAAAGGAAAAAAGTGAGTATTGAAAGCACTCCTTGAAATACCTTTCATTACAAGTAGTAGCCTCTGGTATTTCTCTTTTTATTACCCTCCAATAAAAGAATCATTGACCCTTAACCTCCACGGAGAGCTGATGAAAAGTCAATCTGGAGGATTTTTCTCTCTCTCTGTAGTTATCCTCTTTAACTGATCAAAAACAGCTTTTAACATTCCATAAATCCACTGGGGCATGTTTATTGATCCCGACTCTTCTCTCTCTTTCTCTCTCTGTCAGACATATTTAAGGAAAAATATAATGATTCTGATATCAAGACAGTGTTCTTGAAATGTACATCAGCTGGTCAGTCACTGGTAGATCAAGTTGGGGGCATAGGGCACATGTGCCCCCTCCCTATGTTTTGAAAAGCACCCTTTCATCGTACATATTATAATCAGAAAATTTGGGTGCCCCCCCCCCCATTTTATAATCCTGGATTCGCAACGGTCAGTGTTTGGTTGCCCAACGCAAATGGTAAAAGGGGCTTTAATAATTTTGAAATTTAAACAGACTTGAGCTACAGCTCGATCCCTGAGCATCTTAAGAATAAATTTTAAATGAGTAGATGACAATCAGCTGTCCCCCCCCCCCATTCCAAAGTAGTAATGGTGGAAACACCATTCATTCACAAGTGAAAAGAAATGTGGCCATTTCATATTTTACAAGTATTCCTATTGGTTATATAGAATGTAGGTATACGTGTGTGGAATCTGCCTATATTTTTTAGCCTCAAATTTAGGATTTGTAGTTGTTTCAAATGCCCCTATCAAATAATGACTTCTCA
>CALNVZ010003426.1:30697081-30798937 GCA_940671915.1 Paracentrotus lividus
AAATGTTCACATCAGGATTAGATCTTTCATATGAAAATGTTCCCATCAGGATTAGATTTTTCATATGAAAATGTTCACATCAGGATTAGATCTTTCAAATGAAAATGTTCACATCAGGATTAGATCTTTCATATGAAAATGTTCACATCAGGATTAGATCTTTCATACGAAAATGTTCACATCAGGATTAGATCTTTCATGTGAAAATGTTCACATCAGGATCACATCTTTCATGTGAAAATGTTCACATCAGGATTAGATCTTTCATATGAAAATGTTCAGATCAGGATTAGATCTTTCATATGAAAATGTTCCCATCAGGATTAGATTTTTCATATGAAAATGTTCACATCAGGATTAGATCTTTCATACGAAAATGTTCACATCAGGATTAGATCTTTCTTATGAAAATGTTCACATCAGGATTAGATCTTTCAATTGAAAATGTTCACATTAAGATTAGATCTTTCATACGAAAATGTTCACATCAGGATTAGATCTTTCATATGAAAATGTTCACATTAAGATTAGATCTTTCATATGAAAATGTTCACATCAGGATTAGATCTTTCATAATTTATGAAAATGTTCACATCAGGATTAGATCTTTCATATGAAAATATTCACATAAGAATTAGATCTTTCATATGGAAATGTTCACATCAGGATTGGATCTTTCATATGAAAATGTTAACATCAGGATTAGATCTTTCAAATGAAAATGTTCACATTAGAATTAGATCTTTACTGTGAAAATGTTCACATCAGGATTAGATCTTTCATATGAAAATGTTCACATCAGGACTAGATCTTTCATGTGAAAATGTTCAGATCAGGATTAGATCTTTCATGTGAAAATGTTTACATCAGGATTAGATCTTTCATGTGAAAATATTCACATCATGATTAGATCTTTCATATGAAAATGTTCACATCAGGATTAGATCTTTCAGGTGAAAATGTTCACATTAGGATTCGGTCTTTTACATCAGGATCAAGATTTAGGAGTTCTTTGATCAGATCTTTTATATGCAGGGAATTTTCTTATTCTCAGTCCAGGGTGTGGTATTAAGGGATTTGTGTGGGCAAAAATGGGATCAAAAAGTCAAATATTTCTAACTTTCTGCCACTGTTCAGGTAAGCGTGGGATGCCAAAAGAATAGTAGGCACAGCCTAAATGTATTGCACTTTAATAACTGCATGCTTATTGCCTTCTTCTATACCACAAATAAGCCATCAAATATTTGTGTGGGTTGGTTTTTTATAAATAGAACAGAATAGAAAAGAGTTACATAGTCAACAGAGGAGGCAGAGAGATATGGAGAAAGAGAAGAGAGCCCAGATAGGGCCATAGAAAAATAGATGGAAAGGTTGAAAAAATCTAGAGTGTGAGAGAGAAAGAAAGCTACTCAAAAAGAACCCCAGAGAAGGATGGATTAAGGAAGACAATTAATGATGTTCACACCCCCACCCCTCAAAAAAGGTATTGTTGAATGTCTATTTAAAGTACAGTCATTGAGTTTTGTATTATTTGTGAGCATAGCGAGTTCACCTAAATTGGTTCAAGATACAAGAGCTTAAAACATGGACATCCATGCAGAAATCATACATAAGATTTAATGCTCTTTATGCTAGATGTATGTACTTCATGCTAATGACAGCCACGTTCAGCTAGCTAGGCTGTACCCCCCCCCCCACCAAAAAAAAAACAAAACAAAAACAAAACAAACAAAAAACAAAAAACAAAAAAAAAACATATTTTTATTTTGGTTATAGCCTATAGTAATCATAAACCCTTACAAATGAAAATTTGATTCCTCTGAGCTCTTACCTCCCCCCCCCCCATACCATCAATCAATAACACAAAGCTAGGGCCCCCGCAGATATAATATTATTCAAAGGCCTTCCTGGAATGAACTTGACAGGAGTACTATTGTTTCTGATCAGTAGGCTCAGTCACTATGTGTTCTCAATTCATCGTCTAGCCTGCAAGCACAGACCCTAATTTGACAACATTGTCTGAAGTACTGGGTCCAGCTCCCGACTGGTTCTGTCTGTACGAGTAGCTCCAATATATAGGGCTTATACGTAGAATGAAGTACTGGTAATATGTTGTCTCAAAATTCAAACTATGTTCACTATTGGTTGTGACTGGTAAGGGTTTTGTCCATGTACTACAACCATGCCTGCATGTACTGGCTGTCAACTTTCCACCACAACCTTTCCATATTCTAAATGCTGAAAACATGTAGTTTCATGAGGAATTCATCATCTATTCAATATTAACCTGCAATTATGGAAATCCTACTATCACAAAACTACAATTTTAGTTCTGATTTCCAGTATAAAATACTAAAGAGGCATATAGGCCTACACGTATTTGACATCTCTGAGCATCAAAGCACCAAACCAGTCATAATCGCTCTATTGCTGCACCCCCTGGTCGAGCCTCACTGACTTTGATTTTTGGTAGCAACTGTTCAATGGAGTGTGCATGGGGTGCCTTGAAGTGTACAGTCAATGAACAGTTAAGGTACCTACTATCTTTTTAAAAAAAAAAAAAATTGTTTTTCAGAATTGATTCGGTGATGGGTCATGAAACAAGACGCATTACTCCCCCCCCCCCAAGTAAATAATGATATTTAAAGCATCTTTCTGACAATTATTTTAAGGTTAGGGTTAAGGTATCGATAGGGCTTTATGCTAGGTTCAGAATTAGGGGTAGGGTTTGGTAAAATAAGGGTGGTATCTCACTGCACGGAGACGTCTCCGCGATGGAATCGTCTCCGCGAAGTGAGATACCACCCTTCGTACTAATAGTAGGCAAGGCTAAACTTAGTTATTCAATTAAATATGTTAGGGATTGACCACAGAGCAATTGTCACTGGAGAAAATGTCATAGACCCAAACACATTACCTTTCAAACACATAGGCCTACATGCTTGAACATGACTCACTTGATAGTACGACCTTTCCTTCACCATATAACTATCTTCACCGAGTATCTGTCTGCACAGGAGATGGATAGTGTATGGAATAGATATCATCACCAGCTACCATTATCATCATCATCATCATTCACACCCAACACTTGTGCCACTTTAATTTAGAATGTCTCATCAACAACAGCCAACATCTGGATGTCTGGTGTGTTTGTTAAGAGTCAGTAAGTGTAAAATGCACATTCATGGTAATTTTCAACCTTCATGCAACACCATCAAGCCATATTTCCATATTTTCATCTTCGAACAAAGGGTGTAATTGACCAGAAATATACAGTGGTGGCCAAAATTATTAGAACACCTGAACCTACACAAAGTCTATGGGATTATCAATGCACTAGTTCATTTGCCAAATCAGATTAAAGATATCTTTTGTGTGCCATAAGCTTTCATGACTTTTTAGCATAGGGTCTTACGTATATGTAGACACCAAATTTATATAGTTTTGATCATCTGGTAATGCGTAGCATTAAAAAAAGTTGCGCTATGCGCTTTTGGTTTCCCCATAAACTTGTGTATTAAACATGTAGTCCAAATGCAAAAAAGTAAAATGCCAATTACATATTGCCGATTGCTCAAAAAGCATTTGAGGTAGAAGTATGAAACTTAGCAGACTTATTTATTCTAATATACCTCAAATACATACTAAGTTTCAGAAAATTTGATCAAATGGGGAGGGTGGATTCGCTCCCACCCTTGGTGGTGAGATTACCAAAATAAAAATGCCCATTGAAGGTTAAGACTATTTTTTCATTTAATGAAGACACTCCTTGTAAATGTATATTTTTTAAAGGAAATTTCATGAGCAATTCAAATATGTTGAAATATTAAGGGTCATTGGAACAGGGGACTTAATAGGGGCACTGAATTAAAAATTTGGGGCCCTTCAAAAATAATTTTAAATCCCCACATAAGATGTAACTACTTCACCCTGTGTTGTTATGAAGGCCATTTTTGACATTCTCAGGAAATTTCCCTTTAGAATATGTATACTTTTGTAAGGAGAGTCTTAAAATGTTTAATGTTATGACACTTTGATCCTGAAAGGGGCAAGATTTTTTAGATTTTTCAATCGGTGGTGTAACATAAAAAAGGGCGACTTGGGGGCGAGTTCCCAACGCATGGCTTTGTTATTTAGTTTTTAAAGCATAATGATGATATTCGGAGACATTCCAACCATTTTATAGGTATTTAAATGGTCAACTGAATGAAAATTACTAAAATCATTTAAATATCCTTGGTGTTCTAATAATTTTGGCCACCACTGTATAATATGAACAAACTGGCAAATAAGCAAAGAAAAGGGGATTGCATATTCCATATTTTTATCTTCAGTATATTTCAAAAAATATACTAAGAAAAAGAAGATAACCAAATAGGTTTTCATGAAATTTTACTTTCAGATTTACATCTTGAGGTTCAAATCAATGTCTTAAGTAATCAACTTTTATCTCTCTTCATAATTGTGTAAAGTTTTTATATTTTTAATGATCAATGCAAAGTATTATAATGATGACATACTAGTAAACAGTCACAAAGCCCACACATTTCATTCTCAATTCAAAGTGGAAGAAAGCTATACTCCACAGATATATTTATAGTCGCCCTTATAAATTAGAAAATGATCTCTATACACAATGTACACTTTTAAGCAGTGCGGCGTACAAGTACAAGTACAATCTTAATATTCAAAATGAATACCATGGCTCATTAACCCATCATTCGGGAACAGACGATTTCAGATGATAGTGGATTATTAGGGCACCATATCTTAATGCGCTGCTATTTTGTAGTGTAATGCCTCATTGCAAACCATCAGTGCACTTCTTTGGAGTTTACTGCAAGAGCCAAAAGGGATTTATTCAACCTGTAGGCCTATACTTTTACACAGAGTTAAGGCCCTTCTGTCTCTCTGTAAACCATTGGCATCATGACAGAGTGTTGTACAAAGCGACTTGTCTGTCTTTAATTTTATAGGTCATTTCAGACCATTTTGCTCTGGGATAGACAATTTCAGAAAATTGAGATGCATAGAGTTGCAAGGTCGAGCCATAGAAAATGGCAATTACCACTAATTTGTCATTACTTTGGATAGGGTAGGCGAGGCTTTCTTTCATTCATAATGAAATTGATGAATATGTGTAGGCCTATTTATTCAGGATTTGAAACTTTGTTAAAATGACATAGCATTACAACCTCAAAATATTTCAATCTTGAACTCTTTTGGAAATAGTGAAAGATTGTGAAAATTTTTGATTTTGTAGCTCATGATAATAAACCAAAAGGAAAGGAATTTAGCCCCACCCAAACCAACCATACAGACTGCCAATCGCCTATGACATTTCCATACTGTGAGGTCAGGTCTCAAGTGTGGGGGGGGGGGGGGGGGGAGGAGGGGACTAGGAAGGTATGGCAGGGGTGGGGCGAGGAAGCTATGCTGTATGGTGTTCTACTCATGAGGGATGTCACAAATTTCCTGTACAGGCTAGGGAAGTGAATCACAAGTACACTCTGTTTCAGAGTAATCAACAACAAATGCAAGAAACAACAAGAAAATTTATATACATGTAGGCCTAGGCCTATATCATAATAATCATAGACATTAGAATCAAGAGTTTGATAAGGAATATATAGGCCCTACCTATTTTCTCACGAGTGAGGTGCCCTTATTTACATTCCTCAATATCATGTACATTTTATTTTACTTAAAATGTATTTACTGTCACTATACTGTTTAATTGCACACAAAAAAAAAAAATAAGGCAAGTGCACTATTCAACACATGGCAGTGTTAAAATGACATCATGTAACTATAATTGCTATAAAGTAGAGACAGCAATTCTATTATAGCTGCAAAAACTTGGTAAGATAATCAAAGTGAATCAATCAAAAAGCAACCACGACTTGAGGTTTGCCACAGATCTATCATCTAACATGACAAGGATAACTAAAACATTTAAATTATATAAGCAAGACAAGCTTGATGAACACACAAGTACCAGAAAGTAAAACCAATGCATTATGCATGAAAAGAACGCTCTTTCAAGATATTAATGGACGCAGAATATACAGCTCAATCAAATTGACAATTGTTCCCGCTCATTCATCAGGCAAAATTGCTATCAGAATCGTGAGCCTGCAATGTTTAATCAAAACTCGGGCTCTGACATTAATTTCTGCTCAGGCAACGCGGACGAGCGAGAAAAAAAGATCACATTGTGGAAAGCGGCGCGCGTCTGACAGTAACGGAGTAGGGATACACACGGCTAGCAGCGTGTTGATCGCCCCGCTAGAGCACATAAAAATTGCACAGAAAATGGGCATATTTTTCTTTAATTTCTTAATCTTTCTGAAAAAGGGAGCTGGGAATGAAAGTAATTTATCTCCTTTAAGTGGGTATAATATTTTCTAGTTTAATCCATAATTAGTAATGATCATTTTCTCTGGGAGATATCAATGTCTGTTGATTTTGTGAATTATGACGTGTCCAAAACCAGTCATAATATGAGACACAGTCTGCTTTGTCCGCTGACTAAAAAAAATATAAAGTTCAAAAAGTCGGGCAATTGGGTCAGGATACCAGATAAATTTCACATCTCCCATTATAAAATATGATATGATTGCAAATATCCAGTGCGCATGCATTTAGAGAAATTATAGTTCAATCAGAGATAGTTTGCAAAATATGGCCATAACGGCACCCCGAGTGCACGTGACTAGCGCTACAATTCCGCGCCCAACATGAAAATGAGGAGTTTTCGAAGGGAGATTGTGATCTACATGCTTTATTTTCTCGTGTCTTTTCTTTCTTGCCTCATTTGGATCGACATGTACCTCTAAAAATAAATATCTAATGCTAGTGCATGAAGTACAATTAACCCATTAGATGTTATCAAGATCGAATTGGAGACGATTTTGTGCCGGATTTCAAGCTAGCTCGTGAAAATTTTCCTGCTGAATCCAGATTGGAACGTACCACTCTACTACAGGTGAATAGGATTATATATGTCAATTGAATACTGAGTTCGTATATTTATCCTGAAATAATAATAATAAAAAAGTATAATGGTTTTTGATATTTTATTATAAAAAAGTAACGTGAGATGAATAGAGATTGAGAGAAGAAGATAGCATGGACTATAGGTGAGAGAGAGAGAGAGGGTGAAAGAGAGAGAGAGAGAGAGAGAGAGAGGGGCGAAATAGAGAGAGAGAGAGGCAATACGGAGATGAGCAGGCTCTTACTATGAGAACATGATGGGTCCAGTTTATGTTTGCGTTTCAACTCTAAAATTCAATCTAAAAATGAGTAATGTGTGAATGAAAGCATAAAAGAGATCAAACATGACATATAATATTATCCCTAACCCTCCGAGTGCAAGTTACCCCTGCAGAGAAATAATGTATTAGCTATGGCATGGATCATATTACCAACCCGCTATCCCAACGCTCTCACTCACACAAACCATGGATTCTTCGCACTGTCGGAGCAAAGGTCAACAATCCTTGGGACTCCTATACACAAATCCCCGAAAAACAATAGAAAACAAAACAAGACTTTCCATAATGCTACGGCGACCAAGCAGCGTTCGGTCAACTGGTCAACTACAAGGTCAATCGTCAAATTGTACTCCTCGTCTGTGAATATAATTTTTGAGAGTCAAAAGGAAGTGAACGCTTTGTTAAAGTATGAGCTAATGACCATCTGGCACGCAATTTAAGCAGGGCAAAACGAAAGGTTTCAATTTAAGTGCGACACCACACTCATTTTGTACAGGGGTGGGGGGGGGGGGGTAATATTCTACAGCTATACATCTTTGAAATGAATCCTCAATATTCCATGGCCATATTTGGTAATTTTGAGCGGCTCAATTAAGCTGAGTCACAGAACTGTGAAAATTGCGACAGGGCAGTTTGTAATATGACTGTCAATATTCAAGGTTTGACACTGTAATTTATCGTTCACTATAGGAAATGGCCTGTTTGTCAGTGGGCATCTTGAAATAATCTATATTTTTTATAGATTATTAATATTAATTATTAATAGAATTTGTAGCTAATTTCATTATTACTATTAAGCAGGTGGCTACTAGAGAAGTAGATCACCTATAAAAATCATATGGTTCACAGAGATTTACAGGACTTTTTAAACTCAACACCTGTCAAGTGATTTTACTTGTACTATATGCTATTATCATTGTACACAAACACAATTATCATAAGATTTGGCAAGATATGATGAGATTATCATGATCATGATAATGAACAGAATTTCACATAGGAAGTTTACCTGACAGAAAGAGAGAGAGAGAGAGGAGACAGAGAGAGAGAGAAAAAAGTGAGAGAAGAGAGAAAGAGAATGAGAGATATACCAGTTTGAGTTGTACATTTGTTTTTATTATTGCTGTTATGGGCTGATACTTAATTGACTAATTAATATCAAGTTTAATTTCTAGAGTTGAGATCATGCATGAAATTGCAATATTTCATACATAAACGAAAACTACATGTACCCCCCCCCAAAAAAAAAAAAAAAAAAAAAAATATATATATATATATATATATATATAATAAATAAAACAAATAAAACAAATAAATAAAAAAAGCTGGTGACAGATACAAGCTTTCAAACACCAAAACCAAATCTGCTAAAAGCCTGAAAGTATCTAACTCATATCATAATATACTTTCACACACAGTGTAATGACAGTGGATAAATTTGCAAGATGACTTGCACTAACCCGGCTAGAATTAATTTATCACCTCCGTTGATAGAATTATAGAATTGAAACTGATACATACAGTTCAGGAAATGTGTAGGATGTGAGTGGCTAGCATGGACCTAGAGAGATGCCCTTAACCAAGGCTACTGTAGTGCCAAAATAAGCATTTATCAGATGAAACTTCCTTTCAAATTGGCACTGTTAATCTTGATGAATATAAGTAGGGCCTATGGCTACCGCAGTATAAAAAGTAAGGCCTGTGGTCACAAAGGTGTACTAAGTTAAGCCATAGCTTAAATGTAGGGTTCAACTATGGGTAGCAAAATGAGACACAATCTCGAACATGTTTGATTTATCAGAATTTTTGGTACTGAAACTATAACAAACTGCCTGGGAATAACAAGTTCAAAACAATTCTGAATCCGGTAAACGTGTAAGGAACATAACATAAATTTGTCACATTTGACTAACCATAGTTAAACTGCAGATTTAAGCTATGGCTTAACAAGAAAATAAAGAACGTGAGGAAGTGTTGCAAGTGGGGGCCATCATAACACCCCCCCCCCCCGGCAAATAAAACAATCCAAGATACAGGCCAACATATTATAAATTCACACTCTTTACTGTGACATTTTATGGTTGATGTTGTTTTAACCATATTCTATCGGAATAACAGTATTTTGAACTTGAATAATTCTTTCAGAAGTAATAGGCTTATGTATTAGAAATTGATTAAAAGTTTATATTTTGGTATAAATGTAGGCCTACAGGATACATAAAATGTCCATTCACACTCGCTTCCTTTCAAAAAGAAAGTATAAAAACAGAGAGTTGTTTGTATTTCTTACTGCATCTTGGGAATCACTTTATCACTTTGTTTACCTTGACAACAGTTGCTACCCAACTGTATTGAGAGTGAAATGCATTGACGTCAAATGTAGCATCTCATATCAAACTTGGAAGCGCTTATTTCCTGGATACTACACAGAAATTATCCTTGTATTAAACTATAAACAGCCGTTATGAAATAGGTTTCAGTTCTATCAAACTTTATTGTTCTTGTATTGGCAATAAAATCAAGGAGGAAATAGTTAAACTGGGGAAAGCTGCATACATGTACAAAAATGTACATGTAGTTTTGGTAAATTGGCACTTGGTCTAATATAAAACCCGCCTTTACTAATGCCAGTTTGATCTCATCCCACATGGTCTAATTCCATTTCGTCTACAAACAGTTGGTCTAATTACCCTTTAGTTTAGTGGCCACTTTGCCTATTTTCCAATTTGTCTAATTCCCATTTAGTCTAGCATCTATTTTGTCTAATGTCCATTTGGTCTAACAATCATGCACTTAGTTTATTCCTGTAACAAACTAGTAGGCCTAATAGATCAAATAGTCATTTGGGAATCAGACAAAGTTGCAATGAGACAAAAAGCATAGTTAGACAAATTGACAATTAAACCAAGTGAGAATTAGACCAACTTATTAGTAGACCAAATGGGTTTTATAGCTCATATGGTATAAGACAATCTGAGAATTAGATCAACTGCTGTTAGACCAAGTGGATATATACCATACTTTCAGGTACGATGTTGTTGCAAAATTTTGAAGAGTGTAATAAAGTAGAAAATCATGACTTGTGCAATGTACATTTGGAATCGATTCAACTCAATTGCTGGAACAATAGCACTATAGGACAGGAATGACATCATTTATTAGAATCAGATCCCACCTGAAACTATAGTCTGCAAGGACAGAATCTAATTTGACACTTGACAAATTGTGTCTGCATGAGGAGACTGAACCTCAGTCTGAGTAGCCAAAACACTATAGAGTGAAGTAGTCTCTTATTCAGTCCCTGCCATTATGCACAATGCAAAGACCTGCAAATAACATAGAAACCCCCAAACAGCAAGCTATAATCTGCAGTTGCAGTTCCAGGCGAGGGCACAGGGGACGCACCCCCCCCCCTCCCTAGTAAATTTAAAACCACTCATTGAACTGTGTAGGCCTACATGTTAAAATCAGAAAACTTAGGCAAGGCCCAAAGGCCCCAGCCCCCCCCCCCCCACAGTACATCAACTAAACACAAAACTGCATGTCCACGGCTGATGCTCCGGAGCCTCTTAACTTTCTGTGATGGCAAATACAATATCCCATGTGGTTTTGGCTAATGTCATGTTTGTTGATAATTGCCACAGTTTAGAGGCCCTGGGTATTAAAACTTGGCTAAATGCCTGAGAAACATCCATGTACTACACGCACACCACATAAAACCTCTTTACATTATTTGTGGTTAGTTATTTGTATCAATGGCAACCCTATTAAGTAGTCATAACAAAAAGATGTTCAGTTTTAATCATTTTGAATAAAGCTATTAATACAAAAATACAGTACTGTGAATCCCAACAACAAAAATAGCGTGGATATCAATGAATGAAACACAAAAATATTTCAATAACTCTGAGGCTTTCATAATAAAAGCTTGAGTGAGCAATTTAAGAGCCTTGATCCAGATTTGGATCTGCAAATATGGCTATAATAAATCGCTACTTCTGTTTGTATTTCTCGTGGTAACTATCCATTCCAGCAGAAAATATGTTAAGCAAATCCTTATTTTTATTTCTTTTGTGTGTGTGTTTGGTTTCATTTTTAATATATGACGTCAAACGTTTATTCTTTTGATAACTTCCATTCCACTGATTTTACACAAAAGATGATCATAATTTCTAGTGAAAAGTACAGATATGTGTTAGTGTTATTTTCATGTTCAACTGAGCCTGACAAAAATGTTTTCTTGCAAAATAGAGGAATAATGGAGGGATAAAAATGATTGGCTTGAAGGGCATTTCTATAAATGAGTATTGTATCCAGTCGTAACAACATACAATCAAAGTATGATTATTGACACAAATGCCTTTATTTAAAGTTATTATTGCGTCGCCCTTTTCATAACGAAACAAACAACCAAGCCTTTCCATGTCGTACATTTATTCTGATCTGAAAAGCTGAAAATTGATGTATTTGTCCATCTTCTTGAAAGCGAGTACTTTATTCAATTATCCTCTGTATATTACAGTTATTTGAAAGCAGACATCACAGTTATCTTGTGTATCATCACCCATCTCTTAAAAAAACCTAAGTGTGTAATTTTGAGGTATTGTCATATTTGCTTGAAAATTGTTTTGGGGCAAGTGTCCATCTTGTGCCTTAAGAGGCAACTTTGTAAAGAAAAGTTGAATAAAACTGGGTCTACATTTTATATATTGTACAATGGGGTCTATATTGTGTACTCGCACAGCCACCCATCCCCTTTTTCCCAATTGTCAAATTTCAAAAAGAATTTTTGAAGGTCTACTTCTATTGTTGGTGGAAAACGATGATACAGTAACAATTTTAATGGCTTGCCGAGTCGTCTTATGTGGCTCCTATATAATCTATGGAGCATTAGAATATCTGCATATAAGAGACCCTGTAGATCATATAGATTGGATTAGATTTCATGTACATAAATTATAGTAATGTGTCAGTTAATTATCATCATGCACATTTTTTTTCCTGCCATGACCTACTACGAACAAAGAGGGTCATCAAAGTGCAAAGGCAGTCAGTTAGAGAACCAAGCCTTTTAATCGTCAATGGAATATAATTACACATATTTGTGTGGGCTATGAAATCCTTTGTGATTTTTGCCACAGATATAGGTTTCAAATGAAAAAAAAAAAACAATCATTTGTAAGCCGTGGTATGGTCATGCTAGAATAGCAACTACTCAGTCAGATATTTTCGTAAACACGTCAATGAATGACACAAAGTTGAAATAGTTTAATCAGCAGATCTATAGTATTTGGTTGCTTTATGATTAAAGGTAAAGGTATGCCTTACCCTTGACACTAGTATTTTATTTCAATGTTGCTTAGCAATGAACATGACTACAATAAAGTTATGATCATAAACTTTTTATTGATATGCCACAATAAGACAATCAAGGTCAAAATAATCTCAGGATCAGGTGATAAATTAAAGGCAAAATATAATTTTCCACATATAATATTACACTACAAATTCCATACACTAATCTAATGACTAACTTATAACCCTGGACAAAATAGGAAACCTAAAACTCACATAAAACCCTATTGCAACCCTAACCCTATACCTTAGACAAAATAAAGCCTGGAACAATTGTAGCAGGAGCAAATGTCGTGTCAATTTTCATAAGCTGGGAAAAAACTTCTGAATACAGAATTGTTGAGAATCAATGAGTGTGAAGGACACTGAAACAAGAACATTACTGAATCTTTTTAATGTGGGTCTGCATTTAAAGCAGATATTATAAATTATATATTCCCCTGATATACATCAGAGGATATCTTACATATTTTCACAAGCTTAGGGGAAAAAATCATGAAGATAATTCTAAAAATCTGTAAAAAGCCTGAAGGACAATAAACAGAGAAAATGAATGAATGTTTCTAATGTGGCTCTGCATGAGCAGTGAACAATGAATGTTTTCCTCCACGGTAAACATGTTTTTTTACTGTCAGCTAACTAATCCAAGAGACTGATTTGGAAACTGTATACATGATGTACACAATGCACAAGGTATTAAGCCTTGGCAAAAAAAATTATATTCCATAGGTCTAGCTGAGCAAAAGCACAAGGCTATAGATCATACACCTAGAGCCAAGATCCTCGTGTATTTCCTCTTCATAAATGGCTTAACCTGTGAGTCAATTCTACACTTCCTTCCTGACTGGATTTTCGGGGTCATCCCGCAAGACCGACACCCACGAGACCGACGGCCCATTAGTCCGACACTAGACAAAAAAGGCCTATTAGACCGACGCTGGCAAATAAAGACCATAAGGA
The DNA here is from genome assembly GCA_940671915.1 of Paracentrotus lividus. Classification (NCBI taxonomy): domain Eukaryota; kingdom Metazoa; phylum Echinodermata; class Echinoidea; order Camarodonta; family Echinidae; genus Paracentrotus; species Paracentrotus lividus. The sequence goes on from CALNVZ010003426.1 coordinate 30,710,677, forward strand.
CGACACCTAGAACAAACAGAGCCAACCAGAGACCGACACCACAATAATATAACCCACAGAGACAGAAAATTCGCAAATAAGGCCACGACACCACGGTATAGAGCAAAACAGCCCACGAGGACCGACGTTATATGAGAAGTATACCCACTTCAATTAGGCCATGAAAACGAAACAAACGAATATCCAGGATATTCTCGGGCACGACAGGCCATGCGCCACCCCCCCCCCCCCCCCCCGCCCCCTTATCGGGTAGGGGACTGAGTTTTAAGGCGCGCGAGAGCTCGCGCGCACCGCCGCGCCTTAATCTGTTTTGGGATGGAGCGATTATCGCGCCCTCCGAGATCAGGCGAGCATGTGTAACGATATTGGGTAATAACGCGAATGACACTCGAGCAGATTGCGCCGCGAAACCCAAGGCTCCTCGCCCCAATCTTGCGGGGAGACAAGGCAGCTTCTGCCGAACGGAGCATTTTCAGGGCCCGGGTTGCGCCACATTCATTTTATTTGATGAACCGGAAGTGTTGATCATGCGTGGCGCAACCCCTAGACAAACTCGTCCACATAACATCGCGGTCTGATAGTTAATATATAACTGGGGTCAAGATTTCATAAAAGAGCGGAAAATTCGGACAATTTCTTTGATACAATTTTACTATTTAATTTTTATTCCTTTACTTTTATGAAGGAAAAGAAATCATGTCAAGCTTTAAACTTTCTCAGACAATGTGACCGAAGAGCGGAATAATGAGTCCGAGATTTGATAGGATCGAGTTGTCTGAGGTGGAGTTGTCTCCCGTGTGCGCGAATTACCGATAAATATAGGTACCCAAAAATACTATTTCGACTCGTGTCGGCGCGTTGAGCTCGAAGGAAATTTATGCATCTTTCTCTTGCATCTGTCCGAGGTTTTGGTCATGTTTCGTTTACTAAATAATACCTGTCTGAATCGCGAATCATCAAGTCAAAGTCAAACTTACCACTCTTAAATTTAGGGATTTACCGATATTGGATTCGAGGAGGAGACTGTTGACGGGTTACGTACGCTTCCCAAAGTATCAAGAGGGGATATATTTTCCATTGAGATCATAATTGAAATAACAATTTTGCAGAATAGTACATTACACAATAATATAGTACTATGAGAATTCAATGAGATTGACCTACCTGTACAGAATCTCTTCAAGTCTTGCTTATAAATTAGTAGGCTACTACATGTACATGTATTTTGCATGTCTGGGATCTCTTAGCCTTCCGTTTTTCTTGTTCCGAGTAAAAATCCCCTTGTATGTGGAGAAGAGCTTTTTGCATCACTCTCCTACTGCTCTCCTTAAATCTCCCCAGGAGAGCTTTTCTTGCTCCCTTGGAATCTACAACTCAGTCCTGGGGTAGGCAACAAAGTGACGTCTAAAAACCAAAAGTTGGGGAAAAGAGGGAGGGAGAAAATACAAGGGGAAGTAAATAAAAAAGGGTGGAAGGGCACAGAGCTAGAAGCAAAGAACCATATGAGGCAGTACGTAGCAGAAGTTGTAATGATTTATCATTGCAAGATATCGTTTGTTCACATTAAACTGTTTCTTATTGATCTCCCATAGAAACTAGTACAAAATTAAAATGAAGCTGGCAAATGGATTGTGACCAATTGAAATGGACAGCTGCAGAATTATTTAACAGCTGCTTTACTAGTCCAGTCCATTCACTAGTGTATTCAATTTTAATTGGAGTTATTAAATAACTAAATCTGCCCATCAATATCAATATTGTCTGGAATAATAACAGATTGACATATAAAGTAGGCCGCGGAGCGTTTTGAAAGTGGAGGGGCTGAGGCGAAAAAGGCTAAAATCAAATCTATAGTAATTCCAGCGTTTGTACATGTTTGCTGAACAAGGTGAACCCCCCCCCTCCCGGCCACACGGCCCCTGTCAAGGGATGGTATACAGTATAATTTAAAAATTAAAATCTCTGAATGAAAGTTCAGAAGATGGTTTTATTTTTTAAAGCATCGTATTCATAAAGCAACAGAGAATAATAAGTTTTGTCATAATAATTTGGAATACAATTCAAGTGAAAAAAAAAAATTCCCATTTAAACCTCAATAAACTACACATAATTTTATATTTATGGCATCATTTATATTCATATAAATCCACAAGCCTCCTGGATTGGGGCTACGTACCATGGATGGACATAGAAATGAAACTTCCACTTGCCCAACTGGGCAAGCAAATGTAGTTTTAAATAATTTAGGCCAAATGTTGTATACATGTAGACTCAAGTAAGAGGAAGCATTCACAGAACAAGTGCTTCCTTCAATAAAGATTAGTTTGATTTGATTTTTGTTCTTGAAATGCACCCCCTTTTCTCTGAATTTTTGGTATTACATGTAAATTGAGCTTTGAAATGTAACAAACTATAATTAACATATGAATGCATGCATTGTTCATTTCTTTGAAAATCTGAGGAAATTAGTTATTTCTTTGAACAAAATGACAAGGTAAGAAACTAATTATTGTACATGTAGTACCTTCCAGCCAGTACATGAGGCTATGTTGGCCGGTAGCCGATTTCCTGAGCGGATCGTGACGTCAAAAGTGCAACTCATAATACAACTACAGGGTCATGTCTCTTACTTTGTTATGTTATTCTTTGCTATGATTCAGGAAGCCTTTGATCGGAATCTGATCGAGAGACCTGCAGAATAAGTTTTGATTTGATTAGGTTACAGGTTGCTCAACTCAGATCCCTGATTTCTAGGATAAGGTTTACATGTGGTAGGAAAAAAAGTATGAGGGCCGAGGGCACTTTGCCATTAAACTATTTCTCAAATGTGGTGTTCATGAGAAGGGAGCCATGATTTTTTTTCAATGATTTGTATTTCATACATTTGCTTAATACTATGGTTGTCCTATAGCCCTCACTGAAATTATTTTAGAAACTTTAGTTGTGTTAAAATGTGTTCCAGCCCTGCCTAAAATTTGTAATTAATCACTCAAAAAGTCTTAATAAAGCAAACTCTGAATGTAAATTGACATTTTTGCACGTTTAAATTGAGCCTTGAATCAGAACTTTGATTTTGACCAAGAATCTTCTCTTTTCAGAGAAAACTACAGTGCTTACATTTTTATAAGTAAAAAATTTACAAAACATACATGTGCATGTACCCTGCATATACTTTTTCAAGGCAGGGGACATACAAGGGATAATGGGTTACTAGAGGAAATTCTTAAATTTATGAAAAAGGAATCCCTCTTAATTTCCAGTGCAGTGAGTTTGCATCCATTATTAGTGGATTTAATCTTGAAAGTCTTTGGCCCGATAATCCACAGCCACTGGGGCTGGCTTCACTTTATCGACACAGGCAATTAAACAAGTCGGCGCGATTTAAGTAAAGAGTTATTGAAGTACTCTAACCCAATTTCCTTTTGACTATGCCAAGCTGTCACGCCTATTGATCCAGGAGAAAGAGATCAGACAATGATTTCAGATAATCCTCATGATCAGGCCATCTTCTGGCTTCTTCATGAACTTCTGAAAGAATCCATTCAGCCCCAAATAAGGGCTGGAGTCAGCTTTCTCCTGGATGGGCATAGTCTTAATCTGCAAACCCTACTATTGGAAGGGCTTGAGAGGGTTAGGGCGATTAACTCTTCAAGAAGAAGCAAGAGAGCTATTATTGTAGCTAATCCTCAACTTCTAAGGTAAATCTTTCTACTTCCTATTTGGGGGAAACTATGACGAGTAGTGATGTTTACAGCATAGTCTTAATCTGCAAACCCTACTTTTGGAAGGGCTCGAGAGAGTTAGGGTGATTAACTCTTCAAGAAGAAGCAAGAGAGCTAATAATATTATTGTAGCTAATCCTCAACTTCTAAGGTAAATCTTTCTACTTCCTATTTGGGGGAAACTATGACGAGTAGTGATGTTTACAGTATATTGCATGGCTAAGGCTGTCTGCTTGTTGTTCTCATCTCGTCTTCTCATCAACTCCTCCCTATCTCTTTGAATTCTCTTCTCTCCTCTCTTGAATCAAGGAGCTTAGAAGCTCCTTGGTTCAACCTCAAGTGCCATGAGGTTTAAGACTGGTTAAAGACTATTGTTTGAGTTGGTTCTGAGACTAGTTTGAGACAGGTTTGAGTCTACTTGGGGATATGTCTCAGAGACGTCTTGGAGACTCAGAGACGTCTTTGAGTCTTGAAGACATCTCTGAGGCACAAGACAAAACCTTTAATAGTGCCATAAAAAGCATGCTACCATCACACTAATTTTGTTTTGAATATTTTTTCATTCAGACTTTGCCACATATTTATAAAATATAATCAAACATTCTATCATTTTTATCATCATTGTAATTCAAAGTAAAACCCACACACATGTAGCCTACAGGTGTACATGTCATCGCCTCTCTCAATGATAATAAGCTACTGTATGAGCCAATATTTTCGCGTCCAGATATTTTCGCGATTTTGGACTAGTTGGGGAAATTTCGCGAATTTGGTGATGACTTCATTACTATAAACAGCCTTGTACCGAGGTGGAAATTTTCGCAATGACCAACTCGCGAAATTCGCGAAAATAAAGTCACTGCAAAAATAACCACTTATACAGCATACAGTAATGATGTAGTCCTTTTCAGGACATAGCCGAGGCCTAAAGGGCCTGTCCCACAGGCGGCGATCGTTGTGGCGACAACCTGATAATTTCATAATTATAATATAAGGAGGTAATCTTTAAAAAGGTGATTATAAACCTTCATACGACTCTATCTAAGCTAGGCTAAAACAACAACTTGCTACCACACTCACAACAACAAGATCGCCAGTTGTCGCAACAACGATCGCCTCCAGTGGGACAGCCCCTTAAGGAATTAAGCTAGGGGAAATATGATCCTGAATACTGAATCAAAATAAACAAATCTGACAATGGCATTAAATCTAATCCTGACCATCAAAGACCAATTGACTCGATAGATTATCCTAAAGCTTTAAAAACAATCCCTACTTTCCTGTGTGCTGTTAGTTCATGCGTGATCATACCTTTTTTTTTCTTCGAGTGAGTGAGTGGGTGGGTGGGTGGTTGGGTGGGATGGGCCAATGAGAAGGAAGGAAAGGGAGTGCCCTAACAGTTTCATACTAAATTTAGAAGGCAGTTTTTGAGAATTTTCCCCACAGGAAAGTCTATTGTACATATAGATGTTGGACCTTATTGTATCAATAACAATCTGAAAAGGTAAATAATATCTTCTACAAATGAGATGAATATAGAACGCATTTCATTCTTTTCCATTTTCTTTTCAAGTATTCCAGATAAATTGAAAAAAACTGCCTCTAACATTGTAAGAAAGAAAAAGAAAGGGCAAAATAAGATGATTGGCATATGACTAGTTTGTTTGCTGTCCATGATAAATTCACATGAATATTTGTTATGTTTTTTCTCAGCTTGATGGGTTTTTTTTCAATTTTGATAATGGCCCCATTTCCTAATCCCACTTTCCCTTTCTAACAAAATATTTACTAATTCCATAAATCTATAGAAATCAAATTGATTCAGAGTTCATTATGTTTGAGCAAACATCATAGGGTTATTTGTACATGATACCACTGAAACGTCTCTTGTATGATTTGGCAGACTAACAGTCATATCCTTTGAAAAGAACTAGATCTTATTTGGAAATGACTTTGGAATTGGGCTAAGTGAATGTACGTTACATGTATTTACTCTACAGTCTGTGTAAAAAAAATGGTACAGTCGGAAAAAAAATATTTAGGTGTGAATTATTTTCAGAGAATGTATGTATGTGGTACCAAATTAAAGCCAAAAGATTTTCCTTGCTGGTGCGCTTTATTCTGTATAATTTGCTTTCGTAAAACAAAAGTTATGCTAACGTTTGTGCGACGAGGAACAAATCGAAATTGAGCACTTTATGGTCATTATGCGAAACCTATACACAAAGGCATGGGACGGCGTGCGAAAAATGGATTTTTCTTGATTGTAGAAAACTAGTCATATTTCAAAAATTACAACACCAATTGGGATGAAAAAAATTGCAGGTGAAAGTCTGATCTTCCTGCGTCATGAAAATACCAAACAATAGCAGGCTGTGATTAAACTTCATACTATAAAAAAAAATTTTCCACTTGTACCATTTTATTTGACACAGGCTGTATTTCCCATCCCAAGATTGTTAGCATCCACTGAAACGTGAAGAGCATATTTAATACACCTAGTTTGAAATGTAGTCTACAAACTCTTTACAATTAATAAAATCAAAAGGATATATGTATTTCATCTCAGCATACATTTTATATATTTGTATATGAATTCATTTTTGTAGTATTTATTTCATGCAGACAAACTATCTTGTACTTTTGTTCACTAAGGAGGGCCTATCCTGCTATTTCACTGGATTTTGAGGAGTAAATTAGGCCTATAAACAGTGCAGTGAATTATTCATTTCAAATAATGCTCCAAAAATAAATGAGGTTCCATTCAGATTCTTTGGTTTGCCTGTGCATATTGGAAGAGAAGTTCTACTATTAGGCAAACACCAAATTGATACAAAAACAAACATAAAATTGATACAAAAAAAATTGTGTTAATCTAATGGTTAGTTTGGGCCTTTCTTAACATGTTGACTGACAAAGTGTCATTCAACTGAAGTCAGAACTGCAACACAATCCTACAAAAAAACACTTAAGTTTATATTATTTATTTCGGATTTACATGTAGATGTATGTCCCTTTTAATACATTCAAATGTATCTTTTTATCACAGTACTTCATGCATGGTTCCTGTCCATGTGGACAAACCTTGTTATCCATGCAAAGAGGCATCAATTGGATCTCCATGGGTGAATGCTTCAACCCACATAGGTACGTGAGGCCCTTGAATGTTGACATGTTTGCACCCAGCCCACGCCCCAATAAAACAGTTTCAATAACAAGTAGCAAAGATCACAAACAAACATGATAAAAGAGGAATAAATCACAAACAGATGCTAATCTTTATTGAATGCTTTAAAGTTGGAGCTATTGTGGCGGAATCCTTACTATACCAAATATTTAGGCCAACATAAATCACACTCCATTATGACTCATATTAGGCCTAATGATAACATCACCCACGCTACACAATCACAAAATTAAAATTAATTTAGGTTATCTAAACCACTCCATAATTTTAACCAGAATGGTGTTATTCAATAACACCCTCTGATGTATGCGGCGATCACAACTCGTCGTAGGCTACTGGGCAAGTGCAATCAACGTAGCCTGCGTTGCATGTACAATGCATGCACAGGTCGTTGGTCAATTTCTGCGATTCCTGCGTTTGTGTAGTAAGGGTATTGGAAAAACTTCCTACACATCGTACATTCAATGTGCCTGCGAGGTACCTGCGCTGCACGATTTTTCTACGAAATCCATAGTAGGGAGTTGCACGTCGAAGGTACGGCAAGTTGTGACCACCGCATAAATCATTTACCAAGTGATGATATATGCTGTGAAAATGATTTGAACTTTTTCAAAGAGTTTTTAAGAGTTGATAAACATAAACATGACATTCACACATGACTTGCTTATATGTGCTTCCAAAAATAGCTATAGATGGATGGCTATGCACATCTTAACTAGTCATTCAAAGCAACTTCTATAATTTTCAATGGGAAATTTCTCAAAGAGTTTCATCAATTAATATTTATAGTATTAAGTTAATAGAAGGGAAAGAAAGTATTGTCATTGTGTGACATGTACAGTGGTGGCCTAAATGATTCGAACACCCAAAGCTACACAAAGTCTATGGGATTCTGAACGCCCTAGTATATTTGCCGAACTAAGTTTAGGGATAACTTTTTGATGCCAAAAGCTTTCATGACTTTTTAGCATAGAGTCTTAGGCATCTTGTGATACCAAATATATATATAGTTTCGACCATCAGGTAATGCGCAGTTTCAGAAATTGTCGCGTTGTGCGCGGTCAGCTCTCCCATAGACTGTGTATTGTAAAATTAATATCAAATGCAGATATGTGAAATGACAATTACATATGCCGATAACTAAAAAGTATTTGAGATAAACGTATGAAACTTTGCAGGCTTATTAATTCTAATATGCCTCAAACACATGCCAAGTTTCAGAACATTTTATCACATTTGGAGGGGGTGGATGAGCCCCCTCCTCTGGTCGTGAGATGACCAAAATAATCCTGCCCATTTAAGGTTGGGATTATTTTTCATGAAACGAAGAAATTCTTTTTAAATATATATTTCTTGAAAGGAAATTTCATGAGCTTTTCAAATATGGTGGAAGAGTTAGGGTCAGAAGAAAGAGGGACTTAAATAGGGGCTCCAAATTAGAAATTTGGGCCCCTCAAAATAATTTTTTTTAATCCCCACATAAGATGTTACTACTTGACCCTACTTTATTATAAATGCCATTTTTGAAATTATGAGGAAATTTCCTATCAGAAAATGTATACTTTTGTAAGAAGGGACTCAATATTTGTTAATGTTATAACACTTTGATCCTGATAGGTGCAAAATTTTTGAATTTTTCAATTGGTGGCATAACACGAATTACAATGTAGGGCAAGATGAGGGTGAGTTCCAAAAACATGACTATATTATTTAGTTTTTAAAGCATAATGATGACTTTCGTAGACATTCCAACCCTTTAACAGATATATAAATGGTCAACTGAATGAAAACAACTAAAATCATTTAAATGTGTTTGGTGTTCTAATAAATTTTGGCTACCACTGTAAATTCCCGATTATGGCTGGCTGAGCCATTATGAAAAGCTTTTGAAACATACAATAAAGACTCCCATTATTCTGGTAAATGGCGTCTATTATTTTTATCAAGTGGAACTTGTGCCTACCAGTAACACAGGATAATGGTCATTATTTAAACACTCAGAAACATACTTGAGACAATCAAGCCTTGAATTCATAAAAGCAATGACGATTTCTTAATTGGCTCAACAATTGACTAGATCCTGTTCTCTGTCTTTAACATGTTCTTTCCTTTATTTTCTTTTTTTTCTCAAAGCACCCTCCAATTTCCTCAAATTATTTTTGATAAATAATTGCTTTCAAAATATGTTCTTTCATCTTTCTTCTCTTCCCCCATCCTCCTCCTTTCAACTATCACTCTCTTTTGATCTTCTTCCTTCCACAATTAAATCCCTTTTATTTCTTTTTTCCCCTCTAGCCCCCATCCCCCTTCTTTCCACTATCACTATTCTTTTGTCCTTTACAAAACCGCCTCCTCCTTCCCCTTATCTCTTGCTCTCTCTTACACACACACTCTCTCTCTCTTTCTTTCTCTTCCTTCATCTTTCTTGTCTTGCCCCGTCGTCCTTTCCTCTATCACTCGATCTCTCTAGCTTCTTCGCTCCACAATCAAACCCCCTTTTTACTTCACCCTTCTTCTCTAGCCCATAGCCCTTCTTTCCTCTAGGCCTATCACTTTCTCTATTTTCTCCTCTCCTTTGCTATACTTCCTCTTTCGTTCTTCCTTTTTCTTCTCTTGCGGTCCTCTTCTTTTCCCTATCACCCTTTCTCTCTCTCTCTTCCCTTTCTTTACTCCTCAAAAAACCTATCATAACATATAAAGCTGTTTAATACACATTAACATCACATTTGAAGCTTGTCACGCACATTGGGGATTATTTAAAACCTCACATTATTTGCCAGAAACATGGTTAATTTGAATACTTTTTAATTCTCTTTCACAGCCAGTACCAATGTCATTGTATCACAATGATGCCAGATACTAGCCAAAATTTTATATAATTTGATAGGGTAGGGCTTGGCTCAGAGCTCTACCTTGAATTGCAGCAGATAAACCACATTAAATTCTACTAATGAAGGGGATACAGATCTTCACAACATGTATCAAATTACAAAAAAAAATAATCTGACAGCCGATATATGCATGTAAGTCTAATCTCATAATATGGAAATATCGAAAGGCAATTAGCACTTTGGGAAAAGTCGCTTTTCGTGGCTATGTTAAATTCAATTTCTCTCCCCAGCCCCCAATTTGCGGTGCATGAAAACATATCCCATTTTAATAACCTGGATAAATAGGCCTACTTTTACTATTATTATTCAAAGTAAGAAATTTAAAATAAGGATTTTGCGTCACTTGAAGGTGGCTAGTCCGACTATAAAATGTTATTATTCAGAGGAAAAGACAAACCTCCAAAATACAGCAGCTCGAGTCGAAATTGAACTTCAACTCAAGTCTTTTTTTTTTTTTTTTTTTTTTTTGTAAGTCAAATAACCAGCTCAAATTGCTCAACCTGGCTACAGTTCTTGCCAGTTCTATTGTTACTACATTAGGGTCAAGGTGATAGATTTGAATAGACCTTTATCAAAGATCAATGACTCAAAACTAGGGATTAGATATTTGATATCTACACTGACCTTTCAACAACAAAAAATTGAGAATAGAAATCTTTACACCATCTCCTCTACAAATTAAACTGTACACAAATACCTGGAGTTCCTAAGGATTTGTGTTTTTGTTTTGGTTATTTTTCACACTGTAGGGGTCTGTAAATTCAAGATTTAAAAGCTCATTGATTAAACCTGAATATTGATACCACCATACCAGACTAAAACTCTTCTTTTTTATTTGGGGGGGGGGCAGATGTGAAGTGGAATTGTGTCAAACCTGCATTTACAGGGCTAGAAATAGAAACAGAATATAGAACACTTTCTTTTTTAGCTTTTGTTTCTAAAGTCTTGATTGCCCAATCTTGTTTCAAACCATTTGAGCCCCTTCCCCCAACTTCCGCACCCAGCCCAACCCCCGTACAAATTACCCTGTTCCTCACCCCCTCTATGCGCCTGCCATATGGTCAAGGTTGATTTTTGAGATGACCTTCTCCAAACGTTTCCTCCGTAGCTTGTAACGCTTTGCCCCCTCCTCTACGCCCCGCCCTTTGCCAATCCGCACCTGCGAGACCTGTGCGCTTGAGAGATAACGACAAATGTCATTCCTTCTCGCTCGGTGCGGTATCTGATCACTAATGACAGGGTAATCCAAAACGAAAAGTTTTGTGCGACAAGTGCAGGCCTGTATAGCAGGAGCGACCGAATATAGGGTCTTTGTGAACTCTCTTGGTTTTACTTAAATCTGGGTCTAGACCTTCTATTAATATTCTGATTTGAAATAAGGAAAATAGAAGGATGACCCGGGTCACTTCTAAAAAAAAATGTGTCTTACAGACAATTTTGAGGATTGTGACAGCTACAGGTGACACTCTAGTCATTACAGACTAAATGACCCACAAATCAATCATACTCCTGAACCCATGCAAAACTAGATACTGCTTGACAAGAAAAGATAATCATATTCTACCAAGAATCTGATTTTCTTCTTATGTATTTATCACTCTTATTTTTGTCTTGCTGCGTGTGATTATCCGTACGTAACAATTATCAGTACTTGGTGTGAGTGGATTAGAATTTATAAACATTTATTTATTGAGACTACTTCTGAACAACCTAAGGGATACTCTTAACAGTTACTGTAAATAGTAACTTTGCCATCAATGGTAACTACCATAATAACGTTGCTCAACAGCCAATCAACATACAGTGTTTCATAAAAGTTTACCATTCCCATTGATTTCAAATAACGGTGGGGGGGGGGGAGTGGGAGGGGGGCAACATTATATATATAGGCCTTTACCTCTTGAGCCTCTTCCGATGCTCTACCAACCAGAATTCTTTCATAAAATGGAGGGGTAATATAGATGATATTTTGTAGGCTAGGTCAAGACGATGATGACTAAGGATGAGAGGGAGAGATTTCCTGTGCCTTGAAAGGTCACAAGTGCCTGGATCCACTGACTTTCTAAGGCTTAGACCTGTCACTGGGGACCAAGTTCTAGTCTTGCTAAGTTCCTGGTCTTCCGCAGGAAGGGGCTCTAGATATATTGTCATAGTTGTATATTTGCCTGAAAGCAGGCCTATTGTTTGCATATTGGAATGTAATAGATTTTATTCTCAATCTAAAACTGAAGACATTTTAAAGGGATTGGGTAACTTTCAAAAACAAGAGCAATTAGATCAAGATTAATAAAATTATATTGCTCCAAGAGTTAAAAAAAACTACTGAAAGTTTCAGATCAAATGGAAGTCATTTACTACCTTAAAACTGTAACCAAAAAAATGTTAAGCATGCAGCCGAACACTAGTACATGTACTACCCCTAGTGTTGCTGGCTCAGCAGGCCCCTATGGACGGGGACTATATTTTTTATATATACAACAGGAAATGGGTGTATGTTGTGCTATGTGAAAAAGCATATGGTTTTATAAACCATTCAGGGTTGGTTTATAAAATGTGAGTATGAAATCATTGATATCTCGAAGGAAAAGCAAGCAATTAACTTGCAATTTTGAAGAGATACCAGACTGACCTAGGTGCTTATAATTTTGTTGGCAAAATAAGCTTAATCGAATAAAAGGGCAATTCCACGCTAAAGCGGACATTTGTCAAAAATTAAAAATTGTCTCTCTGATGTTCATTTTATGTCCAATCACTTATCTAATGCCATGGGTGTTAATGGATCATAATACTCTTTCAAAATCAATAAAAATATTTTTTCAATTTCGTTCATTTCCTTGAGAACTAGAACCACCATTAAAATTCAATGTGTGGGACTACATGAAAAAGAAATCACTAAAATTCAAATTACACATGATTCTTTTGATATTTTTTCTTGAAACTTTTACTGAATGGAGAAGGGTGAATTTATTTCTGTACTTAAAAGTTAATAATGACATAAAAATTCATGACAAAGGGGTGAAATAACCAAAAAGGTCACAGAACAAAAAAAGTCACAATTAAAATGTAACGTCCGTAACAACTTAATTAGCCAAATTAAAGAATACCAAGTACTTTTTAAGAACTTTTTGTTTGTGAATGCATAAAATGAAATAAGATTTATTTGCAAATTAGGGCGAAGAAACTTTGAAGTTTGTAACTTCACAGAATTTTACCATTATGTTCAATTTAAAAAACACGATGTCCTTTTTATGTAACGTCCGTAACGCTCGCTTCCAACAATCTTGGTTAATTAACCAATGAAGCTTAAGCAATGAAACTAAAGAATGTTGAACTCTTATATGTTTTCTACAAACGTGCAAAGTAATAAACTGTAATTCCAAATGCAAATACATTTGTTTATCGATTGATTATCTGAAGTCGCCTCTCAATGTAACGTCCGTAACGATGGAATTGCCCACAATGTGATTTGAATATCATTCAATGTTACTGCATCCTTTTAAGGTAAGGGGCTGGGGACATTTTCCTATGCCTTTTCCTTGGCTATATGTCTCAAGTTCTCTATCCCTCTTTCTTTCTGTCTGTCTGTCTGTCTGCCTCTCTCTCTCTCTCTCTCTCTCTCTCTCTCTCTCTCTTTCTCCATGTATGTCGATTACATTCTTGAAAAGCTTTCAATGCTCTCCCTTTAAAATCTTATGCTATATATAGAAGTGCTATATAAATTTAACAATTATTATAGTCCTAATTATCAAACTTTTGCACGCAAATATATATTCGGTCATTTCTATGATCTTTCAGATACCCTTCCATCATATTGGAGTTAAAAATTTCGCAAGGACCAGCTCATGAAATTTATGAACATAAAACCACTAAACAAAAAATATGGTATTGGTCAAAGATTTAAAAACAAATAATATTGCAAATTCTCTAAAACCTATTCTACTAACCATCTAATTGCCTCCCACCTATCAAAAGAGAGAGAGAGAGAGAGAGAGAAAGAAAGACAGAGCAAGACTAGACATTTTAAAAAAGTAAAGAAGGTCTATACTTAATAAAATAAAGTTTATACTAGCTGAAAATACATTAAAAACAATGTTAGAGTAAATAAGAAAACGAAAGCCAACTGGGTATCTGAAAAAGTTCATACCAATAATATGGTAGAAAAGTATAACGTTCAAAGTAATGTCAATAGAAACTATCCCATATGTATGAAAGTAAGCCTACGTGTACAGGAATGTGGGTAATACTGCCACACCCTATTCTAGTCTGCAAGGAGGGTTTCTGAACACAAGATGGCGCTATACACATATGAGGTAAACAAATATTCCACCATCGATTACATGATAAAGGTGATTTCAAGTCGCCGTGGATTGTAAAAGTGAAAAGTATCTTAGATAAATGTGGAATGTCCAACATTTGGTTTGACCCAAATATTATTGTAAATGTTGATTGGATTAACTCATCAATTGGCCTGAGATTGGATGACATGGCAAAACAAAATTGGTGTGATGAGATGAATAGAAATAGATTGTGTACTAATTATAGAATATTTAAGCAAATTAGTGCTTTTGAATCATATCTGATAAAATTGGATTTCGTAGATAGAACTTCTCTTTGTAAGTTTCGCTGTGGAAACCATAGATTACCTGTGGCTAATGGTCGTTATCTACCTGATCAATCCCTTCAATATTGTACCCTATGTGATATCCAAGATCAAGGTGATGAATTTCATTATTTGTTCAAATGTTCTGCTTTTGATGATATTCGAAAACGTTTCATTCGGTTACACTATAGAAAAAGACCTAATGTTCAAAAAATGCTTATGTTATTCAACACTAAGAAAACCAAAGAGTTGAAAGATCTTTCACGTTTTTGTAAAATCATTATGTCAAGATTTTAATGTTTTTCATGTTGCATATTGCTGTTTCGCACAAGTAAGTTAGTGTAATGTCAGTAAACAAGTTAGTTTATTTTTTTTTATTTTTTGTATGTAATTTCTTCTATGTACTCTTTCTATGTTTCTCTTTTCTTTTTCTTTTTTACTCTCCTCATCTTCTCCCTCTTCAACTCCTCTACTACTACTTTTTTTTTCTTTCTTATTTTTTTTTCTTTTCTATATTATTCTACGTTTATGCCAAATATTGCCATTTACAACTTGTATGATTTTGATTGTATTTCTTCCATGCCCCCATGAGGGGCCGTTTCAAGAAATAAAATATCATTGTCATTGTCAAATATTATTGTCATTGTCATTGTCATTGTCATTGTCATTGTCATCAAACAGTTACCTCACTTGTCACCCCTGAGATCTGTCTCATTTTCAACTACACAGAGTTCTCATTTAAATTGATTAATAAAATAGTGAGAAAATTTATTATATTGACCTTCTGGTGAAAAAAGGTAGGCCTAAGATGTGGCACCTACAGGTATATTGTTTATATTTGTAATGCAAGCTACCTGCATGGCGTAAACTATAGTGTTCAAAAGAAGGTAAATTACAAGGGTGAACAAGTATATTTCAATCAGAGTCATTTGTAACTTGATTAATTGATTTAATTTTTGATTGATTGATTTCATCTGCGAAAAGAAAACAATATCAAATTAGAGGATAACATAGAGCTTATTTCCAGTGGGGTCATAAATGTAGGCCTACCGAGTTAAAACTGTATTATTTACAGAAAGCAAAATATTATAAATGATAATAATCATAATAAAAATAAGCTAGACAAGACTGTGTGAAATTATGTCCGAGCTGAATCAGACATCTGTATTTAAATTTTATATTAATTATTAAGCACATTCCTTTGTGAATAATGGAATAAATCAGCACAAAGGGAAATAGAAAGGGTCATAAAAATAAATAATTTTCAACTAAACTTCAATTGAAGAAGAATATACAGTGTGTTCCTAAAAAAGGTAATCGAAGTTCAAAGGTCAGTTATTTCAAAAGTATATGGTTTATTTCTGTGATTTGTTTACTAAAATACTAAGTAACTCATCAGCTTTAATTTGAGACATTGCTTACGTCCAAACTGTAATGGGTCATAGAGTTCGGGTCCTTTGAAAGTGATTGGTACAAAACCCATTTTTTCCAAGTTTTTCGTTTTTAGGGTATGCAACCAACTTTTTATAAATTTTTGGTGTCATAATTTTGGGGGGTTTTGTCACACAAAGTTTCAATAAAATGCAATTTCATTTCTCAAAGGACCTATCTCAATGGCAATGAGAGGGGTTCGCAATTATGAGACTCTTGAGTAGTGGAGACGTCGTGGTGACGTCTCCTGAGACTTCAGGGCGTGGAGGGAAAATGGAACAAAAGTTGAAATTGTTCAATCTTTTAGTAGACTTCTTTGAGAAGCCAGAAGGTAAAAATTATTAGCCTGTTCGATTTCTTTTAATCGTTAGCAAGTTCCGACAACGTGTCTGCGACGTCGTGGATACTTAAGGGACGTCGCGGCAACCGTCCGCAAAGATGTCACAGAGACTTGCTCACGTATTAAAGAAGTTTACTAAAAGATGGGACATGTTTGACATTTGTTTGATTTTTCTCGCGACTTCTTGCAGAATCAAGAGACGTCGCGGCGACCTCTCCGAGACTCCAGAGACTCATGCATAATCGAGAACCCATATCATTGCCAGTGAGATAGGTTCTTTGAAAAATGAGATTGCATTTCATTGAAACTTTGTGTGACAAAACCCCCAAAACTATGAAACCAAAATTTTATAAAAAGTTGGTTTCATACCCTAAAAACGAAAAACTTGGAAAAAATGGGTTTTGTACCTATCACCTTCAAAGGACCTTAACTCTGTGACCCATTACAATTTGGACGTGAGCAATGTCTCAAATTAAAGCTGATGAGTTACTTAGTATTTTAGTAAACAAATCACAAAAATAAACCATATACTTTTGAAATGACTGACCTTTGAACTTCGATTACCTTTTTTTAGGAACACACTGTATAACCAAAGACAAATTAAAATAGCGAAACATAACACCACCATTTACAAAATGTAGGCCTAGAACCTCGAGGGAAAAAAATTCTCAACTAATTGCCTATATACTACTATTTACATGTAGGGCATAATATTCACGTACACATTGTCTTCATTCACATATTTTACCAATATAAATCTCCAAGACAATGAGGAAATTATATATAAATAATGTATCTCTAAGTCTACTCAGATTGACTATGTCAATTTCAATAGAGATTAGTTCCCTGATGATGATGATGATGATGAATGGTGGATAACAGGTAAAGTAGGCCCTATAGATTTAATGTACTGAAATGAACATTCTAAACCTAACACGTTAGAGACAAAGATATCACTATAGCAATGTTATTTATTTCTCTACAATATTGCTCGTTTTTTTTTTTTTTTTTTTCATTAAACAAATCTAAAAAATATTGCAAATTAAATAAAAACAAAATAAGCATAGGTCTACAATGCATATTCTATAAAGAACCTGAATGTGGTAGACTATAAAGGGGGTTATTGTGCAGCCATGGCAGGTAAAGAATTAAATAAGACTTAGAATAAGATCAGTAGCCTATCAATGGAATTGAAATATCCCTTTATATATATACTGATGTTCCATACATTTACCTCCATTGTATGGAATATAAGATCTAGGTTGTTTTAATAAGTAGATCTACATGTTCACAATTATTGGGGCACAAAGAGTAGAAAATGAGTTTCTTTATTTGGGAATTGGACTGTTGAAGGGCATATCATACAAAACTGCATCAAGGTGCCTCGATCATTGGAAAATGTATCATTGATGATGAAAATGATCATTGCATAACATCAAAATAAAATCAAATCGAAAGCAATACAAATAATTGGTATTAGATCAAGCTACCGGTATATCTCATTCCCTGACATGACCACTCTCACCAGCTCACTATTTTTCCTCCAATAGTACACGCTGGTTGCACTAACAAGAGAGACAGTTTACAAATTTATAACAAAACATATTCATTCATTAGTGAAGGCAATATCAAGGAAAGGGACAAGTAATTATAACAAAACTTTTAGACTGACTCTAGCCCTACCTTTGTCACTTGTCTCGGACTTTTGCTTTCGTTGAATGAATGAAAGTGTACGTCCACAGATTGTTACTTTGGTGTGTTTACGTTTTACTACACCGCTCTCTTTATTTACACGTCGCAGATTACATGCCGATTACATAGGCCTGATCACGTGAAGACTGGAGACCTTGAAATCCGGGAATCCAGGGTAGCTCGCGGTGTGTGTATTCATGTATGCGTGGGATCGGAGCCTAGGGGTGGGCAGCCCACCCCCCCCCCCCCCCCCCCTCCCCCGTGGCGGATCGGCGGGGGTAAGGGGGTTGAACTCCTCTCACCACTTGGGCATACAAAAAACGGCTACAATAAGTGCCTAGCACCGGGGGTGGGGGGAGAGGGGCACATTTTTAAATTATTATTTAAGGGACACTTTCGACCATGAAGAGCAAGATATTTATAAATATATAGGGAAGGATTTGACGTAGAATCTATGCTTTAAAAAATCTTAATAGTTTTTTTCTCCCCCCCCCCTTTTTTTTCCCCCACCGTTCTAGCTTTAACAAAGAAGGGAGAGAAACGTGTTGTGATCAAAAAGCAATTTCAAACTAAATTTGAGGCTGAATCATAGTTTCTGACGACCTTTCCTACTGATTTGGAGAAACATTTTACATGTGATCCTGAAATGATTTGGGGTATAGGAGCGCGCATTACAAAAAATTAAAAATAAAAAGAGTATCAATTTTGGATAAAAAGTGTGGGGGTTGTTAGGCCAATTCTTCCAACAAGACACTTTCAGTAGCAACAAGAGGTTATTGGTTTCATTCATACCTCTTAGTATGCTATGATATAAAAGTGCCCCTTTAAACAAAAATGTCTATGGGACTTTTCAGATGTTTTAATATAGGGTTGTCTTTTTCTTATTACTTTCTGATTAAGGGGGAGAAGAAGTGCCTCTTTTCAATGTTAAAATGCACGGGGACATCCTTTAATTGTGCGCATATATATGTTCCTATATTAACTAGTATTTCCTCTATCCTCAAATCAGTCAGAAAAGTTGTTGTTTCCCCCTCTCATTTTCTTTTAACTCACTGAACTTGTCATTTTTCTCTTTTATTTTCTTTTAAAAATCTTAGTCACTCTTTGTCCCTCTCTTTCCCTCCATATTATTGTATTTCTTGTTCTTCTAATTCTTCTAACATTTGTTTTCTCTCACATTTTCCTCTTTTAACTCTCCCTTCCCCCTCTCTTTCTCTCTCTCTCTCTCTCCCTGTCCCTGCTCTTTATTAATTTCTTCTTCCTGTCACAAAGTTTTCATCTTTCTCACTCTCACCATACAACACTTCTTTGATCTCTTCCACATTCATGAATTATGTAAAGTACACTGAAATAATATACATCAAGTTCACTTCTGAATTGGCGATTCCAGACAAAAATTGATCAATTTTTAATACCCTATACACATTACATCTGTATGGAGGGTTGAAGGGAATTCACATCACTCCTTCCCCCGGTCAGTTACATTCTTTCATATGGCATATATATTACAATTCATGAAAACACAAACTATAAGAATGATAATAATAATAATAAACAATTAGCTCACATCGATTCCACGGGCAAGCTCAAAGTAGGTTGCCTACAATAATTTCTTTACTACAGGAGCGTATGGAATAGGGCGAGGTTTCAAGTTTATACAATGTATATAATTAATCTACATATTCTATATTCCAGTAATATATGGGATTTTGTACAATAACAAATTCATTATATTGCTATGCAAAGCATTATATCTATTTTACTACAGCAATGAATTATTTTCTCACCAATGTATCTCCATTTAACATTCAGATAGTCAGTTATCTTATCTACATGTAATATAAACAATTCAGCACATACATGGTACTGCTCAATATTATAGGGGGACAGGCTTTATTTTTAACACAAATTAAAAGATCATCATTTCTTATAAATCAATCAAATCGCATTCTTCCCCACTGGCTGTCATTATAAACAATGGTATTTAACAAATAAAACCTTACCGATATTCATCTTGTATAAAGGGATAGTGTCAGGTGTTGAAACATGAATTTGGTAGCAAAGATAATAAAATTCAGTTCTTGAAACTGCATTTTAGTGTCAGTGCCCTTCCAGACGTTTGGATATATTATCTCAGCTCTAGCTCTATCTGCCCCGATTAAAATACCTGAAGCATTCAAGGGATTTCTTCCTACGGGCATTGACTCACTTGGATCGAGTGAGGCATATTGCAAATTGATGTTTCTGAGAATTGTAGAGATTAACACTACACCATTGACACAAACACCTTTAGAGCTATTCTGGTTGAAGTCCTTGTAGAAGGAAACAAACAAAGCTATCAAAATGATCATTTTCCAGCTTCAATTACATATTAATTACCCAGCTTTGTTACCATTGTTCAAGTCATGGTTTAATACAAGTAAATCATACTAACAATAAATCCTGCTATAGTGTTTTTCCCATCACAGTTAAGTACATATCAAAATATATTGCAGTGGGAAACTACTAATAACTCTGGAAAAGATGTCGGAATTATATATTTTGCCTAGCAAGGAGGAAAAAAAATCAAGAGAAGATTAATCAAGACTATGCAGTACAAGTAGACTAATGAGATAAGATAAACATACTAAAATATAAAATATAAAGAGTCTATACATACAGACAAGATACTGCTAGTTTTAAACATAGAATTCTTGGACGATACAAATTGGACATTTAATAAATATCATTTTCATAGCAAATGTTATTAGATTCTTTGAATGCTGTCAACATCCATTAATCATAACTGCTTGTAATGAATGAGAGATAGATAGTAGGGGATCAGGAGGAGTAGGGAAAGAAAGACATGAGATTGATAGAATGTGTGAGGAATAGAGAAGTAAAGGGAGGAACAATGCTTACAACCCCAAATTTAGCCTTGTCATCAAATCGTACAACAAAATTACAAATTGAAACTACATGTATGCATCTGCAGTAGAAATACGTCATTTTCAAGAAACTTAAAAAAAAAAAAAAAAAAATGTAGAGCTCCGGTTAGAAGCAAGACATTCCATCCTTTAGAGAAGAATATTTCTTCTTGTTTGGTTCTAATATTTTATCGGAAAAACAATCAACGTATTTCATCACTACTTATTTATTTTCATTTGTCTAATCAAATATTTTGTTGAAGACAAACAGTTTGTGAAAAATAGAAATACATGTCATTACTATTACTCAAGCATTTCATATCATGATTTGTTTGAAACAGTGTTGAATTGTATCTAACTATTCATATAGAAAACATTGAATCACAATCGCACAATCACCAATTTACGGCTGTGGACAATTTCATGACCAATCAATAAAAGTGAATGACATATCTGCCAAGACAAGTGTTTTAGACAACAAAGAGACACACAACATTCCATATAAAAAGAACAAATTCAATTTGAAGTGTAAAGACATACCTCTTCTTTTACGCAATTTTATTGCAGTATGTACATATATCGCAATCATCAAGAAATAAATCCATCTGTGAACCACCAATACAAAGTGCTGAATCCAACATCCCATAAACAGGTTTGAGGGAGAACATCATTAAAAAAACAAGCAGTTATCTATTCGAAGGAGAACAAAAAAATCTTTGAGTAATTAGTGCTAGAGCAGTAAGAGTATCGACAGATTTGAAGTAGAAAATAGCAAAAATAGCATGAAAGCAGCATAAGGTTGGAGTTGCACAAATAGAGATGGAAAGTATTAATCTAAACTATAAAGAAAGAAAAAACCCTTCGTAAAATTTAAAACTATGCATGTAATCACCAAAATGGGAGGGTTTAAATCCTAGACTGTCATTATATTCATTCTGCTCCACTTACAAATGACTGGTTTGTTAATGATTATGTTTGTAACAAGCTTCAACGCACTTTCAATGATGTCAGAATATCAGTTTAAATGTTTGATGTCACTCTTTTGGAATACTTGTGGCAATTTGGAAGAACATTTATCTAATTACAAATTATCCCAAAAAGGAAGGAACCCTTTTGAGTATAAGTGTACCATAAAATATGTACTTTAACTGGATTTACGTCAAAACAACACTAGCATTGGTTTAAAAATCCTTGGCTGCTTTGATGTGACTATGTATAGTCCCTCATGTACCTTAATCATATTCCAAGAGATTTTATAATTAATCCAGATGTCTACAGAGACATAGAGGGATAGCAGAGTTGGTTGTAGTATAAAACATTACGTATAAAACAATAAGTGAAAAAAAAATGAAAGCACAAATCCAATACCACATCTTCAACAGAACAAATCCACTCTCTTTGTTCTCCCCTTCTCTATTATATTATTTTTCTAAATTATTGTTAGATATATCTATCTTACTCCTATCAAAGTGTAATTACTACAGGTATACCAAGTTTGAAAACTTGACAAAGGAGATGACAGAATTTCAATAGTTCAACAAGAACCAAGAACTACACTAAAAATACAAAATCAATCAATCAATCAGAATTTGAAACAGACATTCACAATGATATCAAAATTAAATTATATTACTGGAGAAAGACAGTTCAGCTGGACTAAATATATATTCACAAGTTAAATTAATCAAAAATATTTTATCTTGTGATTTTGCCTTGTGCAAGACAGGGTAGTCAAACATTGTTTTCTCCTATACAATATCGAAACATGGCCTACAACAGACAGAAAAACTATGAAATGATCTATCTTATTAATATTATAATTTGGGGTAACATAGTCTCCCTTCAGGCAGTTTGTAATCATCAATTTCTAATTTTAAGATGGCTTCTACAGTAGCAGGTACGTATTTGGTTGGTTCTATTCACAGAGATCCCCACTGATCCCATACACCAATGTACTGGAGATTGCTCTATACGGTGAGATTTTATTTAATCATTCTTTCTGTCAAGTGGTTCTACAAACTTTTCTATTACTGTCCTTTTTAGAATTATATCAAGCAGAAATATATTTCACCAAGGAAGGATTTGGTATAGGGCATAATCTTTACGAATTAATGTTGAAGTTTTACTTTACATTCAATACATAACATTGATTACATCACACAGATAGGGTACAAAAATGATTAAATCCGTCTTTTGTCTCTAATTTTTTCTGTTTTTCATTTTTTTCTTCAAAATGTTACATCACAAATCCAACATTTTTCTGAATTCCTATGTACAATATATATTCAACATCTTTCTCTATGCCCTTGCCTGACAAGGCAACACAAGGGAATACTCACATTTCAGCTAAACGTCCCAAAATGTATTTCACTGTGTCATAAAACACACTGCTTTATATCTATGGGACTAGCTTTTTATCATTATTTATCAAATTTACTGGTATAACACTACATGTATTTGGGGAATTTGCATTTAGTTTCTTTATATAAATGATATAATGGCATACTTTTATAAACAAACACAACATTCATATATATTTTCTAATGTATTCCTTCTTTCAAAAAATATTAAATATTGCTTTGACAAAGGAATAGCATTTAATACAAGGGCATGTCTGGGTATGGTTAGGGGCAATGAAGCTTGAACTGGAGTGAAACTATACTACGCTTAGTCATATGAAAGGTATTCCAGATGATGTTGGTTGAAACAGTTATTCAACATCATCCACTGTTGTTATCATCATTGTCTTTGATACTTGGCGATAATATTACTAAAACTGGTTAAAACCAGTGCCAAGTATTCATAACCAGATTAAACTCAACCAACAGTTTGCCTTCAAAGATGCATTAATCACATGACTAATCAATTCACAGGCAGTACAAACATTTCAACTCGGAATGACCTTATCTCTGAAGAAAATCAAACTGAAGCCACTTGGAACCAGACTCATCCAGTTTGTAGTGGATAGAGCTGCCTAGAACTGGGTTGCAAACAAGTCACAAAGTACCTTTGATACAACAGGTTTACTGGTCCTTAACGTTAGTCTGTACATCTGTAACAAAAAAGACAAAACATTGCAATATGAAAATCATATCATCATTCTCAATTAAATTTTCATTACTAAATTAATTAACGTTAACTTATAAAATTATCTAAAGGTTGCGGAAAGGCAAGTCTGATGCTCAATCCTATAAAACAGGACCAAGTGCACCATCATGGCATCCATCATCATCACCCATCATCATCACCACCACCAAAACCATCATCATCACCACCATCAAAACCACCACAATCATCATCACCACAATCCCATAATCACCACCACCATCATCATCACCACCACCATTACTATCATCATCAACAACACCACCATTACCACTACCATCATCACCACCATCATCATCATCCCCACCATCACCATCACCATCATCACCAACACCACCATTACCACTACCAACATTACCAACACCATCAGAAAAACTGCCATCACCACTAACACCCCCATTATCACCACCACCATCAAAACCACCACCATCATCACCACCATCACCACCATCATCATCACCACCATTACTATCACCATCAAAACCACCACCATCACCACCAACACCAGCATCACCACCACGATATCTTACCCTTGCTTGTTGGTTAGGTTCTAAGCGCATGAGACATCCAATCTGAAGTGCCTTGGTATGGATGATACCTGCTCCTACAAAATTATCAGGGTTGGGATCCACTCCATCCAGGAGACCTATTCCAGTCCCCATCAGCTGAAAAATAAAAGGTTTAAAAGGTTTAGATGTAATTGTCCTGAATGTGAGAAAGGTGAAAAAAAAAAATACTGTGACTTTTCAAATCATTTCCATGTTATTTCAGAAGAATGTTTAATTGAAAAGGTCACAGTCAACAAATACCCTCAATATGATATGACAAGATCCAGCTGAAATGTTCACATCAAATATTAGTGTGTAGTCTCATATACACATTTTTGTGTGCAGTGCATGACAATTTCATCATTTTTGTGGTTTCCAAAACCTTTCATAATACAACTTCTTAGGTGAACTATAATCAACCTTCCCAGATCACTTTGAGATAGTTTCAATCTCATGACCACAGCGGGGCATTCTGATTATATTTGACTTGTCGTCAATGAATGGGTTAATACTTGGACTTTAGAAATGTGTATTGTTGCCCAGCAGACCCTACACTTTTTTCATCTTCATGTATGATTACCAGAGAAGGCTTGACATGTTCTTTACGTATTACCAATAATTGTTTATCAAATTTCACTATGAATGATAAATGGAAAGAAAAAAAGTCATGCTGTAACGTATTACTGATAATTGTTTATCAAATTTCACTATGAATGATAAAAGGAAAGACAAAAAGTCATGCTGTAACAAATTATAACACAAAAAAAAAAACAAACAAACAAAAAAAAAATTCAATTTATGTCTATAGAAATTTAAAGCATTAGTGTAATTCATATTTAAGTGATAAGTGTATGCAGCATTCTAACACAGGTCATTATCTTACCTTTGTTCTGTTCACAGCCGTGTCCATAGGAAACTTGGCCTCAAAGATATTCTGGGACTCTTGCGCCGCACTGTATGGAAGAAAAGAGAAATATATAGTAAGCAGAGTTCATACACATACAAAACTGTACTGGAACCTCAATAGAATATTGGGGAGACCACATGTCCAGAGTCTGCTTATGTCCTGGCATTGCTTGAGGGTGCGAAGGCCAGATGATCACAGAGGCTGCATAATAGTCATCAAGCACTCGCTAAGTTACGCTCCTTTTAGTAAACTCTTCTAATTCGACACATCTACAAAAACACACCAGACCTCGGTTCTTTTGATATCGAGTTCAGTTTGAACAATGTTCAGACTCCAGTTTCGTTATATGATGGAAATGTTGGAATCATTAGCAAGCATTAATATTGAGGTAAATCAATCATATATTGTACATAAATAAGCTATGTATACACAAATTAGACTTCAGAGCAATGTAAATTATGGTGGCCATAGCTGGGGGGCTTCCAATGGGCTATGCAATGAGCCAGGTGCGTGTTTGTCTGCGCGTATGTTAACTTTCTTTTACGCATACTGAAAGCCCCCAAGTTAGAAATTTGCACCCCCCAAAAAAGGGAAAAAAGAGCACCCAAACCGAATTGGATACTGTTTTGGAGAGTCATACATGTAGGAGGAATTATTTTGTATAAACATCTAGGTCAAATTTTGAAGGGGTAATAGCGATAGGGGAATTCCAGATTACTTACGCTCCTAGTAGCTTCCAGCGGCTGAAGAAGTCTTGTGAGTTCATGGTAGTGCCTTCAAAGAACTTGGACATCATAACAGGAACCTTGAGTGTCATACGCTGTACAGACCCACCAACACTGCAGAGAGGTGAAAAAGAAACAAAAGATCAATCTTCCATCTATTCATATCTGTGTTGAAAAATGTAAGAAAGCATTCCCCAAAAAGTCCCCCTCCAAACCCTAAACTCACAGAAACAAAAATATTCCATATTGTTTTGTTTTGCTTTTTTTTTTTTTTTTTTCCTTTCTTTTTTGTTTAGCTGATCACATATACTCAAGGGCCTGTACAGCATGAAAAAAAAGCCATTGCCCATGTCTGTAAGAACCACTAAAGAATGGGCAAAATGTTTTTTTTTTTTTAGTTGCCATACAGCAGAGTGGATGTGATCCACGACAAGATGGGTTCAGCAAAACTGTTGCCGTCTCCTGAGGTGTTGGGAAGGGAATACTCTATGGGGAAAATTCCTGCTCACAAGATCAAAGGGTTGCTTCAGTGCAGCAAGGATGTAAACTCTCAACAGTATAAATAGGAGTCTGCAATTATTTATGCATCCTCCTGAATAACTTTTATTCCCTACAGAAGGAAAAAAAGAGACAAAGAGAAGGATCCCATGTATTACTGATAGTATCTTTGTTTATACTAAATGAAGGTAAGCAATTTTTCTTGCAATCTCCCAATACCTTTTGCACTTAGAAACACCAGTGTGAAGCGCCCTATAAATGTAAAATTTTATTATTAATATTACCGGCCAGTTAAAAATGAAGCTAAAATAAAATGGCTCTAGTTGACCATTTGGAGTATCTTTTGCCGTATTATGAAGGAGCATGAACTACAATATGCTCTGTTTATAGGTTGTTTGGACAAATGTTTGTAAAGCACTTCAAGAACACAATTAATGATCAGTGAACTCATAAAACAGTGATATATAAATTTATGCAAAGTGATTATTATGTGTGCCTTATAGTTTTTTAATTCATTTCAAAAGCTTAGTTTGGTATGTTTTATGCATGAATATATTGTAAATGTCCTTACTTTTGTGATTGATGGTTTCTGCCGCACAATCTTTTGTCATTTAATTCAAATTCCCTACCAACTTTCATACTAAATTTATTTTTATTACCAAACTTGCAAAATTCATTGAAATTAAACTCTAGTACGATACAGTACAACAATCTATAAGGAAACAAAACCCATTCAGATATCATTCAGTAGACTATTAATGTTTTTGCTCAGAGGACAATTATCCCAAACAAAATGGACAATTTTGAGTATTTAACAAGTGTCGAGAATATTTTCCAACTACAATGTACCTAATATAGACTAAAATAAACTAATTCAGAAATGCATGCTCTCCCAATGATAACTACCTTTGGTGAGTGTATGAAATGGAAAAAAATGAATTTGTAAATGTATGTTTAGCAGATCTGTAACAAAGGAAAAAAAATGTTTCAACTACAGCCCCACAACACCAAATGCCATATTTCAATCGTAACCAAACAATCCCCTCAAAATAGATTTCTTTTTAAAAGGTATTTGAATGAAATGAATAGACACAATATAGACCCATACACAGTAACAGAAAAAAAACCAAAACCATTTATCAGTTTAGTCACTCAACTTGTGGTTATTCACTCTTGCTATTAAAAGGAAGATTTCCAAATGAAAAACATGGATAAAACTTTTTTTTTTATTCATTGCTATTTAAAAATGAGTACCTAGCCATACTAATGCATCTTGTTTCAGAGCTTTATATGACACATATTTTTGAATGAAAATGAGCATTAAATAGCGACAAGTCTAAATATATTTTTAGAATTTTCTTGCAGAATTACTAGTGCAGTGAATTAAAGCTAAAACTACTACACAAAACACACTAACTACATCTGAATCTTATAAAGTGTTTCTGTAAATGACATAAAATCATGCTAAGAATTTGAGCAAAATTCAACATGCTAACTTGGCTGCATTTTGCTTGTTGATGGCATTCTAATGACAAAGAAGATGGAAATCAGAGAAGATCAGATACATGTACATGTAAATTAGACCTGTTTACTACAATGTAGTTTTATTCATAATTTTTTAAGAAGGTTGTTCTTGAAATGCTGGAGGCTTGCTAGATGTAAAATTGATTAATACAAATAGGAGTCCATTTTATTTAACAGGTTAATTGAATACCTTACAATGTATTTATGGGTATCAGGAAAAAACATTGATAAATTGGAATATACTTTATACACAATGTAGTTAACAGGTCTATTGATAATGTATTATCAATACATTATATTGGTAAATGAACATAACTTGAACCACCAGATGCAAATGGGCTTTACACAGAGATAATGCATACAGAGAGTAAAAAAATAGGTAAAAGAAAATGGTTAGGAATTGGAGAAAAAAAGTCATGTTTTCACATGTATATTTCATCAGAAGACACAGCAGGCAGAGAAAATCATTTTCAAGAAAATCTTGAAGAATCTATGAATGTCATTGAACCATGAGACAGGCTATAATGAACTCTTCTACTCTACAATGAAGAAAAGCTTTCTGCTGTTGTCTCTAAACAGAGATTATATAGGTTTACCTGTTTATGGGAAAGGCTGTATTAGCAGATGGGGTCCTATGGGTAACAACCAAATGAGAAAGGGGAAAACAAAATGGAAGGTATAGGGGTGATTAGGAGAGGCAGGACCACCATGTATACACTGAGGATATGGGCATGTAGCATTCAACTTGCAAATGATTGTAATATTTGACATCAAATGCATGGACCAATCAGGTTACAGCTTTTGTAATCAAACACTTGCATGAGTCTTGATTGCTTATAGGCAACAATGCAATATACTGCTAAACACAACCAATCACGTTTTAAGCTTTTAAAAGGACATCATCTTGATTTTGATTGGCTGCTGCCAAACTTACAATTGATTTTTGGCTTTTAAAAGGACACAAATATTGGCCTTCAGCAGTTGCCTGATTAACATTTGATTGCAAGTTTTCAGTTTCAAATTAGAATAGACCCTGACTGAAAATTGATGTCAGAATATTGCAACTGATTGATTGCAAGTTTTATACTATAGTATCCATATACATTGTACCTCACAAGCACAATATACATCTACAGTAAATAATGTATAACTTATTTCAGCAATTTATTACATTGGGTGGATGAGCTCTTGGCAGAGAAAAAACAATGCTTTATATTATAGAAACCACTCACTGGTTAGAATTATATCCTCATGCAAAGCAACGCAAAAGGTGCATTCATGAGATTGTAATATCATATTCTTGCAACACACAAACAGTTACAAAGTTCAGTGATTTTTTCATTTTTTTAATTAAAAAAAAAAAATTTTTTTTTGCTTTGTGGAACTTTGACATCAAATGAGGAAAAAAAAATTGAATTATATTTTTCTTTAGACTGAATCTACTAGAAGATAAAATGCAACTTGACATGAAACACTTCTAGCTTTGTTGCATGTGTGCAGCTAACAGCTTAAAATTGAACAGACAATGATAATCATGCTTATTCTATAAATAATAACACAGAATGAAAGTGTAGTGGAAAAAGACAGAAAAATTATGTTCACAATACAATTCATTTTGTACAAAAATATTTTTGAGGACTGGTACAAAGAGAGGAATTTTGCAAGAAAAGGTCGGCAAATATTGTTAAAATAAAAGGATCAGTGCCAAATGCGCAGTGAAGAACAAAAACAAATGTTATGAAAGAAAATTAAGTGAGTTGCACCAATTCGTTTTTTTTTTTTTTTAAACAATGGGAGTAAAGGTACATGAAGATCAATTCACTAAAACTACTTTTTTGATGAACAAAGTACATTTGTACATACATTGTACATTCAAATGCATATCATATCAAACACGGGCTCAATTGAGACAAACATGTAAGTTCTTTATAAAAGCAGACTAATAATTTACTTGCCATAATACAAGACGTACATCCAAAAAAAATAATGCCACTGGCGAAACCTTGTCTCGGAGGCATAAAAATAAATCCTACTTAAGCTACACCCCTAGTATTATTATCTATATTCTTGCAAGACATAGGCTGATTGGAAGTCATTGAGTAAATAGTATTTATGGCCATAGGGGTAATATCAAGTAGTCAGTCATCAATTAACCCCAAAAAGTAACAGAAAGATATAATGCCATGAAAATCAATTACTCAAAGGAGAAACAGGTTACAAATGACAATCCTTATAGCTTATCACTCTCTGTCGGTTAATTTTTTTTTTTTTTTATTTCTATTTTTTTTTTTTTTTTTTTTTTTTGGGGGGGGGGGGAGGAAAGGGGGAGATTTTATAGAAGGCTGTAGGCATCGAATACTAGGAAATATACAAAAATGAATGTCTCCTGTTAGTATTCAGGGGGTTCAATCTCATACCCTAAATTATGGAAACTTCGTTAAGTGAAAAAAAAAATCCAACCTTCTTCCTTGAAGTGAAAGTTAAGTTTTGGATAGTTTTTGGACTATGAGTAAGTAAGTTGTCATGATAGTCCAAATAAAATAAGAGGGGTAAGAACTTATTTTCTGTAAATTAATTACATAAAAAAAAAGGATACCCTCCCTCCTTTATAAAACTAAAAGAAAGATCATTAGTACCCACTTTGGATAGATAAATTACCCCTATTCATTGTACAATACTCACCTTGTGCTTCCTAAATACCTGATTTTTTTTTTTTACAAACAAATAAACGCAAAAGATGAATTTCTTTACACAGAATATGCCTGCAATTGTTTATTAAAAGAACATTTAGTGGCGCTCATGTTTCCTTAAAAATCATTATATTTCCATTGATCTTGTTTACATTGATCTTTTCCTCTACATTTAGCTGTCTAAATGAACATGTACATACATTGTACAAAGCTGCCTTAACCTTGAATATGTTCATCGACTTTGAAGGTGCTGCAAAAAAAAAATCATCAAACGTTTGAAAACAACTAACACCCTACTACATGTATAGGACGTCGGTGATTTCTCGCAACGAACTGTTGAATACTATGACCACTATTTGTGCAAAGTTTCCATTTTGCTATCAACTTTTCTTGGAATAAATGAATTCAGGGAATGACTTACGAGTATTGGATACTGAGTGTAGGTGCCTCTTCAAATTCATCCAAGCATTCAACATTGATGTTCTGCTGGACCTGAGCTCCACCATCGATGGTTGTTTGTACCGTATCCATGGAGATATTCAGCTGTGCAATCATTGGTCAAGGACTTCACAGAATACTGTAAATTCACTGTTATTTTTGCGTGATTAAATTTTCGCGCCAAGTGGCCTCAAATTATAGACAGGTTCTTGAATTTGTGCTGCATATTCATAAGCACACAAATGAAACCTCCCAATACATAAGAAAGCATGCCCATATTCACAGGTTTTTTAATTCGCGACTGCCAATCTTCGCACAAAATCCGCAAAAATTAATGTAACAGGAATATTTCCACAAGTATAGTAGTATGTAACAAAAGGTAGTCCAGGATAAATCTCTCTGATTTTCAACTACTTGATTCCACATTCCCTTATGATTTTTCTATTCTGTTTCAATACCCCAACTTAATAATTTATTATACTTATCACACATGTTCAGATATTCTATTACATTTAAATCTGTGGTAAAAAACAGTGAATGGACTCAATTGAAAAAAGAATATAATATTGTGTCCTATGAGCTCTACATTAACTTTAGAGTCTGAGTTTAGGGTTTGTGCACAAAGGGAATAGGTCCTTGTCAAAATTACAATTTTGTATGGGGGGGTCCTGCATAACAATAATAGGGCCCTTACGTAATGGACCTAGGCCTGTGAAGAGCACTATTTGAATATGGTAAAGAATGTACATTGTTAAAATTTCATAATATCAATGTCACCATTTCTTTCATCACAATTATCATTCATCATCTCTCTTGGTAAAATATGTAAAGGATATTTCCTTCTAACGAAGGTGGTTTGTTGATGGTGGTTGCAAAGTTTGCAAATTGATAGGAGGTCTTGTTGCCATAGAACAGACTCAATCTACCAACAGTTTTATTGTACTCAGACTTGACACCAATCTGCATCTGATCACTCTCGTACAGCACGCCGTTGTTCTTGCAAATGAATCTGAAATGAAAAGACACAAATAAGCATGATAACAAGACTGGATAAAAATGGTTACTCGCATATGTGTACAGTCTGACCTCGCTTACCCTGACTCCTTTGTTAACCAGCAATGTCCTCTGGACAGTTTCCCTCTTTCATTCTCTATCAAATTGAACTCAAAGCCATCCTTTTCTCATTTTTTCACAGTTCCTTACACAAATAAAGACATTATTGATTATTTACAATCATCAACCCTATAAATCCTCTTCTATAAATCCTCACCCTAAGGACATATAAATTTCGATAGAAGTGTTCCAATACATTACTCCTATATCCGGCAATGGGTGTTAGTCCAAACTTGGCCAGATAAACAAAGTTGGACTGTACTGTACCAGTATCCCCAACTGATCATTTTATACTCTTGTACTAAAAAAAAAAAGGCAAAAGCATATAGAACAACCAGTTCATTCATCATTCCCATGTTATTATGGATTTAACACAGCACTTTTATGAGTGATTGTTATACATCAGTTTACAAAATAGAACACTTTTCTACTTTTCTATTATTATTATTCATTGATTAAATTATTTTGATGACTTACTTCCTAAAGTTCTCTTCTGCATCAGGAGCGAGATTGTTCCCTACCGGTGCAGCTCCTGGAGGGGCACCTGCTGGGGCACCGAACACATCTACCAGCAGACCACCGTTATTAGTGGGGGCAGGGGCAGCGGGGGTCTCTCCAAAGAAGGACTGGGCGGAGGTTGGGGCAGCGGCTGGGCTCTCCATCAGGCCCAGGAGATCTGCTGAGCCGGAGCTAGGTGAGGCAGCCACGGTCGCTACGCTGCTCGCTAAAATGGGCTTGGGATGTGATGCTGCTGACTGTGGGAGAAATTGAAATGGGAATTAGAAGTTGAAAATGAATTGAAGCACAAAATATATCCAAAATAAATTGAAATTAGCACTCGAACTGGAATTAACAGAAGAATGAATACAAATCAAACTAAATCTTTCTTGAATAAAAATATCATAAGATAACTTTGGCAAGCGTAAATGAATAAGAAAGTAATTGACACTCATTTACAGAATTTAATTGTCAGGCGATTGAATGAATAACAAAATGTCTTAACAAAAGCGCCAAACTTTAGCACATATATATATTCTTTTCAATCTTCATCTTTTTCTCTATGGTACATGTATATTGTATATTCCATTTTACTTTAAAATGTTCAAATACTGATTTTGTCTGCTGAGAGACAGATCATCATTAGATGTAAACTCTGTAATCTATTTAATATTAGCTTGCACTCTATGTGCCCTCACCAGACAGTAAAATAAAAAACAACAAACATTTGCAATTCATTAATAAAGGCAAACTTTCGCAAATCTTTACCCCTCATGACCGTTTAAATGAATATGAAGATTTCTGGCTTTGAATTATTTAACTTCCTTTAGTCAATTTACCTCCAATGAGTCTGTGCTACTCTCTCCTACACTATTGAGTTCTATTGTTCCCATCTTCTTCTTCTCTTCCCCTGTTCCTGGACCTGTGGCTGAGGGCTTCTTCTTCTTGAGTTTGGCAAGCAACGATGACTCTCTCTCAGGGAATGGTGGCATCTCCTCTAACACTGTCGCCTTTAAACGAAAATCAAAACACAGGTTCATGTATTTACATAATCATCCAGAGCTCCAATTGTACGTTTTTTCTACAGCAGTTCAGATCAAACATCTTAGAGCTTGTATGCAGAGAGCTTGTTTACATTTTGACGGTCCATATATCAAATTTGTGAACCCACATGTGCCAGGTTTCTGCTGATGTCAAGCCCTTATGAAGACCATGATTTAACTTGCCAAGATGGAAAACAGCTCATAAATTTCACTTTTGAAGAGCTATCTAATACATATTTCATGGTGGTGTTTTGCATTTCAAGGTCATTTCTATCATTCATTTATTTTTATTTTTTTGAAAAAAAAAGAAAACCTTGACCTTTCACTCTGGATATGTATTTTTATTTATCTCACTAATATTTATGAGCACTAAACTACGATCCAATATCATAGTTATTATCATTATAATTGCTTAAAGAAGTTAAAAATGTTATCATTTTTTAAATATCAAAGGATTTATATATCTTACCAGTACGTCTGCTGAAGTACAAACACTGAGTTGAAGGTATTCTACAGCCCTTTGTTGAAGTTCTGCATCAGCGTTTTTCAGCTGATTGTCACTTTTTAGTACCTGTTTAAAATGAAAATATTGATTTGTATTTGATTTTGTTTCACATCATCAATATGATCACCATCATCACCACAACCACCACTATCACCATTTTTATCATCACCATCATCTTCACCACCACCATCATCATCATCATCACCACAACCAACACCACCACCATCATCATCATCATCACCATCATTATCATTATCATCACCACCACCACCACCACCATCACAACCTCCAGCACCATTGTCATCACCACTCCCAGAACCACCATCACCATAACCATCATTACCATCATCATCCTCACCATCACCACCCCCACCATCGATATCAATACCACAACCACCACTACCATCACCACCAACATCACCACCATTGCCAATGCTCCAACGCTAAAAATGTTATTGTCCAAAACAAAGGAGAAACAGAAATTCTGTTTCCAAAGTGATCGTGGGACCGGCAGCCACTGAGCATCATCAACAGATTAATGTTGCTCTATCTCTTTTTTGTAGTACGCAACTCCCATTTTTTAACGTCTTTTGGTAAGACACGGTTTGAGATCAAACCCACAACCTCCTGATTATTAGACAGACGCTCTATCCCCTGAGCCAACACTTCGGTACATCTTCATCACATCAAACCCACCACAACCATCATCACAACCCTGATTACCATCATAATCATCATCTGTATTCTACTCACATCTTGGATGATATGTTTAATCTCTGGGAAGAGGTTGATAAACTTGACATAAGTAGAGAGTATTAGACCTCTGGTAGGAGCAGTACACAGGTGGAACTTGGAATGGAGAAGATTGAATTGAACTTGAGGACTGTCATGGGAACAAAAGAAAAGAGAAGGATTGTAAGCTTTACTCGGCTTATCATTCATTTGTCTGTAATGTTGAATTGTCACTTGGTGTACAACAAGTCCAATGACCTTCTAGTCCCATCCCACATGGTCTCATCAATTTTTTTGTCTTCTACCCATTTGGTCTAAGTGCCATTTTACACATTCACCATTTTGTCTATTTTCCAGTTGGGCAATAACCGTTCTGTCTAATATCCACTTAGTCTAACACAAGTTGATCTTTATTGAGATGAATTGGTAATGACACAAATTTTCATTTCACAAAATGGAAAGAGTAAGTAGGTGAAAGGGCAATTATACCATCTCGACATTAGACTAAATGACAATTAGCCTGAGTGCGTATTAGACCAAGTGATAATTGGACCCAATAGCAATTGCTAGTAGACCAAATTATTTTGGTCGATGTTTTATTACACAATCAGAGAATTAGACCATCTACAAGTAGACCAGGTGGATATAAACCATTCTTATGACAATTATGAATTTAGATTTTGACAAGGTCATGAAAGTAATTCAAAGGAAATATGAAGTTCAAAGTTCAATTGTACCTCGACCTTGAGTCCCCTGCGATGAGGTTTCCAAACTCTCCCAGGATATAACCGCCAACTTTCACCATGTTCTCATGACATGCTGGAGCTTGCAGAGCCTATCACATAGGAGACAAAACAAAAACAGTTTATCAAGAGATACTTGGTATTGTGGGTTCGATCCCTGGCCACATCATACCAAAAGATGTTACAAAATGGTAGGTACTGCTACCCTGTTTGGCATTTAACAAGAAGGGGATGGAGCAACATCCATCTGATGCTGCTCAGCGGCTGCCAGGCCCAAGAAAAAAGGGGCAAAAAGAATTTCCGTTCAGCTGGGTTAGGACAATAACATTTGTAGCCTTTTTTTTTTTTTTTAAATAATGAAAGGATACAAAAGCAAGAGGGAAAAGAAGTTGAAATCAAAAAGCTATGTGAAATGCTGAGGAAACAGAGTGGGCAAATATCATCGGCCTCAAGCCAGAAGGGCCTTACCGTTTTTATTATGTGTACAATATGAATGGCCTTTAAAAATGTTAAGGCCCTTCTGGCATGAGGCCGACGATATATTACAAGCTTTGATAGATTGAAATAGCCAACTTAAAACTAACATGTATATACTACAAAATGTAATTCAGTCTAAAGTATTGGGTTAAGAGCAAAAATAGCTGTATACGAGTATGACCATTTTATGGGGTTTTTTTTAACCTAAACTCAAATATTTAAAGAGGATTGATGGTATAACTCACAGGTTGATTCATAAGTGAACTTACCTCAAAGACTGTCTTTGCTGCATAACCCTGTACATCTTCTCTATTAATGACGATCTGTATGACACGATACCAGACCTCCTCACTCACATAGTCTCCAGCGATCCTTATCAGATTTAGGATGGTGTCTACGTACCACGTGTAGTCACTTGCGTACTTCTCGGCCAGAATGGCTACTTTTAGTACCTAGAAAGGATGATTTTAATAACAAAGACACTTGGCAAATAATGTATCCTTTGCAATGTATTGTCAACGCTAACAAACTGTTTGGATTTGTTTATTTACATCAAGATAAGAATTTTATTCTTTACGTCTTCTTCAATCCTTACAAAATTATAAATTATAACAAAAGTATCAAAATAAATGAAATTTGAAAAGAGAGTCTACCTAATATTATTCAAATCAATGATGTGATTTTTTTTAAGAAAGAAATTTTCTGTAAAAAACCTTGAATGTTTAAGATCAAACATGGAGTCTGTATTTGAATGAAAATAAATTTTAAAATAAAATCTTAGAATCAGGAGGGATTTGAAACCTGCAATATCTAAAATGCACTTCTATCCCAGAAGTGACTTAACAATGTTACTATGCTGGCATGGGCCTGGAATGGGGCCATGCGCTACCCATTCCAGATGCTCTCATCTCCCATGCCAATCCTCGTTCTTTACAAGTATACGATAACTTTTGAGGACTAATTATTAATTTGGTTATACTCAAATGCCTGTACCTGATATCAATAACATCCTTTGATGATGATGAACAACATTTCAAAAGCACCATTTATCTGCCAAAACATTCAAAGGTGCCTGGCTTCCCAAAAAAGTACATTAAAAGATAGGTTTTGAGTTCAGATTTGAAGGTGTCGATGTTGGTCAAATTTCGGAGTTGGATAGGTAGAGAGTTCCAAAGAAGTGGAGCAACTGAAGAAATTTGATCTTACCATTTCTTCCCTAATAGAGTAGTCTGCCTTCTCTAGATAGATGAGCATTTCACCAACGATGGAATCAGCGTTCGTCCTGTCACACATGGCGTAAAGCAGGTCTACGGCTCTCTGACGCACACTTACATCACGCTCCGTCTGTGAAGAAATCAAAATATTCAAATCCTTCTAGTATGCTGATCGATGTAAATTATTTTTCAACAGATGAAATGTTAATCATTAAAATAGAGGTTGCATTGAGTGAAAAAATATATATATACAACTTCGGAAATAATTGTTAGACCAAACAGTATGGGAGCAGAGGTCTAACAATTATTGCCCAAGCTGAATATTACAAGTACATGGACTATTTTTTATTAAAACAAGCATGTTCAGAACAATATAGGTTAACTATTACGTAGATATTATGTAGATCATACTGTCATATTGTTGAATTAATTTATATGTCTTTAACTTGTTGAAAAAGCCATTGAAAGTCAGATTTATATGTATTTGCATGGACCAATAAAGTATCTTCTTTCTTGTAGATGAGATCTCTTTTTCCCTTGACCTTGGTTATTTGAAGCGTTACAGATAGACAGTCATCAATCAGTTTCAATTTATTCCAAAGAGATAATATGATTGTACTTTACCTTGAGGGCAGTGACTACTGTTTCTAGATGTTTCTTGACGGCTTCCCGAGAGAACTCAGATGATGCAAGCAAACACATGCTCTCAAGAGCAAGATACCTAGTACAAGCACAGACATATCATTATTCATTGGGGTAGAAAAACAGGGAATATGGGACGATGTTGAGCAATGAGGAATATGGGACAACGTTTTGGCAGTGCGGATGATGGGACATGTTGGTCTGTGGGGAATATGGGATGACTTTTATACAGAGACTTTATAGAGAGAAGGAGAAATGTAGCCTTTTCCCCACGAGAACTTTGATAGATATATTTTATTTATTTATTTATTATTTATTCGGCTCTTTGAAACACATAATCATACATATTCATTTAAAAATAAATGACAATAAAAGTACAAAATCAATGCAAATTATTTAGTAGCAGTCAACCCAGTGCATCAGTGGCAAACTTAATCACTGTAACTATCATAGTCCCCAATAAATATGAAATGAATTAAATTGTATATATTTGTTCAGTATCTAAAACAACTTCATTTGTCTGTAATAAACTTATGCTTTCATGAAAAAATAACTTAATATATATTCTCTCTACATGTACATAACTACCTTTGTATTTCCTACTCACCTTAGATTTGTCTCTCTGTGCTGTAAGAATTGACCGAGTTGATTACATGCTCTCACCAACAGATTTGGCTCGCTACAATCATAACAAAACAAATGGGCAAACAAATTGACCAAAGTATGGTCACAATACCAAATCAATCAGTGGGTGGTAAAGACATAGTATTATGTTAAATAAGTTACAATTTCTACTTTGAAACTTAATGCCTTGAACAAATATTTATAAAAACTTGATCTGCTTTATAGAATGCTCATCTTCTGAACCATGATGTATATTGTGAGTTGGTTAAGTTGAGTTATTTTAGCCATTCTCTTTCTCATTCTTCTCATACATGTTCTAACTTGTTTTAATTTATAATTCACTTAGTATACCTAACATTCAGTTGCATCATAGCTTCTTCTCAT
Source organism: Paracentrotus lividus (assembly GCA_940671915.1). Taxonomy (NCBI): domain Eukaryota; kingdom Metazoa; phylum Echinodermata; class Echinoidea; order Camarodonta; family Echinidae; genus Paracentrotus; species Paracentrotus lividus. The sequence goes on from CALNVZ010003426.1 coordinate 30,749,856, forward strand.
CTCTGTCTCTCCCTGCCTTCAACTGTTCCTTCTTTTTATTTTGGTATTTTTGTTTTCTATCTTCACATGTTCACATTTGGCTCTTTACATCTTTATCTCTATCTCTCTCCCTCCCTCTCTCTCTCTCTCTCTCTCTCTCTCTCTCTCTCTCTCTCTCCCAATCCTCTCTTGATTCACTCACTGCATCACTTACCTATCATGATGTATGATGAGATTGATTGCTTCAAATAGGACGGCATTCTTAGAGTTGGAATGCTGGACTTTCTTGGACTTTGGCGGTTCCTAAACAAGGCAGAACAAACAATTCATGCCACATAACAAAAGCCAAACAGATCTTGATCTCAAATACATGTAGGGCCCATTGCTCTATTTTCAAACAAATAAAAATGCTTTACAACTACCCTGGGTTATTGGTAGGACAAAATATTTTGAGTTTATTCACTGGACTTTAGTCCTCAAGAATTGTGTGAAAATGGGTGTATCAATTTCATATAACTACTATTTGTATTTTTCTTTATTTAGCCTTGAACTACTGAACAGCAAATCCTTACCCTTTCTTCATTCTTTATGACTGTATAAACGATTAATATAAATAAGGAAAATGGCTTGTTATGCTGCAGTCTCTACAAGGCAAATGCAATTGACCATGCACAAAACTTCTAACCAGAATGAACACAATTTTGTAGATTTTAGGTCACCAATAATTTTGATAATTGTGACATCCCATCCGGTACCCATTTTACATTTCGTTGCAACAAAGCAAAGCAGTTAGAATGTTTTGTTTAACTAACTGGGGCATGCCAAATGAGCATTTAGTTACCATTAAAAAAAAAAAAAATCTATTTTATAGTATATATATATATATATAATGAAACTGGTACAGCCCTTCGGCATGAGGCTGATAGTATGGCAAAGGTTTACTGTAAGATCTCTATACCTGTGCTTTGTTGAGTATAGTCTCCAGACATTCAGTGAGTCTACCCCTCACTGCTGGGTCGTCTGGTGGTCCATACAGCTGTAACAGTCTCAGAAGCTTGACGGCCAGCCAGGGGGCAGGCACAAAGTAATACGTGTAATCCTGCAAGTCTGTGTATGATGATGTTACGATCTACGGGAGAGAAAGAAAAAAATAAATGATTTTAAAATGCTAGAAAATCCTCAGTTTATTATCATTACCAAGAGTGATCTGTCTTTATCACCCAATCATCCTCTCAACGTTTTTCAATCAAGGCCTGAAGTAATATTAACTATAATCCTGCAAGTCTGTGTATGATGATGTTACGATCTACGGGAAGGAAAGAAAAGAATTGATTTTAAAATTCTAGAAAATCCCTGATTTTATCATTATTATCAAGAGTGGTCTGTCTCAGGACAGGTTTTCAACTCAATCATCGTCTCTAGGCACTGTCTCTCTAGGTGTTTCAATCAAGGACAATTGGCTTCATTTGTCCATATCCACCTACTCCACAATTGGTTATATAACATCATATTGATAACATATATATGGCCACATGTCATGAGTTGGGTGGAAAATGCGTTACATGTCCAAAAAATTGTAGAAATGTACATTTTCACAATCAAACATCTCTAGTTTCTTAGTAGTAAGTCAGACACGTATAAAAGTATATATGTATTGAAAGCAGAGATTGAAAGGAGGATGATTAACATATTTTTGTGCCTGTATAAGGTTTGTCATAAAAGCTATACAGAGTGTTACAGGTAAAAATGGTTTGAAAAACTTTACAATTTTACCGGCGAATAATTTCTTAATCTTTTCACCAAATGAAATGACTCATCGTGGATTGTGTAAATAAGACGCTATGCTTCTAAAAAATATAAACTTGTAATACAAAATTATTTTTTCTAACCACGCTACAGGGTGTCAAAAAAGAAGAAAAAATAGTGCAAAAAGGGTAAAAATCCTGTATTTTACACTTGAACTACAACTCAAACAAAGTTAATTGCAAGTAATATGTTTCCACTTAATTGTGTTTTTACATGCGTGCAAAGAAAATGGCGAAAAAATGACAATTATTGTTATAAAATTGCATGTGACAATTTTTTATGCCTGCAATGCATTGTGTATGAGGATGTGTGCATTAAGTTTGTTTTAATTGATTAATTAATTGATTAAATTACTTTTGAAAAATCTTCTTCACATTTATCTAGAACCACATAAATTCCCAAGAGAATGATATATCACTCAACCCATAAGACCAATTGGCTGCAGCAAACAATAAGAAAGTAACAAAAATGGGAATTCCCTATGCTTTAACCCTAAAAAGACTGGGGGGGGGCTCATTCAGCCCCCCCCTCGACATTTTTCGCGATAACTTCGCAACGCAAAAAAAAAATTCGACGAGACTTCATGACTATTTTCTTTCAAGTCTCGCGCAACTTTTGAGACCAAATTTGCGATGCCCGGGTACGCGGTTCCGAAATTACGTAACATTTTGTAACCGTGCGTCAGACCCAAAGTAGCTCAAATACGTGATTTTGTGTACAAATCCAATACAAATTGTGTTTTCAGCCAAAATTCATAAATGTATCATTATTTTCTCTTTAACTGATTAAAATCAATTAATTTAAGGTTGTTTATGATTAAAATAGTGTCACCAATGATTTCCATCGAAAAAACAATAAAAAACAAAAGGTCGAAAAACAAAGAAATACATAAGAAATTTTAAAAACAATAGAATACATAAGAAAAAAATCTTGATACAGATTTTTTTTTAAAACCCATTTCACCAGAAGCCTAAAAAGAGCCTGTAAACCAAAAATTAGCACTTTTAGAGCTTTATTTAATTAATTAGAGCAAATCTTAGATTTTATGCATAAATTAGCATAATTAATTAGTGAAGAAATTTTTCGGAGAATATGACTCTTCGGTTTTGGAGAGGATGCCGTGGGTAACGCGCGTGCCAATTTTCGGCGCGATCGCGCGCTCAACGGCCGAGATCTTAGGGGGGGGCTGAATGAGCCCCCCCCCCAGTCTTTATGTGTGTCAAAATAGCCCAGTCTTTTTAGGGTTAACACGTCCCTCCACCGTAGGATCCTCCACCGTAGGATCCTCCACCCCTTACCCTACTCCACTAAAAGTATCTTTGTATTAAAACTATGAGCATAACAGAGCTGAAACTTCACAGACATGTAGCCTGATAAATTATCTATAATATGAATTATTGCACAGCTTATGACTGTACATCATTTTCATGCTATGTGAAAAAATGTGATAATTTTCCCTCCAAAATGTAACGCCTCCACCCTTTTACAATACCCCAACTTGTGACACATGGCCATATATATCTTAAAGAACATGAGATGGGCAGGAGAATCAGGATAATGCCACAATATATTTCCAGTTGGAGCATTGTTCGTTTAGAAAGCTACAAAATATTTGTGACAGGTTATAGGTGTATTGGATGTGAGACTGGGGGCAATATAATTTAAATTCAAGAAGCATTGCCTAAGCTGCAAACAGAAAGCCATTTCTCGAAACCATCATAAGTATAAGTTCTTAGACAAATTAACACATGTTCTAATGGGATGTCCACGAAACAGGCACCTGGATGCTGAAAACTAATAATTTAAATTGAGGTATATGTACGAAAGGGAGGACAATAGAGAATACAGAACGACATTCAAATCCTGAAACATTTTGATGGAGATGATACTTAAATAAGGAGTACTCCTCGGGATTGTTGTGATCACTACTGCTACGCAATATTAAAGGAAGAAAAGAGAGAATGGTTTCTTTACCCTGCTGAGCCTGGAGCCTGCTATCGAGATACAACCCTTATAGTCATCTGGGTTTTTTAAGCACAGGTCATAGATGAGACTAGAGGCTGCTGTCACAACACCCTACACAAAGAGAAAAAAAACAATTTTAGATATATTATTAATAATAATAATAGCAATAATAAAGAGAGAGATGAACACACATGGAAAGACAAATAGGGGCATTAAGGTAGAAACAGGCAGAGGGTGAGGATGAAACACTATTGAGAAAAAAGTATAAGACATATCCAGAAACAATCAACCTTGCCAAAGTCAAACTCCCACACGTAAAATTATTGCCTCAAGCCACACTGACATACATTGTATAATCGCCTAATACATGTTGATGGTCTAATCTAAGTCACTTTCTTTTTAATATTCTATTGTTTTTAACAATTCATAAATCGAATTTATTCTAAGTCGCTATTTCTTCAGTCCCAAAAGATTTGACTAAGGCTAGGTTGATTAGTCAAATTGGGTTTAGACCAAATGGAAATTACCTATAGATACAAACAGAAGAAAGCAAAGGGACAGATACACCCTGTAGGACAGTTTCCTAATGGATTTGAAACAAAACAAATATACTGTATAAGCCAATATTTTCTCGCAATTTTGGACTAAAAATGGAAAATTCGTGAGTGGATAATATCACAATTGTTGCGATATTTTAATTACCAAAAATAGCCTTATGTTGAAGTGAAAATTTTTGTGAAGATGGACTCACGAACCACTAACCAATTATCATTTATATAGTAGATGCTAATGAACTTTAACGTCATAGGTTAAAGGTGAAATCTTACCATGTGTTGATCATTGAGTAGGTGTATGACTCTGGACTGCCATTCTCCATTTGGTATTGATTCATTGGATGTACGGTAGAGACGCAGTAAACACAGGGATGCACTCTGTTTCACTTGGTCAATCGTATCACTACAAGGAGAGATCAGCATGGTGTATCTTGTAAAAACACCTTTTCATTATATTGTTATCATATTGTTATATTTTGTTATTGTTCAAGATTACGGGATGAATCATAATAATCACGGATTCACCTACTCCTCGATATAACATCCATATCTTAAGCAACATAGTCATCTTCATTATTATAATTCCTCCTATCCCCATCATCATCATTATCATCATCATCCTCTTTACCCCCATCATGATTACCCCCCCCCCTCCCCCTCCCTAAACCCTTCACCATCAACATCATTATCCTCATCTAAACATACTTGTAACATTTAGTATTTACAGGTAGAGATTAAATCAATGACAATTCTAACTTTGGGGTTTACAGTTAAAAATTTTTAGACCCAGGTTGCACGGTAGCCTCATTTGGAGCGCCAGTATAGTCATTGCAAGGATTCCTAAACGTCCAAATCCTAACCCTAATCCTACTTGAAATCGTGACCCGAACCCAAACCCTAAAATCCTAATATAACTGCACCTGAGCTTCTGGGGGTGATTCACTAACAGCTAAAGTCCATCCCAACTGGGATAAAATCAATTTTGGAGTCAACCGCCATGATAAACTTCCATATGTCCATATTTAGGATTAATTTCAAATCTTAGTGAATCAAGCCCCAGATGAGGCTACCGTGTTGCAACATGTCTTGTTACAGTTCTTGCTAAATACTTACGCAGATACAAGAAGTTTTGGTACTTCTTTACCGAGGTTCTCTGCCATGGCTTTGCTACCGATGTTAGCTATGCAGTGAAGGGCTAGATTGATATTGACTGCATTCCTGCTGTTCAGATCTTTCTTGATGCTCTGAATAACAAGTTTCATCAATTCGCTATTCTCACTCACTAGCACTGAGATAAACAAGTAGCCCTGAAAAGAACACAAAGGTCACAACAATAATCAGTGAATTAACGCACATGAACGCAAAGTTATTTTGCTCTGGAAACTACTGCAATATCTCATTATTTAAAGTTTATCAAATCAAGAAAGAGGTCCTATTTGAAAAAAAAAAAAATTGATGAAAATTAAATAACATACAAATGTACGTGAGATGCTTATCTTTTACAGAATCATTGCCCCAAAGCATCTCTAGCAATATCCTATGGTGATATAGCCTTACATGTATATTATATCCCTTCACAGTCAGTCAATGTGAATATTTACGACTTGTTTTTCTGTGTATTTGTTGGTGGTCACAAATAATGGTATTGACCTGTTAATTTTGCAGACAATATAAGAATATTGCCCTTGTATAACTGCATTGCCCTCGTCTTCAACTCTTGCAATAAGATTATATCCTCTGGCAATATCACCTTACAGCCAGTCAATGTGAATACTTACGATTTGTTTTTCTGTGTATTTGTTACTGCTGAGTAGGTTAACTGCCTCCATGTGCCCAAAATCAATATCATGACCCAGCAGGAATATGAAGAGAAGTTTGCAAACATATTTCTTCTTCTGATATCCATCCAACGTCTTGTCTCCTGCAAATATGATAACAGGTGGGGAAGAAATTGGTATCATCGATTAGCATTTTGTTTTCTTCCTCTCTTTGTTTATGGATAAAGAGGGGGAGGACGAGCCACATTTGAAATAAAGGGTGGAAACAGGTGACATTCTCTCTCTGATATTTACTCTATCTCTCTCTCTCTCTGTCTGTGTGTGTCTCTCTCTGCCTCTCTCTCTCTCTCTCTCTCTTCCTTGCTTGTTGTCGGTATACTTCTGTCTTCATCTCTTTCAAAACCATATTTACAAAAACACCTAATATTTGAACAGGAAATAAATGTACATGTGCAATGTACCTGAACATGTGGTTTAAAAATTAAAAATTCAAGCATGATATTCAATACCCTGGAAATTGAGCTATTAAAACTTGATAAATGTAGCCAAGTTTCTGATTTTCTGAGAAATGTACTCAGCATGCATTTTTTTTTTTTTTTCTCTCTCTTTTTTTATTTTTATTTCCTGTACTAAGCAATCATTCCTTGAGCTCCAAAACTTCCTAGTACAATCTAATATCCAGGGCACTACATCTATAGACTTCACATTTCCTCTACATTTATAAAGACTGTTCTTTGTAACTAGACCAGACTAGTGAAAACAGAGGTACACAATTTGCATTATATACAGAGAATACACTCTGATGATAACTGATGCCAACCATGGGCACATATGTAATAAGGTCTGAAAATTGCAATATCATTTAATATGACCTCGAAGCCAATGCAGCAAGAAATGTCAAATTTCCTCTTCTTCAGCAGGACACCTTACACCCTCCTCTTGTTCGACTTGGAGCACGACATAATAATGAAAAATGCCTTCAGCTGCTGTGCTTGAATTGCGGGCTAAATGCTCGTGAAGACAAAATCAATACAGCAATACATTCCCTGTTAAAGACAGGGCATCCTCAGAACACAAGAGAGGGACTGGCCTGTTGTTTGCAAGGATCGTAGCTCCATGCGTGCAAATCAATTACACGCCTAGTCGTGTTGCGGTAATCATACCCTGCAAGTTGTGGATGAATATTCATGGTTTCTCTGGCTACAATCCACTACTCTCTGCATTCCACATTAGTATGCATTGATACAGAGTATTGGAGATGGAGAGGGGGACAGAAAGGATTGAAATTCATCTGCACATCAGACTGATGTCTTGATTTGCAAATTCTGCATTTCTTGAGTGCAAGCCTGGTCGTTGAGTCATTAGACTTGAACAAATTTTTAAAGCAAATATTTCAAAATTCAGGTTTAATTATAAAATCAATGTCTCTAGAAACATGAATTCTATTTTACACCACACCAATCATACTTGATTTTTTTTTTCTCTCTTTTTCTTTTTACGAATGACAATTTAAGACCGCAAGCCTATTCATGTATGTTTCATAGTTTGTAGATGATAAGAAAAGGCACAAAAAAAATGTACATACAGACATTGTTTTTTTTTCCATTGCTTTACCACAGTGTAGCACAACATGTGGAAGGAAGTGCAATTATATCACCTTCGCATGTCTCCTTAGCACAGTAGATGAGGGCCTGTGGCAACTGTTTCTACTTAATACTAAATGAATTTGACTGCATTTATCAGTGTTCAAACTTTGAGGAGCAGATGCACATTCTACTTTAGGACAGCCAAACTTATTATCACCTCCAACTCGCTGCGGGTAGATGAAATCTGTCGCCCCGGACGATTTGAAGCGCTGCAGGAAATCCTCGATGTACATTTTACCACATCGAGGAAAATATTATATCACGCGCGGCGCGCCAGCGCCAGATGGATTTCTAGTCGACGCGGCGGCCTGATGTTCGCTTACTATACCGCGGTGTGCATGCAATGCAATGCGCTAGCTAGATCACGGAAGCACTGCATGCATACAAGCGGCTAGATCGCCTCACTGTCCGCCTACTATACCGCGGTGTGCATGCAATGCAATGCGCTAGCTAAATCACGGAATCACTGTATCAATATCACTGCATGCACTATGGATAACAAGCGGCTAGATCGCCGTGTCGATGCGTGTCGCAGTAAAAGTTATATCAGTAAATAAGCATCAAAGAATAGTACTAGTGTGTAAGACAATTTCTCATCCAGAAGTACGGAAGTCTGGAAAACATTCCCAACTTAATAACTACTCACTATAAGATCGTCTTTATCCATGATTATCCATGATATGCGCATGCAACCTCGTGGTTTCTTGTGCATTTTGTGCAGAAGCATTGCAGCAACGATGCAGCGCAGTGCACGTGTGGCAATGACGTAATCCTCCAAATCAGGCCTAGGCGCCTCGATGACGATGATCGAGAGAGGAAAATAAAAAAAGGACTCCGTACGTGGTTTATATTCTGTTTTGTTTTTTTATTTTTTATTTAACGCATCTTTGCATTTATTCTTTATTACTTTTTTTTTGGCGTCAGTTTTTCATACTGCCGTCTCATAACTCGATCCCTTCCTCCCCATTCTTCTATCCCCTTCCTTCTTCATCGACGTCTTCCTCTTCTATTGTCCCAGAATATCATTTAATCTTCATAAAATATTCAATGTTCTTTTCTTATATGCACCTTTCAGCTTTACGCTTAGGGCTACTTGTGTTATTATTTAGTTTAAAGACTTCTCTTTAAATTATATTTTAGTTATTGCAATGTGCTTATTTTTCATATTTTGACTTTTAAATAAGCAATCACTTATTCAATGTTTTTGTTCTTGGGGTTTTTGTTTTTTCGGTTTGTTTGTTTTGTTTTGTTTTGTTTTGTTTTGTTTTTTTAGTAGGCTATATTAATTATTAAAATTGTGGTGACGACGATGATATGGTGGTGGTGGTGATATGGTGATGGTAATGGGTAATGATGATCATGATGCTGATATGGTGGTGGTGTTAATGTTTGGTGATGATGATCATCTTTATCACCATGTTGCCTATATATGAAGCTGATTGGGATGTGCGAAAGCCCGCCTCACACGTGCGATTTTGCTGCGATGCGATTTTTGGAACAATGGCAATGTTTCGTTATTAAATGTGACATATTCCATCATCAAAATTATCTTATGAGAGGCAGAAAATGTTAGAAACAAGCAAGCGATTTTTCCCCCAATGCGATCCGTTAATTGGGAGTAAATGTCAATAAGTTTAAAATCGCAAGATCGCTGTGACGTCACTGCGATATAGAAACAATTTGATTTTATACTGAGAAGGGGGTCGTAATTAGCCGTGAATTACAATTTTATATTCACAGGAATACCAAGAACTTTGGACAGCTTTAATTTCCTTGTTTGAATGTCCACATCAATAATAACAGTCTTCTCAAAAATCGAATCGCAGCACTAAATCGCAGTGTGAGACGGGCTTAAAAGTGAAACAAACAACACAATTTCTTATTCGTTAGTAGACAAAATGCGTTAGGACCATATGGATGAGACTGGACCAACTGGTAGAGTGGGTATTTATGCATTACCCCCTCTTTCTTTGGACCACCCCCGCCACAACAAGCAGGCGCGGTCCAGCCCCCCCCCCCCCCTTAGCAAAGAAAAAAAAAGAAAAAAGAAAAAAGGGGAAAAGGAAAGGAAAATAAAAATAATAATAAAAGGGAAGCAAAGTAAAAATACTCTTAGACGACGAAAGGTGCCGACTTGACCCACGAAAAAAGAATTGAGAAGAACCTTTGGCTCGCCCGTGTAACGGTTAAAAAAATTGGTGTACCAAAATCTTAAATTCCGATTTTGGGCCCCCTGTAATGAAATCCTGCACCGCCACTGACAACAAACAACAACAACAAAACTTTCCCAGGCCATTATTGTGGCTGCCCCCGGCCTTGTTTTGGACATGCATGCAGAACATAACACGGTATATAACACTAGTACTCAAATCAAGATTTACCTCATTACGTATTCATATTTTCTATTTTTAGATGCTGGTGTACACCATACACACACACACCGTACACCACGTACGTGTGTGTTATGTGTAAAGTTTCATACGCATATGCGCTATATAATCACTGTAATTGATATTAATACACGCGGAGGTCGATTGTATATGTCGATAAATCTAAAGAGAAAAAATACAATTTTTGTGACATGTGACAATTGCCCAAAACATTCGTAACATTCAAATGTTGTATGTTTCAAAACTGCACTCAAATCTCATCTGTCAAAATGCCTTCAAGTAGTTTCCATCATTTTCTTCATTGCTTTTTTCATTTATCACCACCCCCTCCATAAAGTTTTGCTCCTCTTGAGCACATGATTATTATGTGGAGACAGCGCTAAGAATAGTCATGTTATTATTATTTCGTTCACTACCAGCTATTCAATCGAATGAATTATCGGAAGCTTAACTGTAACGCACTTTTATAATTGCTAGGTATCATATTTTTTTAATCGCGAAATGAAATGAAATGAAAATAGCAATACCCAAATCAAACGTCCTTTTAATCTCACTCCAATCCCCCCCCCCCTTCTCTGAATTGGTAACTTATGAGGGTGCTGCAGTTTTGAATGTCATGCCACTTTGGTCTACTCCCGCGTGATCTCCCTAATTTTGTGGGTGTATTATGGTACAACATGTCTATATACAATTCTGTTTACAATCATTCCATTTACTATTCATTTACTTAGGTAGGATTGGGGGGGGGTGCGGTGTCCAGACACATAACAAAAATAAGCTTGGTTTTCATTAAGATTAAGCGAAATGTATGTTAATACTTCTATCACCATCAATATTTGTTCTCCACAATATTTTCTGACATTTTGTGCTGAAAAATTCTCAAAGATATTGATTTTAAACCCTTTCAAATGACTGGTTAAATTGATGTCCGGATATCCAACTAATTGTCATGTAGCACATTTTTATAAATTTTCTGATTTCCAGTAAGGCATTGCGGCTATCCCGGAGTGATGGGGGAGGGACGTGTCCCCCCTCGATTTTTTTTTTTGGGGGGGCTGGGTGGTGAATTGTGAGCTGTAGTAGGAATAGAATAAGATGGCTTTAATAAAACAGATTCCAGTCATTCCTTCACATTATTCGACACACACATGCATATAGTAATTAATTTGAATAGTGAGATTTAATTTCGGGGAATTCACCAGACTTACGAATGGCTTAACTAAGGCCCAACGAAGGACCAATGGTCTTAACTAACCCAACGAGGGACCATTTGGTCTTAACTAAGCCCAACGAGGGATCAATGGTCTTAACTAAGGCCCAACGATGTGTCATTATTGGTCAAGTGCATGGGCATTGGTTCTTAAGTTTGATTAAGAGTAAGATTTTGTTTCTTCTTAATTTGCAAATAACCAAATCTAATATAACAGCATTTAATAGCAGCTGAATACTCATATCTGGGGTAGCCGCTACGGGAGCCGGCGGGGGGGGCGGCACATAGGGATGTTGCCCTAAGATTTTCAATTAATACAAAAGAGAAAGAGGAAGAGAAAGAAAAGGTTTAGAGACGTTTCCCCACGGAATTGGCACTAAAAATTGAGAAAAAAATAAATGGGTGGGGAGGTGGCGACCGAAGAAGCAACATAAATACCAGGAATGCACTACAAATAAAAAAAAAAAAAATTGAGGGGCGACCGAGAAGCTACCTATATACCAGGGAAAAGAGAGGGAGGAATATTTAGACTTGCTATTTGCAACTCAGATTAGATTTTAGGAGAGACAAATTGTGAAATTATGAGAATGTTCTGAAGGCTAAAATCGAAGAAAAAAAAAGAAAAAAAGAAAGAATAGTTAGTAGGCCTACTAATAGTTTCAAAGAATATTTGAGCAACTAAATCGCCGGACTACGATAATTCATACTTCTTTGGCCGTGGAAAACTCGTAAACAATATTGAGCTTTTACAGAGTTGAGTAAAAAAAAAAAACATGCACCATTATATTCAAACTATACATTCAGATTGGAAAGGTTCCCTTTTCCAACAAAATACTCGTAAAATAATATTAACAAATGTTAATAAATAAGACAAATAAACATATAATATTATGAATAGCTGTTTAAACAGAGTCTGAACCGGCCAGATATGGTGTCAGATTTTTGTTTGGACCGTGGGAATTTTTTGTAAACAATGCATTCAGGACGTGAAGTCAGAAATAAGAAAAAGAGAGGAGGCGAACGGCATTACTTGAAGTAGTAGGCCCTATCAGGGAAATTGTTCTGTTGGACACATTTATATAGGCATCTTTTCCTTCTGAACATCTCATGCTAATTAAAAAAAATTGTCTCCAAAAATGAACGTAAATATTTATTACGAATTTAGAATCTAAAAAAGATCTTTTTCTTTTAAGTTCAAACATAATGGCGGTATTCTCGAGCGTGACTAAAGTTAGTAGGCCTACTAAATACGTATTTAGTTACCTTGCTATTCACAAGGGTACTAACTCAAGTTGAGATAGTCAGGGTGATTAGATACGTCATCAGCTCCTAACTTTAGTAGGGTACTAAGTTAGTTTATACTTTCGTGAATACGGCCAATATTTTGAATTATTAAAGTTCAAGAGACTGACACCGAAATTAATCACCAAATTTCAAATTTGAAAATAATTTATCATTATAACAATAATAAATCGGATTCTTTATGTCTTTCAAAATATGAATAATAAAAACAATGACAAAGGGATCAGAATCCATGATCTACAAAATCTGCACATATCAATGTCATAAAAAAAATCATGTTAATAAATACAATGTAATTATATCAAGTACTTCGGTCTACAGGATGTAAAGGCATCAAACTGCTGTGTTCAAACATAATTATATGAGCTTAGCCTGGTTTCTTCTAGATTATTGTTCTATTTATTTTTTTCATCGACAGAGAAAGAGTGGGAAGAGAAAGAGTGCTGTACAGAGAGAGAGAAGAGAGAGAGAGAAGAGAGGGGGGGGAGGGGATGAGTTCAAGTTCAATTTATCTAACAAAAGAACTAACAGTACAAACGTAAGTCAGTGATCAGACATATAAATACATGATATGAAGCAAAGCTTGTGAGTGGGGCCTACCACTATTAAAGTGGAATATAAATATGAAAGAAAATTTGTCGATCGAGCAGTCGTTTTTTCCCTCAAAACAGAGATTGATGTGTGATGATTTGCACATACAAACAAGCACTGATAAATATAAACCACCATAAATTCTGATGATGAAATGTGTCATGCATGAACTGATGAGTGAAATGATGAATTCAGGGGCCGTGCGAGCGTTTTTCAAAGTGGAGGGGCTTGGCAACAAGTGGGGGGGGGGGGGCTGAACAGGCTAAATTAAAATGTAAGGTCATTTTTTTTTGCGTTTTGTAACGTTTGTGACAAAGTGGGGGGGTGCTGAAGGCCCACCCCCCCCCCCCCAGCCCCCGGTCCGCGGCCCATGTGAATTACATGGTGACAGTACCGTTGTGTTCTCCTTTCCCTTGGAAGACGATCTCAGGAAATGACGCTTGTTGTATTTTCATAGCTTTTTGGCCAAATTTGTTTATATACTTCATTTTTCATCATCATCGTCGTTTTTACATTATCAATTTTCAAGTTTTAGCTTATATATACCACGCATCATTAACATATTTTATTATCCTTATCTGTCAACAAATCGTAATTTTCATCACTATCACCATCATCATCGTTGTCGTCATTACCAAATATCAAGATATATCGTCTTTACCACGCATCATTATCATATGTTATTATTCATGTTAATGAACAATCATCATCCTCATAGTAGTATTTTTTTTTTAATCACTTCAATCATAATCATTATCAAAGTCGTCATTAGCAATATAAATTTATTGTAATATCCACGCACGCTTCAAAATATACATCATCAAATTACAAACATCATCGTCATCATCGCTATCATTTTTTATTTGTATAATATCACTGCCACTTGTCAAAAATCATCCATCATTAATCAAAACAAATTAAATTTAAGAAACATTAAAAAAAAGGTAAGTGAATACAGTACAGTACCACCCATGGACAAGTCTGCTTGCAAGATTACAAGCCAATTCCAAGACGATTAACCAAGTAGGTTATTTTCATTATCCCGTTATAAGTATTGTGGAGTAAAACTCCATGACTATACTAAAAAATCACTGGCGGGGCGTTATTTAGCCAAATTATTTTGAGTATTGTTTCATGTATTAAAGGGGAATCACCCTGGAATTTTATTTGGTCTTAAAAAATGAAGAAAATAATAGAAAAATAGTAGTGAAGAGTTTGAAGAAAAATCGACCAAAAATAAGCGAAGTTATGAATATGTAAGGTTTTGATTCTGCTGACGTCACGTGCGAGCAGCTCTCTCCCATTTGGTTGTGTATGTAAATTCCATAAATTTGTCTGTATTGTCATGCTCGTGATAAAGGAATGGACAGTCAATTTGAATTATAGTACATTGTATATGAACCATAACTGTTATGATGTGAGTCTGTCGACCACACAGGGTGACATATATTATTTCTTCTGCGAAAAAAATGACATTTTATGGAATTTACACTACATAACACATAGGAGATCTGCTCGCATGTGACGTACAGAATCAAACTTTGAATATTCATAACTTCATCATATTTTGGTCGATTTTCCCCAAACCTTCACTCATATTTTCTTTTATTTTTCTGCATTTTTTAAGACCAATAAATTCCAGGGTGAACTTCCCCTTTAATACAGCGTAAGTGAACATTTTTAAACTGCAAAACGAAATAAAAGTTGCTATTACAAGTAAGTCCTGAATTCTCTGGTGAATCCATGCAACAAAGTATGCATTTATACGCATGTTAGATAATAACTTAGAGGTCCATTAAAATGTGCATCGACAATTTTATTATAAGGATGTTGCAGGAGTTCCTATTTTGATATAAACCAGACCAGATTCCCAACACCCCTTCTTCTGAAAATATATGCCCGCGACAACGGTTGGACTTGTCCATGACCTAATTGTTTTGATCTGGTCGGTCACGCGGATATCATATATCAAAACACAACGGTGTTTGTCATAGTAACAAAAGCTGCTTGAATTAATTCAAGGCAGAAGTGACATGGAAAGCATCACTATTGCTTATAATCTTTCCTGATGATTTTGTCAAATGCGGGTATAGGCATGATAAGTTCTTTTAAAGCTGGGCCCTTTCTTCATTTTTGATTTGTTTAACTTCCAAGAAAGATAGATCAGGGTGTGGTGTTATATGATATTGCGTGCAGGCCCGTGTATACCCAGGAGGTACCTCCTGGTTATACCGTTACGATTGTACAAAAGAAAAGAAAGTTGTTCAACTTGTAAAAAAGAAAAGGGTTATTTACGTAGTCCTATTAATACTGTTTTATTATTCGTGAACAACAACCAACTCAAAAAAAAAATTGATGTAGGACAGATAGTGAATTTTTTTTTTGAATTCTTTTATTTGTATTTATTTTTGTTTATTTTTCTTATATTTACGAGTGCCCTTGTTCTTGTCCGTCTTACCTATTTTCTCTTCTCTTTTTTCTTGTGTCTTGATTAAAATGAATATAACCTGTGATAGAAGCGATCAAAAAATTATGCGACACGCTCAGCTTCCCTTTCTCTTTCTTTCTTTCTCTCTCTCTCTCGTCTCTCTCTCTCTCGTCATTCATCATTTCCGTCATTACCAATTTCAACTTTCATCGTAGGCCTATTACCGTTCCATCAACACCATTATATTTTTCATCAACATCAACAACATATTCATGCAACAACGTTCATCGTCATCTTTTTTTTTTATCACTTCCACTTTTCATCAACATCATTCATGAATAAAAAAATATCTAATCATTGTCATCACATGATATTGAAAAGAAATTTGTACTCTTAAGTTTGGAGATTTTCTTTTCTTCCCAAGTTAAGTTTATACACCGATTCCTCTTCTCGTAGACACATGCCAGGAATTCTTGTTCTTTTGTGTCCAACATTTACAAAACGTTGTTAAATTACAGAACGCTCCAGATAAAAATAAGCAAGGTCGTTGACCACTACTCCAGCATGTGTAATTTACACTTTAAAGAGATGCCGGATAACTTTGTTTTGTATCTGGTATTACGGTAGGCTGCGCGGATATATAATCATCACGACGCGTAGACATTGTCATTAGAAGACGAAAGCAGCATGACTGTTGTTTTACCATAGAAATTACGTCTATATGGTTTTACTGAGTTATTAAATTAAATTACATTAAAAGGGGGCATTTTAGGAGAAAATCAACGCGAAGGCGGGGTGGGGGAGGGGTTTAGAGACTGTCACTCGATTATAATACAAGGATAATATTTATAATGAGAAACAACAATGACAAAACAAATCATATTTTTATAGTCACAAACCATTTTTTGTCAAGTTCGTTGCGCTCATTTACATCACTCTGGACACTGATACGCACATACAAAACTTTTTGTCAATAACCCATAAAATGAGTAGTGTTTTCTCAGATCGTTAGATTACGACTGCCCACCTTGAAGATTATTTTTAATCCTCTTTTCCGATTCATGTTACGTGCCTGATGTTTGTTTGTTTGTTTTTTTTTTTCTTACTTGAATTATTGTTGTTGAACGTAATTGAGGAAATTTTATCAAAGAAGGACGCCAACCAATATGGAGGTGCCGCGACCGAGGCCTTCCCGTCCCTTGTCTTACTTTCGCCTGATCGACAAACTGGAAATTTTATTCTTGCTTGTTGCACTAGTGATGGGAATACTATTTTGTTGCCAATCAATATCAGGGTGGTTGTCTGGGCGTCTTATAAATCAAACATCACGCGAGGGCCGGGTGGGCTTGTTCGAATAGACCTTCGTGGGCAAGGGAAAAGAAGGATCCACGTGGTGTACCGCTATATACAGGTAGGGCAATATTTTTTATTAGTGTTACTGAGAATTCGGTATTATGATATAATTAAAGGAAAGAAAGGTTTGATAAAGGAGATAATAGTGATCTTGCTTTTGACGCAAAGACCGTCTTGTAAATTGAATGTTGAATTGGTATTGTTTGAGGGTTTTTTTTTGGGGGGGGGGGGGGGGATTTCGTTTATACATTTTTGTTGATGCACTTAGGCCTAATAGTTCCTGAAAATCTCTGATTTCAACATCTCGATTCAAAATTCTTGTAAATCATATAATTGTTTTAGGATTCAAAACAAGATTAAAGCATGGAAATACATTTTTAATTGCCTACTAAAATAAATATCTCAAATAGGAGATTGAAGGCATAGGCGATCGTAGCTTTATCTAATTTCAATTTGATCTTTTCCTTTTGGAAACTGAAGAACGAGATGAAGGACGGTATAATTTAAGCTTGGTTTCTCCATATGTAATAAGTACGGTATTGTATGTAATCGTTGGTGGGAATTAAGTAATTCTGGCATATGCGAGGCCGAGGGCGAAGGGAGTTTGAAGCGACGTACTTGTTGAATGCATTGTATACGCAACAATGTCTGAATATCTCCCTCTTGTAATTTATTTTATCGTGCCGTTTTGTTTTTGATTGTTTGTTTGTTTTCTTTCTCTCTTCTTGTCCCGTAACCCAAGCCGCCCCCCTCCTATATACAACGCTCAAAGCACTAACATTTTTGTGGTTGCCCTGTCGGGCAACCAGATGTCCATTTCCCGCCAAATTTGGTTGCCCGAATGAAAAATCTGGTTGCCCGAAAAAAAAACCCATTAAAATCAAAGATCTTTGTTTGAGTCACCAATCACACATAAACAGCTCATTATCATGGTTATGGCTCATTTTTTCTGGTTTGTGGTTTCATTAGTGTAGGTTCATAATAATAAATCATTAATCCATTAAACACAAAGACAAAGTACTAAAAACACCATAATCATTGGGGTATACGCCGCATATTTTTGCACATTAACAAAAAGTCAAAAGTTAAGCGTGCAGTATTGAGATAAAGGCTTGGGATCAACGCGTCGCAAAGACTTTTTCTAGATCTAGTTCTAACAAATTTTGTCAAAATATGAAGAGTGAAATCACACTACATACCTTTTATCAAGGTCCAAGTTACTGGAAATGCTCGGAAGAAGTAATTCATAAGGTTTTTTTTTCAGGTTAAAACATCGTATTTTGATGTTAATTGACCGCATGACAAATGTGCAACAATACCAGGTGAGGGTATTTAAATGCCCGAAGCACGGCCTAGTTCACTAGCCACGCACGGGTGGTCATGATGATCAAAACAGAATGCACAATTCACCTCAAATTCACAACAAATTATGCATCAAACATAACAATCACACAAGAAATATTAACCCTAGAATATACTTCCTGAGAAACCAGGTTCAGACAGCTCCAAAATAAAGCATAAACCTCTGATAAGAGCAGCTTTGCTGCAGTTTTCAAATTGAAAATAGATCGTCGCAATCGCATTGCTATATTGCGCAATGATCATTGACACTGCAATGTTGTAGTCTACTGCATGCAGAACCCTGTAATATGTAGTGTTAGAAAATAGAGTCCCGATGTATTTTCCTGTTGATCCTTTCTTTAATCTTCATTTCAGCGCAATGGTTTTGTTGTTTCTCATGTAAAACAAGATTATTTGGAAAGAAATTACTTCAATAATTTCTTGATTAATTTTTTTATTATTTTTTAAATAAATTATAAATTTATTTTTTTTTAATCTTTTTTTTTTTTTTTTTTTTTTTTTTTTATTTTTTTGGCGGGGGTCCATTACTTTATTTCTTATCATTTACTAAATTTTTCCCCCTCTTTTTTCAATCATTATTTCTCTTGAAACACGCATTTTATGAATACAATTTTCTCCATCAGACTCATGATGTTTTCTGACAAGTGGTATTGATCTCAAGACTAATACCCAGTCAACAGAGTGGAATGCAAAATTACCCGATACTGGCTTGATTGCTCCAGCCATTAACAAACTTTGCTGCTTCATCAAATATGATCCAAACTTTATTCTTCCGTCTCATTCTTATACTAGTTATCATGTTCTTGACCATCAACTTTATATCTCTACCCCCCTCCCTCTCCCAGATTCTCTCTCTCTCTCTTCTCTCTCTTTCTTTTTACATCTCAACACACATCACTTCAAAATGCGCACATTTTATTGCAAAACACACATCCACTACACATGTACATTTACGTAGCATACATAGTTTACATGCACACTCAATGCAGTTACGTTTAGTCTGGGTGTGTACTATGGTGGGGAGCGTGATGCGCGCCAAAGCACATCATGACGTTCCAACAATCGGCAGACGCTGAAAGAAAACACGTCGGGTAGCAGCGGCGGGATGATTCACAGGTCACTGCAGCGGTTTGTGGAAATTAATTTTTCCTCAGTCTCTTTTGAAAGATGGAAAAATACATTCTGCAGTCATCCCGCCGCGAAGCCCGTTCTACCCGCGGCGGGTTGGAGGTGATAATAAGTTTGGCTGTCCTTAATACAATGTAGTTGCTATGTCAGGTTAGAACAAAGCAATTAGAAATGAAGTCCCCTGATGCTGAATACTGTTATTGTGAGAATATTTGCGAAATTAATTTTCGCGGATTTCACGCAAAGATCGGCAGGCGCGAATTAAAACCCGCGAATATAATGGCTTACTTTCTTATGCATGTACATGTATCAATTGGGTTCAATTGCACGCTTTGAAACATGCAGTCCGAATTTAAGAACCTGTGCATGTGTTTTGAGGCCACTCGTTGAAAAAAATTAATCTCAGGAATATAACAACGAATAATGCACAATGTACATCTACATGTACATACCCCACAGGTGCCGGTAATCGACAACAGTTCATGTAGGCCTACACATAATCTGCCATTCACATTTTATTCCTCAAATTGGCAACAGCAATATTTTTATTCTAATGCTACATGCTTCTAATTATATGTGATGTCTTTGAAACCAACACACATGGTTAGGAACTTCAATGACTCTTTTTTTTTTTTTATTGCCAATTTTGATGAAACATTGTGATCTTCAATTTCCCAATGTGTTGCCAATTTAGGGATTTTAAAGATTATTCTTATTAATAAAATTCCTGGCATCAAATGCAGTATGG
Source organism: Paracentrotus lividus (assembly GCA_940671915.1). NCBI lineage: Eukaryota > Metazoa > Echinodermata > Echinoidea > Camarodonta > Echinidae > Paracentrotus > Paracentrotus lividus. The sequence goes on from CALNVZ010003426.1 coordinate 30,770,096, forward strand.
TTAAGCAAGAACAATGGGCACAATGTACATGTATGCAGAATATTTTTCTCTTTCTACTACTAATAATAATAATAATAATACTAATCATTTATATAGCGCCTTTTCTTTAAAAAGATAAAAAGCGCTCTGATAGCCTAGGAGTATTTTTTAGAGCTCTGAAACAAAAGTTATTGACCCAACCCACAAAATGTGGGACAATGACGCGAATGGGTTAACAAAATTCATGAATATTTCATGAGGGAGCCAAAAAGAAGCCACCTTGATTAGGGTTTCAAGGACATGAAGATGGGATTTCAAATAAAGAAATAGAGTAAAGAAAATCAGTAAACATATAAATTAATAGAATAGAGAAAAGATAAATCTGTATTCACTGTAGACATAAGTACCCTGTTTAAATTTCTACATTGTAGGGTTTTTTTTTTTTTGGGGGGGGGGATTGAAATTTGAGGGCTCACACATTTAGAATGGAGCCATGGACTTGACATGTTCATGTACATGTAATTCAGACAAAATTGGAGGGAAAAATATTAAGAACTATCATACTAATGTACTATAAAAGAGGGGGAATGAAAATACAATGCATAAAGAAAAGGGTAGAAAGAAGAGGAAGATAGCAAAAGAGAAAAATATGAGAAACCTGTGAGGCAGAAATCAGAGCACACTCTCTATACGCTCCAAATGATGAAATACCAGTAGCTCCTGAAGGGCTAAACAGATTGTCTTGTAATGGTGTCCTATTTCACAACAACACTCTCATTATGTTGGTCCAATTCACATGCAGTAAAACCAAGACGAGAGGCCCTATCAGAATATAATGCTAGGATTTGCAGCAAATTGGATTTCTAACATTTCATTCTTATTTTTAAAGTGTGAAGTGGATCATATTTTCCCCACCTCATTAAATGGGTGATTATCTGAACTAGGCTTTAGACTGTTTTTTTACAATGGATCCTAAATGCTGTCAGATCTCATAGACAAAAAAAAAAAAGTCTCAATGCTCTGTTCATTATGATAATTTCAATATTAGCAGAGACATGTTCTAATTAACAATATTTCACTGATGGGCATAATTTACCAAGTAAGGCTCTTGATTTACAACAAATGTAGTAAAGTACATGTACATGTACAGTATACAAAGGGATTCTCCTGATATCAACTTGGTTTGAATAAAAAATGTTTCCACATACATGTAACATTCACCTCATTGGCAGAGGGGGAGCTATGGAAATTCAAAGGGAAACATCATGAAAGCCTTCAATAACATGCATTTTAAAACTAAAATACAACATAGTTCTATACCAACGCTTCACTTTCTCATCAATACAACCAATATGTATTCTCTCTCTCTCTCGCTACGTCTCATTTCAAAATCCCATGATCCTTTCCAAGTACAGGCCAGCTTTTATATTGCATCATCCATCAGTAGATAAAGCATTCATTGATTTCTTGGAAGCTGGTGCCCGTTTCTTGAAACCGTCAGTCTCAGTTCTTGGACAACCCATAGGGACACATATTGTGGAATTAACACACGTTTCAATGCGATGTCAATGAACTTAGACTTATAATGAGTTTCGAGAAACGGGCCCCTGGCTACTTCAAGATATGAATGCATTGAAACAGTCATCTGGGATGCATTTCACAAAACTATACAAGTTCACTAACAACCCATCGCAGTGTGCATCAATTCATCATTGCTAGGATGTTGCAACCATCTCGTATTTTGGTGGAAATCATCTTTTTTTATTAATCTCCAGGTAATCAGTGAAGTTATATGTGCTGATCAATCCCAGGTCTTTTACCCCAAAATGACGCCACCAGTGTCTCAAAAAAAAAAGGCAATCACAAACATGTAGCTTGTTGGCCATAATTTTTTTGTTCTTGTGAACATTTGATAATTTTGAGATATGGGTTTAACAGCCAGCAAAGGTTACATAAATGTTAAAATGTGAGAGCCAAAAGGATAAACTTGTTGTGTACACCGCTGTTGGCTTTCAGTCGATAATTATATATAGATTTCATCTAGTTTATTTGGAATCAGAATTCTGAACTCCATATTATGGAGTCTGCGCTTGCAGACTATTATACTTAGCAGTGCAAAAAGTAAAAGTGCTCTCAAAACTCTGACCTGAAACCAAGCTCAGGGTCAATAGTTTCTCTTCCATCATTGCCAACCTAAATATACCAAACAAATGCAGGTGGCAAACTAGCAATTCAAATCATAAGAGCTAGATGGGTAAGTTAACTGTGAAAGTGGCGAAAGTGCGGTACCTAGGGTCCGGGGGAGAAGTAGGCAATTTATCAACCGAAGGCCATTACGGGGGATTCTTGCTCGCAACACAACATGATAATTTGATTTGCTTTGTTGGGGAAGAACACAGATAGTGAAAACAACATGTCCAATGTGATACCTTGCATCTAAGCTTTTATTTCATTATTCATGCTCCCTTTCAAGGTATTAAGCCGAATTGATCAACAGGTTTCTAACAATAGTAACATGATGGAGAGGTTTCCTATCGCCTCAGGTGACTTCAACAAAAACTAATTGGCCTACAATGTACTCACAGAATGGTACATTTTAGATACAATTCATTAAAAAGGAAGGGATTTGTAGAGAGTGATATCAGAGAGAAGAGATATAGATGGAGAAGAGCGGAGATATGTACGAAAGAGGTAGGCCAAGAATGTAGGTGCCTAGAACAGATATTGAATAATTTAATACTTTAATATTTATAGCACTTCATATCAAAGGGCCTATACTGGCAGAGACTCATGGGACAAAACAGGAGGTCCATGCCACGTCTCCAGCAGTCAATCCCAACACGTGTATTAAACTATTGGAACAATTCAATTCAAAAGGCAAATATCACAAAATATATGATCCAAGTATTCTAATGCACATGTAATGTAAAGATGGAAAAGGGAGAGGAAATGAATGAAAAATATTGATACAAAATTTTACCATTAAAAAAAAAAAACAAATTAGGTAAAATAATAAGCAATTGTATAGCATTTATCAAAAGATAGACAGAAATTGGAAAGGAATAATAGAATGACGACATGATAGACAGAAGAAGGAATATTAAGAATGAATGATAGCAAGATGAATAAGCCATAGCAATCCTGCTCTTCAAATCTTTAATATCAAACCCTTGAAGAGGCTGTAAATGTGCTGGTAATTCTACACAAGAGCTCTCGGCATCATGGAAGCGATTTCATATGAAGGAAAGGCCTTTTTGTCGCTTCCTATTCCGATAGGATGAAATCGATTCAGCTTTGAAGCCCTTCAGACTGAGCCAAGCTTTATGAATCCTGGCCACATAAAAGCTGTGAAATCTTGTGAGCCGTAATTCTCGCAATAGTTCTCTTATCTTGCAGATTAATGCACTGTATGATTTGACATTTGCTGGAGTGGATATTGCATTCATATTGTAATATTCATTGCCAAGCTTACATTTTTGTTAGGAATGAATTTAGATCATCTCCAATACAGTTTGCAGAAATATTTCATAAATTGTTGAGGTCCCTTTGAATGTAATGTAACCCCAATCTCTAAACCTTTTGCTATTTGAGAATGTTGCTCTGAAGTTACAACAATGTACATGTATAATTATATTAAATTTAATATAATTGCCAACATGTCTAAAAACATTACATGAACTTTTATAGTTCTTTGTCCAAAAAGTGTCTTCCGACCAGTTTTCCTTCAAGTGTGACATGTTTAAATATTTGGTGAGTTCTAAGGAACCTTCACATCATTTGCATTATCGACTGTCACTTCAAGAAAGTGAAGCTTCAGAATGTTGTAGTGAGAAAATCTGATTGACTCTCTATTTGAATTGTGAAACCTCTTCAGAACCTGAGTGAAAGCTGTATCTGCTTGCAACATCCAATTCCTCTTCCCATATCATATGCTAGACCTTAATACAGCCCCAGGGCTAGTGTAACTCAAATACAAGGTACCTCCTTTCTGTCATCTCCCAGTTTCAATCTTACCTTGCATTCAGACACAAAATATCATTGTACATGGACCGGCACACATTGTAACCCAGGAACGTGATAAAAAGAAAAAGTAAAAATGTGCATACAGTTGTGTATGTCCATATGTAGGGGTTCAGAGGGCCGCCTACATCTACATGTAGATGTAGATGTAGTTTCGCTGGAGAGGTAGACGCGTGAAGCCACTGGTCGGGGTCAGGTGGCAAAGCCCCTCAAAGCCCCTATAAAAATTTTACTATTTCATTTTGCATAAAGTTCAAATGAAATTCTTAAAAGATTTTATTTTTGAAAGAAAAAGGAAGTAAATTTCAAATAAAAACAAAGCGGAATTTCAAATGGCAGGATATCACTCCTGATTACTCTATTAAAAATTTATTGGTACAGTAGATGTCTGAACAGTCAGATCATTCCAGGCTCCCTTACTTTCTGAGCCCACATATCACAGCACCACTAATGCACAATGTACATACTTAGCCCTTTTTCCAGAGACAGTCTATTTGGACGTCAATTTCGTTTCCATAGCAATGGCCTAATGGATAGCCTATTTTCCTAACATTTTCCAGGCGAAATTCCCATCAAAACAGGGTGAGAGCCTGCCGCACGATTGAGATCAATTCTATTATGGAATCGTATTTGTATTGAAAGACATGAATCCATCCATGACTCCATGATATCTAGATTTGCTGGCATTAAGTGTATTTTACAGAGAAAAACATATCCAACCCACTTTCACAAAACCCTTAACCCAGTTCCAACATGATATCTCTGTCGCTTTACTTAAGCTCATATAACATCACCAAATCTGATAAGTTTGTAATTACATCCAAACCAACTCCAAATTGAGAAAATCTTCACCAGGGTAATCAGAACATTGGTGTGAATGTGTATAACATGTGTACCTGTAGAAGAAGCAGACTTTTATACATGTACATACTTTAAAGCAACTATACATTAAAAGAAAATCATCCAAATTTAGCTGAAATATAAACTCAATGGCCCGTATTCTGATAGCCTGGTTTAACTTAAACCTAGGTTAAGTGTAGTTTAACTCTAGTATGACTTTTAAATTAACCCCATGTTAAAAATTCTGTATTTTGATAGTGAATTTTAGCTGCCAAACTTCGCTATCGGAATACAAAATTTGTAATCTTGGGTTAAATTAAAAAGTTAGACTAGAGTTTACCCTTAACCTAGGGTTAAGTTAAACCAGGCTATCAGAATACGGGCCAATTTGTTTATGATTGTTTACCTTTTTTAGTGAGGTGGTTCTGAACTTACAGCTCGAACCTGGGACATGTACATTGTCTCAGTAATTGGTATGTATTGGTATATTTTTCTGGCGATAAACTACTCAATTTCTATCTAATGTGAACAGGGACTTAATTATTTTAGCATGCATTTTCAGGCACTCTGTGGGACCATTTGATTGATCACTTGAATAATGTGTGAGAAGGAAAAACAGATATAGCTTCTAGGTTTCCTATTCATTCGGTTCACAGTACCAAGAAGATTCAGAATCGCATAAATAATTACAGGTGATTTCTCTGCATCTAAAATGTGTAAGTAGAAAATCTATTAGGCAATGGACCTTACTGAATTATTTCAAATATAGAACTTTGGAATTTAAATAAATATATCATCCAAATCATGTGAAATTGTCAACGAATCTTAATGTTCTTTGTTTATATTGGGGGAAAATGCCAATTTCTTACATGTAACCCCCCCCCCCCCTCCCCTCCCCCATAAATAGTTATTCATCAGATCATAAAATATTCCATGCATGTCATTGTTTTGGTCATTCTCATGACATAAAATTAATTTCAGAGAGGCAGTCCATAACGCTGCTCTGAACTCGTAAATATTTTCATTAATTAAATCACAATGTCAAACTGTCTGTACAGATATCATTTGCAATAAATCAAATGAAATTAGGAAATCCATGAGCCTTAGAGCTTTAAAAAAATATCTCTGCATCCAGTTTTCTGCTACAAGGATTATCATACTGTCATACGTAAAATATTTGTTCATTCTTTACACTGGAATTGAGGAGAGCCAACAAGAGGACTTCTTTGGATCCACCCATTTCGGCATATATTTAGGCCCTATAGTCAACGTTGCCTAAATAAAAAGTTGAATCCGCAGTTTGTTTATAGTCAAATAATCACCCAAGTCAAAGATCTTTTCAGGCCATCTTCTCTTGTTTATATTCTATTGTTATTCATTGTTTTCCTTACAGTGGAAATTAATATAAGTATCTTTAATACATGTACATGTACATGTAGCCTTCAAGGACATTTCATATCAATATAAAGATTACTGTAAAACATTTCCTCCTAGTTTTGGTATGAAAACCAAGCATTATTCATGTACATGTAGGCTTTTTAGCACAATTTACTGTTTGCTCATAAAATGAATTGCAACCAACTATACATGTAGGCCTACATGTACAAATTAATGTACATTGTACATGTGATGTAGGCATATAACTATATAGCAAAGACTATTTGAGCAACGATGAGCCAGCTCATGAAACCACATAGAACCATGGGTGTATACACCAATGTATCATTCATCAGTCTTTGTTTACAGGAATGCCTGACTAATAGAGATTGGTCCAATAATGAACCAGTGAGGGCTCTTTGTTTATTTTAGGTGTCCATGGGTTGTTTGCTCAATACCAAATTAATTCTGATATCAAAAGTACAGTATGAGACCCAAGGGTTTGATTGATAGTATCAAAATAATAATACGCCCATTAATTGCTTTGAAGATGAACTGCTCTAATAATGTTTAGGGCCTACATGTACATGTACATGTACAATGCATTCATGTCTGCATTATATGACAAAATACTTTAATGGAGTAGTAAAATCTACCTTAAAGTGAACACAACCAAAAAGGTCACAAAGGCGATGTTCAAAAGCATGACATAGTGATAGATCATTCTTTTCAGCCTAAATCTTGGCCTAATCCTGCTGATTTTAGGATATCCTGTATTCAAGACCAAAGTGACTAACCCACTAACCTGAGCTGCACAGAATGGTCTGGAAATCCATGCGATCCATTATAATTTTAATGTGAAAAGGTTAATCTGTGTGTGTATATTGTACATGTACAATGTAGGAGGTTGATAGATCAAAATTGAGATTTTGAACTACTGTATTTTAATAAGCCAATACTTTTGCATTAAAGATATTTTCACGATTTAGGACTAGTTTGGGAAATTCGTGAGCGGATAATTTCGTGATTGTTGTGATGTTTTCATTTATACATGTAGCCTTTTGTTTTGCGAAGATGGAACAAAAATAAAACCACATCGAAAATGTAATCTACATGTAATTGTAAACGTTTTTGGGAATGGTTGGTTAAATTTTTTCCAACAAACATAGAGCAATCAGGTACTATAGGCATACAGGGAAAATGTACAAGACTTCAAATGGATATTATATGTCCTGCCTACATTGTACAAAATGAATAAAACACAACAAATACAAGACTGAAGCAATCCAAATCACAATTTCACTCAGAATGAATGTTCATTAAACATGTACAATGTGTATGCATGACATTTATTCTAAATCTTGGAGGCACAGAAAAGGTTTTGGTAAAGCAAGCCGCTCCAGCAGTGTCATTTGAATTCTTGATGGCGCAACCAATCATGCTTGGGATGAAAGGAGATTGCCACAAATTACGGAGGACCCTCGTCCCAGATGAAATCCAATTTGGGCTTGATATTTCTGCTTCACCTATGAAGTGGACCTCATCTAGACTAGTCTAAAGATCAGACCCAAGTCTGGTCAGTTTAGTCAGATTTTGCCTATATGTAGATGTACTTTGACGATGCAAATTAGCAATCTTTTTGCAATCTGCTCTATGAAGAGTGCTCATACCGTTTTGAAATTTTAAAATTGCAACAAAATTCTAAGTTGAAATGGAACTTTTGGATTTAAAAATAAATGAAAAAACAGGGGAAATGTCTCCTCTTTGTATACAGTAGCCATGTATTTAAAATATCACAGAAAGTTCTTCCAAGAAATATAGAAAATAGGATGAAATAAAGAATAAATGATGAGAATACATACATGCCAACTTTAATCAGACTAGCAAATACAATGATGTGACAAATTGATTGGAAGACTAGAGTACATGAGGCAATCCATACATTAATTCTTGGAGCCTGTAGATGAGTGCATACTAGTGCTTCTTGTCATGAAGGCACTTTGCCAAAATTTAAAAGCATCATTTCATAAAATATCTCAAAACCCCTAGCTGTAAGCCTTTATAATTAAACCAGGCTGCATTTTAAGTACCTCCTCTTCTTTTGTCGCATGATGAACTGCTTCCATACATATATGTATGTATGCAGCCCAACTCAAAATCACATAGGATCTTTATAGTTTAAAGTTGCAACTTGACAGACTCCCCTTTAGATTCTTCTAGTTTTTCAAATGTCAACATTCGTAATTTTTGTCTTTTTATCTTCTCTTTTTATTATTATTATTTAATGGTGATGACAACATTCTCTGGAGGATTTTGATAAATCTTTAATAATGGAGGTTTGACTCTGTGTTCTCCATCACAGATACAGTTTTCTTTTTTATAAATTGTCAGAATCAAGATATTGCAAAGAGCACTCTAAATGATTAATTTCCTATCAAGACTGCTCTAAGAATACATCCCAAACTCATGATAATCCCCCAGGACTGGAAGAGAAAAATTGCCCCCAAACTGTGTAATTTGTAAATTGATTATTTGACTCTCTCTCTCTGATAAATAAAAGTAAGACAGTGTTCAAATTAAAATTGTATCATTTCACTTGCATGGATTCATATCAAATTATAAATTTGCTATTTTTTAAGACAAATTATTAACCCTATCTCCTCTGACACCAAATGTTAATGTTCTAACGACAACCAAAATCAATTTCAATTCCAGACACAAAATGGAACAGGTAAGCCTTCATGTACTCGCAGGTAAACACAAGAAAAAGGGAATAATCCTTCCTTTTTTTTTTCCTTCGAGGTATCTTTAGAGATTTTTCTTAAGCCCTACCACACTCTCCATACAATGCACTTTTGTATATTTTTGTCCCCCGTCAATCCCCTTTTCCCTCCATACAGCAGTAATTATGAAGAGAGGTTGTACTGATGTCCTCAGGACACAAGTACATGACCTGAATCTTGATCTCTTCTGGAGTTGTCTCTCTAAAAGGCATGATGAGTAGGGTGCTTGGACTTGTAAAATATTACAGATAATGAATTGACATTATGACATCGCTAAATACCACTGAATGGAAAACATGAACATTTTCATGTGACCTTCATGCATGTACATGTATATAGGCAGGCAGCCTTGAACTACGATAAATATTATGCCTCTACCAAAGACTGCAAGTGACCAAAATTACATGTACCGTAATATTGCTATCCCTCTCAGGGTTTTACCTAGATCTGTTAATGAGACAAGTTTAACTTGACATACATCTAGGCATATTTGTGCTGTAAAAATAATGTCCACACAGTTGCAAACAGATTATCTGCCCAAAGACGGATTATAATGGGAATCCAAAACAAATCTATCCTCCACTATATTTGTTGATGAAGCTGTCTACAAATCTTGGAGGAAAAATGCCCCGTAACTCCAAATGACATTTACTTGAAGTGCAGCTGAGACTATTTCCTAAAATTGAACTGACATTTCCCTGGAGGTAAAGTCAAAGTAACACAAGCATGATTGCACAGAGGCAGGAAGAAAGAATGATTGTGTCATCCTAATCACTGTTTCCTTGCTGTAATATTTAAAGAAAATATTACACAAGCTGAGCTTTTTGCTGTTTTTATTTCATGACATTTTCTCTTACACATTCTTCCTTTTTTGATAAAAGTGCGAATATATGTACATTTAAATACTTTTAACTCACCCCCTTTTGTTTTGACGCCACCCAATTCTAAAAATAATGCAAGTGCTAATAACTTTTAAAATACTAATACGTCTCTACAACAGTATTTTCTAGTTCTAAAAGAAATTTTCCTTGACTTTCAAAACTATATTTGAGTGAGGTGGTGTCATCTTCAAGGCAAAAAATTTAATATTTTGAGGGCCAAAACTTGTTTTTATTTGAACCCCCATATCTTTGCCCCTTTGATATAACCTAAATTGCTCATGAAATTCCCTTTAAAAATATATATAGAGTTTTTTTCATTTTCGTTAAAAATATGCAATGCACGCACAACATAAACGTGAGAAACCTTCACAATTCACATGTTAGATTTACAAAGATGTAGTTTGGATAAAGCACTGGTTGAACATGTACATGTACAGAGAAAGTTGAATACAATCAAGATTCAGCCGACGATCTTTACACCACTTTTAACATTGAGCAGCTGAGGCCCTACCATTACCATACCCACCCCCCCCCCCCTTACCATCAAGGACGGCACTCTCACAGGGATACTCTCGGTAGATCAATGGTGGAGTGGTTAACCGAAAGAGGCTAACACCATCCACGTCTCAGGAGAGATGGGATTTTTTAATCATTGGATCTGACGCATTTCCTTTCAAATATGTATTTCACCTCATCTTTGGGCTTCTACACTTTTTCACAAGTATGATCAAATGTAAAATGCTGTCGACGATTTGAAAAAAGAATATCATAATCAAATACGTCTCAAAGAAATCCATGTAAACACAACACTCTCTAACTTTTGAAAATCTAGATGGCTTTTATTTACGACATTCTTTGAGCAAAAAATAACTGAAAACAATTCAATTTGTTGGTGGAAGGGAAAATCACTTTCAGAGTTTGTTTGGTTTAGTCATCGTATGTATATTGGAACATCCTTCAAATATAAATTTAAATGAACAAAAGTATCACTATCAATTGGTAGAATTTCTTTTGCTCAAAAGCTCATCCTTCAAATGAAAAGTAGATAATATTTAGGTTGATGTTAAAACTCAATATGTCATTTGAAACGGGACCCGATTCCTTGATGAATGATGAAAATACACATCTCTTTTCCCTCATCTTATCCATTTCTTTAGATTCAGTGTAGACAATTACTCAAGTCAGGAGACAAATGTGTAAATATTAGACGAGTTTTAAAGAGTCTTCTGGGCTGGAGGGTAGTGTAAATATACACCATGACCAGGCTTCATCAGCAGTCACTAGGCACAAGACGTGACCAAAATGCACACAGAAACCCACAAGTTTGGTTTCATCTCTTTTAGTAGGTCTAATGGCAGAATTTGAAGATCCTACTGAATGATTTAAACACTGGTCTGAACACAATGATGACCTTTCTAATAAAATTCAACCACGATGGAAAGTAATTATTGTGTCAATAGTCGGTAATAAATGGCTAGAGAAATTTCACTGACTTGTTATGCAAGCAATTGATGAATACCCAACCACAACAGCAACCTGATGTAACAAATTGTTTTGTGTACTACAATGTAAGAAACATATCTTTATTTCATATTTTTAAGTTTATCTTCAATGAGCAATTATGTAAAAACATAAATTTAAAAAAAATACATATATTACAATGTACATGTACATGTAGACATCTGCTACAAAATCAATGAAATCAAATGGCACTTTTCAATGCGCTGTACATAGGAATCTAGCAGCTTTACACTTTTCTGCATTATAATTGACAGCGGAAATGGAAATAATGCGTGTTATGCATGCATGGGCCGTTACTTGCCCCACTTCGAGACATGCTTGTACATTTTAAAGAAGAGAACGTGTCTGTCATAGTAGACATGTATTAGTATTTCTATAGACCTCATTGAAAATCTTCCATTCGATCAATTACATTCTGTTTAACTGCATGAATTCAAAAGCAAACGCATAAGCATCAAAAATCATATTTTATTAGCGATTTTTTTTTTTTTTAGCAACAAAAAAGTTCTTCTCTCTCTCTCTCTGTCCGCTCTCTCTGTTTGTGCCTGTGTCGTTTTCTCTCCATAACTCTTTTTAATTCTTTTTCTCTTCATCTTGCTCTAACAGCCTATTTTCACTATTTCTCTCTGCTGTCTTTTTGTGTCTTTCATGCAGTTTATCTGCTGAACAATATGTACTCTACAACGCTCATTGTACAAAAAATTTCTTTTCCACACTTTTCCAAGAAGCTAACACGTTTTCAAAGGTTCATTGTCAGTTCTCATAATGTAGCGATCTACACTATACACGATAATGCATGGGGCCGTACCACGAAGCCGTCATAAGTCTAAGTTCTTGGACAAACCATGGACACGTGTTGTAGAATCAGCACACGTTTCAATGGGTTGTCCAAGAACTTAGACTTATGACGGTTTCGTGGTACATCCCCCAGATCACAAATAGTACATGTACTCACCTTTGAATTTTGATCGGATGTTCGCCAGTTCTTTGTTAATTCTCTTGATTTCAGCTTCTTTGCTCTTACCTGTAAAGAGATGAAATAAAGGACCATCATTCAATAGTACAAGACAACTTGACTCAGAATCAATATGAATTACATGTACAGTACCATAATGTTATTTGAGGAAGATTTTAGAGAGCCAAAATCGATTTTAAGATGGTCCACTAAACACCTCATGTAGCAAAAAAAAATTCTTCATTAAATACAGTGATGGGCAGTTCCAAGGTAACGGAGTGACATTCAGAAGCAACATTTCAGCATTCAAACAAGTTTATCATCCAAGCTTTAATCTTTATTTACAAAGATATGGTTCATGACAAATGCTGATGGTATCCTCTTTTCAAAATGATAATTTTTTTTATAGCGATCCTCTTTATTAATGAGATATGAATATTCATAATCATGGTTACGGAGTGACGCCAAATGGACATGCATATTTGAGCAGAAAACATTTTGCTTAAACTCTGTGAAATTTAAATGGCTATCACAATTTTGAGTTATTGATTGGATTCTATATTATTCTAGGTATAATATGCTACCTTGCATAAAAAAATTGGTTGAATATTTTGTTAATTATGGCTTAAAACTTGAACCCTTGTACGGTTACGGAGTGACGGTTACGGAGTGACGTCTGGTTTCCCGGTCTTTTTCGTGAGGAGAAATGCATTATAAAGAAATATTAATACCAAAGTTTGTTGGAGTAGACCATAAAAATTACATTAAGCCAAAAAAATTGGCAAAAAGTGACGAGATATAAGAATTAGAGGCATTTAAAGCCCCATAGTCCCATACGTGCAAATTTGGGTTTGATCAATCATTCAGCGCAAGAATACTGAATCGCAAATTTTTTAAACTTAAATGATTGGTTGTATTGTAAAGAAGCCTTTGTGGTAATTTCAGATCCTAATTTGCATTTTTAAAGGCACAGCGGCACATTGAAATTTCAGCTCCATGTCCTGTTTTGCTTGGAACTGCCCTGATAATAATTTCCTTTTCAGATTGACAATTTCTATGCATTTAGTTTTTGCAAACTTTGTTTAATACTGCAATGGAAAACGATTAAGAATTGTCCGTTGGCCTTTGCCTTTGCCTATTAGTGTATGCTATACATTTGTACACATGTACATGTAAATGAAACATCAGATCTAGGCAGGGGCACTGGGGACGCGCGACACCCACCCCCCCCCCCCCCCAATAATTTGAAAACTACCTGTTGATTTTTGAAGAAAAAAAAAGCATTTGGAAGCAACCCTCTTTTCAGCACTGGCACACACACACACCCCCCCCCCCCACACACATAAGTATTTTCAAATCCTGTATGCACTACTGTTGTACATGTATGTGACCCGCCGCCACAAAACAACCTACAAAAAATTGAAAAACAGAGTAAATTTTGAAAGAAGCAAGTTTTGCATAGGAAAGGAGTTTTCTTGCATGATAAGTTATATATTAGAATTCAGTGAACTACAAGTGTTTGGTCTCTTTGTAAAGCTTTGAATTTCCAGCTTCAGAAAACAAATAATACTCAAATATTAATTTTTTGCGACTTATTGGTGGTTTTGAGACATCTTTTATGGGAAATGGCCTATTGAGATACTCACAATTCCTGATATCAGAGATGAAGACGGCTAGGCCGCGCATCCCATCTCCCTTTACAGCTGGCATGGTTATGTCCTCCTAAATCTTTGTTCAGGAACAATTCTTCCACTTGACCCAATTCAAAGGTGGATACTCTTCTTCTGTGCAACAATCCTGCAAATATATGAGAGGAACATTATTTAATTATGAGTACTTTTTTCTTCTCAAAAAAATTATAAAAATGTTGATATTGGAATGCATGGCATACAGTTCTACTCTGCACACCTGCAATTATGTCTGATGTTTACAGCAAATACAAGGAACAACCACATCCCTTTTCAATCTCTTTGAAAAGCTATTAAAAAAAAAGAGATACAATGTATAAAATGGGGGGGGGGTGGGAGCTGTCTGTCATGTAAAAAGCAAAAAAGAGAAAATATTTGTCATGGAATTACCCTTCCTCATTAACCAACTCAACATCCACCTGCTCCTACATGCACAATGTCAAAATATCAGATTGTGTTTTCTCCATAGAGAGGACGTAAGTGTACCCAGGTAAACTTTAGTAAAATTATGCTCCAAATTCTTTATTGTCCGAATCGGATATTCTTTTTGCCCTTTTCCCATGGGCTTGGCCCGCCGCTGAGCAGCGCCAGATGGACGTTGCTCTATCCCCCTCTTGTTGAACGCCAAACAGGGAAGCAACAACTACCATTTTTTAACCTCTTTGGTATGACGCGGCCGGGGATCGAACCCACAACCTCCCGATTATTAGGCGGACGCTCTATCCACTGAGCCAACACATCGGGGTATATACATGTACAGGAGTAAGGTAATCCTGTATATTTTCTAAAGTCTCACATTTGTCTTCCATCTTTATACATCAAATTTAGGAAAACCTTCGCATTTGTGGCTGTTCATAAACATCACTATACCTCACATGACAGAATCAACATCATTCCTCCACCTTTGCATTTGTGGCTGTTCATAAACATCACTATACATTGTAGTTATGTTCACACGGGACCATCGGGGTTTTAGTCCTCAAGAACAGTATCCTTAAGAATTTAAACACCGACGGCTTGTTCCCGAGTTACGTTCACACGGGGTGCTTGTCCTCGAGAACAGTGTCCTCGAGGACAAGCGAGCGGCTCGATGACCGAAAGTACAAGTTGTAGGTAGCGCGCGCAATTCATTTCCCCCTACGCCGCTCCAGTGGGGCCGGAAGTTTAACCTATGCAAGGGGTCACTCTTGTCCTCGAGAAAACTAACTCTAAGCTGAAATCCCGTCCACACGGTCAAACGCGCGATCGGGGACCACCCACTGCTTGGAGTTAACTTGGAGTTAAGAGTCTTAACCCTAAGATCTGTCGAGAACATAAACACCAAGTTGTCCTCGAGAACATAAACACCAAGATCGTTCACACGGGCCTTAACTCTATTAAAGTTAACTCCAAGTTATCCTTAAGGACTATGTTCTTAAGGATAACTTGGAGTTAACTTGGAGTTAAGGCCTACCGTGTGAACGCTACTTATACCTCACATGACAGAATCAACATCATTCCTCCACAAAGGAGCTTGACCAGGTGATACAGTTCTGAACTTCATAATATGGTAGGATGGCAAATAAACACAGGACATCCCATAACCTGACACAAGGCATCCTTGCCTCACCATGCTCCCATTTTTTAAAAGTGGGGTCCACTGATTCATTAAAAAAGATATATTTTGTGACCAATTGAACACACCCATCAATATGAATTATAAAAACTCAGGATTATGCAACATGCGCATTAGCAGATATCCGATTTCCGTTACTTGACGTGTCAAAATACATGTGTACACATGTGGAAGAAAAATATTGTGATGCAACATTTTTGACAGATTCCGCATCAATCACAAGACCATACATTACTCCATAGACCATGAAATTCTAACAAGTAATTGTAAAAGTGAAACATTTTGTGTGATTATTTTTTTTTGCTCTGCGCATCAGAAAATGAATTTTATGTGGTTTTATTTTTGTGGACGATCTAGTGCATTGAACCAAATTTAGCTGCCACGTGGTCAAATATCTTTGCCTGTTTTAATTTTTGTGCTTAGTAGTATCACTAGGGTTGGGCGAATCTCAACTTTTTTTTTCAAACAAGTTGTTTCTATAGTGAAATTTGATGTAGAAACTGAAAATGACAATTATTTTTGCATATGATGTCGTCTTACGTCGCTAAAGTGCAAAAAACCAAAATGGCCGCCAAAATGGCGTATTATGCCCAATTATCATACTTTTTATAGGTATAAACCACTTTTATTACGTTTTTATATGGCTTTTGGATGTCAGGGATCCCAACATGATTAATCCAACATGATTAATCCTACCTAAGTTGACTGTTAGTGTAGTTTGGTAGTTAGTTTCAGTCAATATCGAGCAAAAATCACCTCATATCAAAATCACTAAATAACACCTCTAACACATACTAGGTACATTAGGTCATGATAAAATTGTCAGATTTGAGCTTTTAGACCATCAAAATCCATAAAGAAACAAAATAAAACCGGTTTATACCTATTAAGTGTGTGATGAATGGGCAAAATACACTATTTTGGTTTTTTGCACTTTAGCGACGTCAGACATCATCGTACACAAAAATAATTGTCATTTTTGGATTCTACATCAAATTTGACTATAGAAGCAACTTGTTTGAAACAACTTCTCAAAAAAAAGTAATTATTTGCCCAACCCTAGTATCACACTGTATGAAATTTGTGAAAATATTACACTTTTACAGTAGATCTACATGTAGGTCAAGATCAAGTCGAACACGTGTTATATTACCCTCATGTCGATTGTCAAAATAATCATGACGAAGATCTAGTCTGACGCATGCCTATATATGTCTTGCAAAAAAACTGATGCTAATATTGGGTGAATACGCGTCAGTGCCTCGCTCCCGGCTGCATTCAGTGCAGGTGTAAATTTATGCAGTTGGAAAACATTCTCCAGCGGAAAGGAAACTGTTCGCTAGAGGGTATTCATTTGTCTCGCAATCTACTATGGTCAACAAGGAAATTCATGATCACTCTCGCAAAAAGTGATCACTAGCTTACAAGTTCACAAGCTTTCGAGTGCCGCTGCAACTCTTTATCAAGTGACGAAAATTAACTGAAAACATAGTCTATTTATACGAATCCCGTGGATCGCACCGCACCAACGCGGAACAATAGGCAGGCGTTAAGCCGCTACGTGATTGGTCGGGCGTTCACCAATCAGCGCGCCGATGGTACCTTCTCCTGCACGGCTGTTTCCAGCAGATCTTCCTTCTCACCTCTGTTTACCTTCAAGACTCCGCTCTCAACTTATGACAGGCACCTACGTAACCCAGCATAGAATGAACACCATTGGAAAATCCTGCACTTCCACATATAGACTTTGCTCAACAGAGGATGAAAACTCCATACACTTCGTTGCCTCTTCAGGGCATAAATTTAACAACAGCCATGCCGTCAATGCCCTGGTCACTGGCCGTGATGCCCACGGGAAAACAGATCAAGTCACAGCCATTTTGGCCATGCCTTTTTTCTAAGCTGGCCGACATGCCCTTTTTTAATAGGAAATTTATTGCCCTATCATGAAGGACTAAAATGTCAACAATAAAATGGGAAATATGTCACTATTTTGTCACATTAAAGTCTCAAAAAGCAATACAGACCATAAATTTTATGGGATAATCCTATACAGAGATCATGGCAGAGCTCCCCACGACCTCCTGGGGAGTTAATGGCCGTCTGACAGGAGTTGTAATAGCAAGCCATCCCTGTTTGTTTAAATCCCACTGGCCTGGGTTTTGGTAGCCCTGGAACGCTGCCACGAAGTAAACATATTCATATGACCCAAGCGCACCGTTTTCCCCAACACAATGATGAAATTTAACCCTCCCCCCCCAAAAAAAATGGTTATAACAAATGATACATATACATGCGATGCCACTTACCTAAGCATACCAGCCGGAAATGGTGAATTAAAAAAAAGATTAATACCTCCCGGAATACATGTAAGAAGATTTCCTTTGGGTTTCCGTCAGTACCGTAAATTTGTCCGATCCGCCATGTTGATTAAGCAATATCCATGATGCATGCATATTACAAAGACAAAACTTCACCACGAATCGTTGTACTGGAGAAGTCTGGAAATTTTGACCCCCAAATGTCATGTCTGATGAAAAGCCAAGTAACAACACCGTCGGATTTCAATAAAGTGTAGCCCGCACACTTCGTGTGTGGGCTAGTCGTAGTAAGGGTTTTGGTAACTATACACAGCCACGTTGCTCGTCAGTTCCCGTCACTTTGCGACGGGGGCTGGTCAGTTTAGGGTTTTGGATGAGCTGGAACGTAATTACAGTTTTTATTTTTAAACAAATCTGTCAGTATGTAAACAGAATGTGATGTTTACATTATATGGACAGCCAAACAAAATTTTCATAGCCAAATCCCTGTGGAAAGGAATTTTGTGTTTTCCCCAAACAGAAAAGGGGATATTTTTAAACAGAAAGTCACAACCCTTAGAAAGAAAAAATGGCCTTTGAAGCCCTTTTTAAAGTAGACAACTGGAGAGTCAAAACTGCTTTTAACTCTTTGCACGCCACATTCATTTTAAGCAGAAAAAAGAAGACTTTTCTCTTTAATTATTAAAAATAGTAGAACAATATTTGCTTAGTATGAACTACAAGAAATTATGCCGCAGACCCAGTCCTAGCATTATCAGTGATTTTCAGATCTTTTAGCCACCATTACAGAGAAAATGAATTATTACGATTGTATAGATAATAAGTACAATTGTGACTATAGTCGAACTTGCAGCAAGAGTTAATTGCAACAAAATTCATACCACTGCAACGAAAAATCTTTACTGATTCAAGAATATCTAAACCCTGTCAAATCTGTTTTAGATCGGGAGTTATCACCTTTCAAAGAAGGGCCCCCATTTTCAGGCTTCAGCGATACCCCCCCATTTCAGGCTAGAGACCGCAAGGGCGTCGAGATTATGACGTCACACCTTGGGACCTGTACCGTGTCCACTGTATGCACGTATATACATGTATATCCTGCACTGTGCTATATCGCGTACATTGCACAATCTGATTCTTGAAAACTTTCTTTCTCTCTTCTCATCTCATGCTTCTCCCAAGCCCTGACTAACTGGTCAAAGGTGATATCTCTTGCGACTGTTCTCTACCATTTATCTATATATTTATGTTAATCCGTTCCAATGATGTATTATTTTTCATTATATTAACATATAATTAGAAGTATCCTCAGCACGAGAGTGAGTGAAAAAAAAAGATAATAAAACAAAGTGACATTGTTTTCATTGTGGACTGTTCAAATCACACTTTTAGTTTTGTTGTCATATATGACAAATTATTGTAACCAATAATCCTATATATCTATATGATAAGCTATAAGGTTATCATAATCTTGAAATTGTTCATTTGGTTTTGTAAGTCTTTATATTATTGTGCTGTGCAGATCCCGAGATAATTTCATCCGTTAGCTATGTAATTCGTCCAAACTTTTGGATGGAATACGTCGCTCCTTAGTTCTTCAGTTACAGTATGTGACCTTTTTTTTTCATGGTTTTAGATACTGTTCAGAATGAAATAACATTATTTTTGTAGATTGACCTTGTTGCAATGAATTTGACAGATTTTGCATTTGTGATAAAAACAGCAGTCTTACGAGAGACGACTGTATATTCCATCCGCTCCTGCCGGACTGATATACACTACCCCATCCCGTCGCGTGTGTAAGAATTAAGCCAAACTAAATTAGTAGACTGTAAATGTTGCAAACAATTCAATGCTTACATCATTGATTCTTAAATATTCTGTCTCTTCAATATATATTGATTTTATTTTAAGGAAGTTTCTGGTCTTTTAGCCATTGAATTTCGATAAATAAGGAATTTTGGAGGAAATGTGACATGACCACTTCGTCAAATTAATGATGGTAATGTTAATCCGTGTAAGTTAGTTGGGAAAGTCATGACGGTGGCATTATATTTTGCTCTAAAACCTTATTTGGAGGGATTCATATTTAAAAAAAAATCATATTAAAATCAATATAGTTTCAACACAGAATAAGTCTTCTTAAGAATGAAGTCGCTATAAATTTACGTTGAATTTTAAGCATTATATCTCCCAATGTCAATGGGCAAATTAAACGATTCACCAACAACCAAACGGGCCGCACCGTTCCAGGCCCCTCGGTGAGAGATGAGCAAGGCAATTCGTGCTTTTATCATGATTGCAAACTCTTCAAAATCTATCGCAGCAAGTTCAAATCTACAAATTAATCACAATCGTTAACAATATCTCAAAACACGATATTCTAAGGATATACAACCCTGTATTATTTGTCCAATGATGAAATCAGTTGTGATAAAAGAGCCATATTAATCCGAGACACAGCAGCTATAGTAAGCTAGTACAGTGCGAGCAAGCTGTTTACGTGTATACGTATATATGCATCAAGCTGCGCGCGCAAACTCAGATCAGCTGGCTGTTGTTCGAGCTGTCCAAGGTGCGACGTCACAAACTAGGAGCTCCTCCGCACGCCGATCGGCCATTTTGGGGCGGATTAAACAAAAAACGCTAAAAACCATTTACAGCTATTTCTGAGAGATTCAAGTCATTTTCAGCATGTCAATCGTAAATAAAACGAAGGAAAATCTATTCAGTAACATGTAATTTGGCCATTATTAGCAAATATTGTGTATTTTCTCCGTGTGTCTACTTTAAGAGAAAAAAAAATGGCCGTGGATGCCCTTTGAATTGGAAAAAGGGCCCTAATTTTTTTTGGGGGGGATGGCCTTGCCCTAAAAGTAACGAAATTTAAGGCTTGCTCTTTTTCAACCCTCGAAACAGAGCAACTGCACTCACTCGTCAGATCCTTGCACTTAACCCCCCTGTTGTTGTTCATACTCTTACCACCTGTGACACTGCCATCCGTGCTACAAGCATTTTATTTCCTTTCTTGACAATACCCTCCGAAATGTCTACCAATATAATGACCTACTGCCTTTGTTACATAACTAAAAATTCTTCTTCTTCTTCCCTTGGCTTCCTCCAGTTTGGAAAACTGCAGCAGGTTTCAGGAGTATGCAAATGCTGATCATCCTGTTCATCTAAACAAACTTTCAGTAGATCTAGATCTAACTTAGACCGAGACTGCTCTGTCTTCATCGCGTATCTCTCTGAACATGCTGAAGACAGAGAGCTTCCATTGCGTGAGCTGTTCAAAATGCAGTGCTGTATTCTCTGTTAAATTTCCTCAAATTTCATGGGAAAAACTTACAGAAACCCCCAAAACCCAACTTCAACAAGACAGTTGGGCATAAAAAAGGACAATTTCTAAAGAAAATCTACTTCCAGATGCGGTAAGTGGAATAACTTTCATCTTATATAGATCTATAAGATGATCGCCAAAAACACACTGGGCTATGTACACTGCATTTTGAACAGCACGCGCAATGGAAGCTCTCTGTCCTCAGAGGAGATTACGATGAGGACAGAGCAGCCTCAGTCTAGATCTAACTTTGTTAGTCTTCTCACAGCTCGACAGTCAACCTGCAGGAAGCCGCTGATCCTCGCAAACCAGGGGAAGAATAATCAAGAAGAAGAAGTTGACGTCTTTTCCACGCCCAAATGTTTAATGAGATTATTAACAGAACAATAAAACAAACATTTTCACACGCGCACAGGCCACAGCACAGCTAATCCACATCCGCTAGGCGCTAGGGCCTACATCTATGTTCAGTTTAACTATACATAGCCCCGTTGCCGAAGGCAACGGGGCTGTACTTCCACCACCCCCATTTACAGTGAAACAACCAGCGATGATGAGCGATCAGGTGATTATACTGGTTAATATGATGAATCTAATGTTAAAATGTAATTCAACGGCATGTATGATATTTCAAGATACGGCCGTTATAAAACTGAATTACATGTACATACACATACAGCTGCAAAGCAACATCAGTCAGTACAGAAAAATGGCTGTCTGTCGCCCTCTTGGTTGCTGAGGAAACTTCTCAATAATATTTAGCGAAACCAGCTTTAAACCTACCTCAAAATAATTTAAGATAATCTATAGTCTCATTGCAATATAACTTCTCCATTAGATATTTTTAATTTTGTTTAGTAGAATTTTTAGACCCTTTTTTGGATATGCCACCTTGACTTGGCTGTCAGGCTGGGAGGTGCTCAAGACACTTCTCTGCATTGACTTTCCATTGGAAGAAAACTGCTGCAATAAGGTACTTCCCAGTGCAAGGTCAATTATGATTGACCATGCATAAGTGTAAGTGATTACATAAGAGCTTTTTGACTTACCAAAATGAATTTTTCGTTGGCCTTGTCTCTTCTCATAGTGTTGGTGCCATCGCTGCCATTTTTTATGACGTCATTTTACTGTGCGAAGACGTATTTAATTATGTGGCGAAGACAGCGCACGCACGGAGAAATATACGTGGATTGACTAAATTTTCATGTATTTTTCGTCATTATTAGTTGATTACTTCATGTGAAACATTTGCAGATGTCACCAATTCGAGGAAAAACTTCAAAGATTTGATTGAATGTGAGTATGAATTCACATAAGGTATTTTTGACCACGAAATTTGCGGTCATGTATAGATCTAGATATTTTCAAACTTTCACCAAATATGTCTAGGATAGCGCACCCAGTATTCGGTGCCTTAAGGGGAAATCGGCGATGATATGAAAACTTACCTCCTTTATCTGACGAACCACCCACCAGAAGAACGAAAAAATTATAGAAATTATCAAAATCATTTAAAATATTTAATTATGGCTAAAAAAATATCGCTGATAGAATGAGGAGATGTTTTCCGCCCGTCAATCGGTTTTGCAGAATAGTATTCGGTTACGCGTGGTTTCCCTATGCGTTTCGATCGCGCAGACTCAAAAACCCACGTTGCGAAACGTCACAACACAAAACCGCGATAATGTGTAGGCGCCGCACTCAATGTCTCGCTATAACAGAATTGTGACAAGGGTGTGTGGTTTTTTTAGGATTGCAAAACATGTAGGGCGAGATGAAAAAATTCGCTGCGACCGAAGATTAAGTGGAAGTTCCCCGTCATTCTCATACCAAATTCATGGTAGCAACGCTATTTCACAACGCAACCCGGAAGAGCGGCCAACCCGTTATCGTTTTCGCTAAGAAACGCTAAAGTGGAAATATCTCCGTGATGACGTCCAATTCAGAGTAAGTTTGCAATCTCGTTTTATATTTTGATTGTGTGATTTTTTGTGGTGTGTTTGATGATTATTGATTGTTTTGAAAGTTTGAAGGTTGATGTGTTTGTGATCTTTTTGAGAAAGATGTTGAAGTAGCTAACAACCGATTACCGGGAGGGAACCGGGCAATGGGCGCGCTACCCTACTGGCTCGTCAGTTCCCGTCGCTTCGCGACGGGGGCTGGTCGGTTTATGTTCAGTTTTTTATTTGTTGAACTTCACTTGAACTAAAAAAAATAAGGACGTATAATTTATAAAAGGGAAATTTGTATCATTGTTACAACTTATACATCAATCATCATAAAATCGCATTTTAAATTTAGAGCTACGCCGCAGCGGCAAATTCAGACGAACGGCCAACGGCAGGCAGTTTTCGGCCTAGCGCTAGGCTGGATCTGGAGCTGGCGCAGCCAACAACCGCCTGTGCTGACCGCTTGGCCGACGGAGGCGGGCGCGGACGGGGGGAGGGAACTGCCATGGCTAGGGTTGTGGGAGAGTAGGGCAGGTGTGTCTATGCGAGCGGTGAACACACAGGTAACGTGTGCGGAAGTCCGGTATAGGGCAGTAAACTCTCATTATTTCACCCGTTTCCCGAACTAGTATTACAATCAAGCTCCTGGAAATTAATACTCACTATCTTAGAATATCTTCAGCAGAAGTGATCTTCACGTATGCCCTCATACAATGTAGTAATCAAACGGGTCAGTCAGGCTTATTCGGTCGTGTAAAATCGTGAGATGGCCGCCATTACCCGAAGGGCGGAGCGTACGATGAACTTCTCCTAAATTTTTACTACGTTAAACTTCCATTGAATCTCGGGAATTACCGCTCATCGTGGTAGCAGCGAAACAGTTAACCACTGCCAAGAATCGAAATCGTAGACGTTTTGTGCGAACCTTTCAAAATGGAAAGATAGTTTTCAACCTAAACCTCATGATAATCGTGTATCCACGGCCAAGTTCATGATGGGTAATTGTAGGCCTACTGAAATTTATTTGAAATCCTAATCATCAAGTACGGTATCTGCTACACGGTACTCAGTTCATCTATCTATTTCCTGAATTGTTCAACTTCATGATTTAAAAAAAAAAACGATTCAAACAATTCACTCTTTCTGAAATTAATTCCATCAATTTATTGTTTCACTCGTTTTTTTCAATTCATGAAGTTGAAAAAAATATTAAATGATTGAATATCGTGTAGCAGATATTTGATAATTAGGATTTCAAAT
Organism: Paracentrotus lividus; assembly: GCA_940671915.1. Lineage (NCBI taxonomy): Eukaryota > Metazoa > Echinodermata > Echinoidea > Camarodonta > Echinidae > Paracentrotus > Paracentrotus lividus. Next base: position 30,794,625 of record CALNVZ010003426.1, read on the forward strand.
AAATTTGAGGATAGAACTCAAATTTCGATACTTCGAGTGAATTTTCACTAATTTTGAATTGAAGGTTTGTATTTTCACTTCGAATTCACTCTAAATTCATTTTTTTTTTTTTTTTTTTTTTTTTTTTTTTTTTTTTTTTTTTTTTTTTTTGGTTACTTCTTCAACTCAGTGAACTTTACTAGAGAGCTACTACTAATATCACCCTACTAGCTAAATACTGATATTGAAATAAAGCCTTGGGATCATCTCGGAAGGAACTAGACGCAGATGGGGGAGGGGGCGGCCGGTGCTCGGGCGGGGCAATTATTCAGGTATACTAGACCCGTAGGGCGTAGGCTATATAGGCCGAACAGAACAAGAAGCAAAAAGGAAACTTAAAAACTTAAATTATAAAACCACTCATTGATGGCAATTGCTAAAGGTATTGCAAAATCAATAAGACAGGCTATATACAGGGTCCATTTCGCCCTTACTCAAATTTGAGAGGGTGCACAATTATTTGTACAAGCTCATTGCCTTTTAGTGGGCCTCCTTTTGAGCGATGTAAGTTAGGCTTATGAATTGTCACTTAGTTTATATTCAAATCAAAAAAATTATTTTGTACAATGATCATCATACTGAGGGCATCATGTGCATGAATCATTTATCATATTTATGCAACGATTGTATTTTCTTGATTTCAATTATTGTTGCAAAAAAAGGTTCAAATATTTATTTTTTTTAAAGGAAAAAAGCTTCTGCCTTATATTCAATATGTGTCTGCCTCTCAATCTGATGTCTGTCGGTCTACGAGTTCAACAGCCTTTAGAGAAATCCCCAATGGTATTTCATATATAGGCCTACCATTGAAATACCATCAACATTTCTGGGAGGGGATGCGGCTCCATAATGGGAACAAAGGGACAACGAGAGAGTCGGTGATGATTATCACCGACTCTCTCTCTCTCTCTCTCTCTCTTCTCTTTTTTTTATATCGAAAGTGAGCTTGATGACACCATGGACGTGGAAAAAAAAAGAAAAAAAAAACTATTAAAGTTTAGTTTCAATCTAGGAGAGTAAACATAAATAAAATAGAGAAAACGCAACACTAAACCTTCTCGGGTCTGGACATAATATAGGTTACAGGGTTATCATAATACGCACAACTGGAGAACTTGTCAACCCACTGCCTATGTCATGTGACTTTATTATGAGTCGTGAGTGAAATTATGATCTCGAAAAGGGGGCGTAACTTCTGCCGTATCTCTGCAGTTCAGTAGACACTTGGGTGTTAGGTTATTTCAATGAGTTACAATTAACTATCACCGAATTCAACACCGTTTTAACCTACCTCTTATCTTTTCCAGCGTAGATTTGGGGCAGATTTTCTTCTCTTTTTTTTTTTCTCTTTATTTTTCACTTTCCGATCTCCTTCTTCCTCTCATTGCAACATAGCGAAAATGCGTGCATTTTTTAGGTTACTTTACAAAACATTCTGCATCATCTTCATTCACTGCCCGTTAATTCGACAATTTTCTGAAAGGGGAACAGTTGTCCATTTTCATTCAGCAAGAAGAGACATCTTCGATTTGTTGGTTAATGACCTGAAAACGGCATATTTCAAACGCTTTTTGTAATCCTCATATACAGTCTGTGTCAAAAAAAATGGTACAGTCAGAAAACATTTTTTTATATTATGAATATTAATTAGAACTTGGTATTGTTTGGCATTTTCATAAAGCAGGATAATCGGACTTTCTTCTGCAATTTTTTTCATCACATGTGGTGCTGTAATTTTTGAGATATGACCAGTTTTTTACGGTCAAGAAAAATCCATTTTCGCACGACGTCCATGCTTTTGTGTAGGTTTCGCATAATGGAACAATAGACGTGCGTAATTTCGAATTGTTCCTCGTCGCACAAAATTTAGCATAACTTTTGTTTTACGAAAGTAAATTATACAGAACAAAGTGCATCAACAAGGAAAATCTTTTGGCTTTAATTTGGTACCACATACACACATTATTTAAAAAGATTTCACACCTAAATTATTTTTTCCCCGACTGTACCATTTTTTTTGACACAGACTGTAGAGTACACTCTTAGTTTCTGTTCGTCAAGCATGGGCAAAGATTTGTCAAAGTGGCTCAAAAAATTCGTCACGCTATTACGACAACCACTTTATGTCAATTGACAAATCATTTTAGGTGTTTGACGAATGCACATCTTTACGTTTACTAATGTAAATCATGTTTTGACAAACTTCTTTAACTTGACGAATCCAACAAGCACCAATGGACAAATGCATATTGTCAGACCGATTGCTGATGACGAATCTATATCAGACAGGACAAATCAAAGGGACAAATTCACACATACATTACGAATTTTGAAATGAAAGATTTTGACGAATTTCGAACGGGTTTCCTTATCTTAGTAAGGTTAGTCGGATATATAACCTTGCGCATGCGTGCTTGTGATTTCTGTACGCGCCACGCGCCGGCCGCGCCCGCGTCGGTAAATTAGAAGAAAAGCTCGCGGCACGATCGATCGAAGCGAGAGCTAGAGCACACTGAGGACCTTTCTCGGACCTGATTTGTCTACGTTATGTAAGTTTCCGATTCTTCTTTTGTCTAGAAATTTAGACTGGGGGTCTACCCCGGTGACTTAATTTAATTCCTAGGCTATAATGAAGGAAAGTTAAGCCAAAAAACGACAACAATAGGCATTTTTTGTGACCTAACTTTTAGGCTAGGGTGTTTTGTTATAGGCCTAACGTTAGGTCTATTAAATAGTTCGCCACATTCTGAAATGCAATCGCCTAAATTCAAAAAATTATCTTTTCCTCTTTCTGAGATTCTGGAAGTCTTCACCTTAATTAGAGCTTCTTTCGAGGTATTTTATTGATCCTGAGTATTTTCTGATTAAGTTCCATCGTTTGGTTTAAAAATCCATTCGATGAAAAAAGAAAGATAAACACGATCAAAGAATGACTTGCATCTAGAAATCTAATCTAGATACCGGTAGGATGGGGGTCCGTTGTCCGGACACTTAAGCAGATAAATCATCATCTTTTGCTCTGGATTTTCTCAAAATTTATGCAGTAAATGGCAAAATATTTGTGAATATTTGTGCTTTGTTATATTGTTTGATATTACAGTCGATCAGTTGAAGAAATATTGATCACAAAACTCCTAAAATTGCTGTTTTGTCCGGACAAACAATATACCGGGTATATTTCCTCCCACACATCACAGCTGATGACACAGGGCGCCGTCGCTTCCGGATCCACGCACGCACAAAGCGACGGCCCAACTCCACTGTAGATCTATAGAAATATATTTGCTCTAAAAAAAAATTTTAAGAAGGCACTAAGGCCTAGGTCTAAAAATTATAATATTCCTAATAATCTGTAATAGACTAGACCCTCTAGGCCTACTTAACTTTTGATTTCAACGCAATTTCTTACTGTCATTTTCTTCCATAATTAGATTCAGATCTAACAGTTACGTTAGGCCTAACGTTAACAGTAACAGGCCTAGAAGTCTAGATCTAACGTTAGGCCTATTATAAACATTATTTAGACTTGTTTCGCCGGGAGAATCCTCGGTGGCGTAGCGCTTGCCTTACTTAGCCTAGCCTAGGCTATAGGGCTAGGGCTAGGCCATAGATCTGTTAGGCCGGGCCTAGGCCTAGTAGTACTAAGCACAGCAGTGCGCCCGCAATTCCAGCCTGGGAATTCGAGGAACCGGTAGGCCTAACGGCCGTACGGCGTCTACTACGGAACTCAGATAAATTTGCCTGATTTTCTCCTGCTTGCATTACAGTGGCGACACCAAAAGCTTTCACCCAGTTCTAGATCTACTGTAACTATACACAGCCCCGTTGCGAAAGGCGACGGGCTGTACTTCCACCACCTCCATTTACAGCGAAATAATCAGCGATGATGAGCCGCTCAGGTGATTATACTGGTCAATTTAATCAATCTAATGTTAAAATGTTGTTGTAAGGTTTCTATGATGTCTCACGCGTAACAACTACTAAAAATGAAAGTATAATAGAGCTTCTTGACTTACCAATTGAATTTTCCGTTGGCCTTGTCTCTTCTCATATGTGTTGGTGCATCGCTGCCATTTTCTATGACGTCATTTTACTGTGGGAAGACGTATGGCGAAGACAACGCACGCACGGAAGAAATATACGTTGATGGACTCAATTTTCCTTATTTTTCTACATTATTAGTTTGATTACTTCATGTGAAACATTCGCAGATGTCACCAATTCGAGAAAACTCCAAAGATTGATTCAATGTGGTATGAATTCAAATAAGGTAT
>CALNVZ010003426.1:30821171-30907650 GCA_940671915.1 Paracentrotus lividus
ATTTAAATTAATTTGAATAAATAGCAGACTTAACCATAGCGACAAGCGTAAATGTAGCGCTTTGTGACAAAATCGCGCATTCGTATTGGATCTTTCTCACAGTACGCGCTAAAATTAAGCGTAATTATTACACAAAATTTACGTAACTCACGGATCCATGGATTTTGCAGAATCCACCTTTGTGAATTTGGGCCTATGAGTCTAATATAGAGCTCAGCCATTTGGTTTGCCTACATGTAAGTTAGCAGCTGACATGGGTGAATTTTACTATTGAAACAATGTAGAGCATCAGCAAATTCTGTCATGGGAAATAGACCCAAGCTCTCTAAATAAATATTAAAAAATTGGTTTTTGTTTTTGTTTTTTGTTTTTTTCATTCTCAAATTTGTTGTGCTTTGTCCAGCAAGAAGTCCTCAGCATATCTGTACTTTATTTTTCATGGTGGTTATGCAAAACTGCCCAGTGTAATACAGCCAAAACACCCATCCTGGCTGGTAATTGGACGATTTAAACACAATCTACATTGTACATACAGATGAATTTAACATTTGAATTAATGATGAATCAGATTATTTATGCCATGCTTTTCTTGTCCTGCTGTAACAGATTGGATTGTTGTAATTGGATGGTTAAAATCCCAATCTAAATGTGTTCTTTTTGTACTAAATTTTGTAGATACCTCGGATGAGAATGTAACATTTGAATTAATAATGATGAAACAGATTATTGATGCCATATTTTTGTTGTTCTGCTGTGACAGATTGTTGACGGAGGATGGGTCGCTCAAGACCTCCTCCCTGGCTGGGAGTGGGGGTGGTCAGAACCCAATTTACAACAATAAATCACAGCCCCAGCCCATCATAGGAAACACCGGTCTTGGGGGTCTTCTCAACTTTGATAATTTTGGATTCACTGATGAGGAGAATCTTATTGGTTCGGGACAGACAGTCCCTCTAAGGTAACTATACAATGTACATTATAGTTTTGGTTCCCTCACCCCAAGCAGATAAGGTCAACATATCTTGGAAGATTGTGAAACGTCACCTAGACAATTATTTTTTTTAATGAAATTTTTTTTTAATGAACTTTAGAGTTACATGCAGAATCGCAGAATACGGGTTTGCATTTCTTTAGACACAAATTATCATTGTCTGTAATGTATTCACTTGAAAGACACATACACATTTGTATGCTAAAATCCCTTTACATTTAATACTAGTATTCAATATCTTTAGAATGATTTGCCACAGACGTGTAGATATTGAGCAGAGAGTGTTAATTGGGGCTCAAATTTAGCAGTGGCCTGGACCAATGGCCACCTGAAACTTTCCAGGGCCATCTGAAATAAAGTAATTTTAAACTCCATTCAACCACATGTGCATTGCTATGTTAAGATGAGCCCTGTTAATGATTCTTATCATTTTGATTTGTATTGCCACACAGCCACCTACCAGATTCGCCTCCAGACTCCAGTTCAGAGCCTTACTCACCCCCAGATACCAAGCTACATGTAGACCAGCATGTTGCGTACCAACTAGGTCTCAATGGCTTACAGCAACCAACCAATCACAACTCAGTCTGCCAAACGGACATCCCCCTGCCAAACAGAACCCTGGTCAACAGTCACCAGCGCCAGCACTCTCTACCGGTATCCATCCCCATGGTTACCAGTATCCCCACCCCAGCTTCCCTAGCTCAAACCAATACAGTACCTCAGAATGGGATGTCGGTGCCGCCTGTAAGTGTTGTGCATCAATCAGTGGCACCATGCGAGCAGACACAGGTACCCAGCTCTGTGGGAATACCCTCAGTGTCAGCCAACATGCCGCCTCAGTCTGTTCCTCAGCAATTCATGAACTTCCTAGCAAACTCAACCATAGCGCCACCCACTAGTCTAGCTCAGGTACCCATGACAGAGACCATCAACAATACTCCACTCACAAGGAAAGAAAGGTACAGTACATGTTCAAAGAGTTTCACCCAGAGATTTAATTATAGATTTTTCAAAGGAACCAAACCCCAAGAAATAACCATGGAGATGTTGAGAGATTCATTAATTGTACTCTTGCTGATAATGTATAAATCCCCATCTAAAGATACGACTTATTGAAATTAATTATTAGAAATTGAATATAACAATACATAAATCATCACGATCGATTACGCTGGATCTATCATAGTTTCTTGCGTACATTTAATGTGATTTTTCTGTATAAACTTTGTAATTGAAGACTTCCATGTTTTCATTTCCAATCACTACCATTTCAGTGTCACGTTTTGGAATATGATGATAACATGGAAGATGTAAAATGCATTCAAATAATGGAGATTATGCTACCTGAGTAGATGTATGTTTAATTCAAGTTTAAGAAGAAAATCAGGAGTATTATTTGTCAAACTTATTCATGTGTAGCACAATGAACATTTGTTTTTTGCAAATGGCGAAAAAGTAACATTTCTTTTGAACTGTACTTTTTTTCCTTCCCTTTTCTTCAGCTTTGTCGGACATGTTCAAAAGAAGAGGAAACATTCGCTATCTCCTAACAGCACAGTCAATCAGAACATGCTCAATAAGCTTATGCAGGTTAAACAAGAACCAGGTAAGGATCAGGCTTTTTTTTTACCGGTAAATTGCCACTTGCTCGGTGTCATCACGGATGGTCTCGATCCATTTCATATGCAACCAGTTTGTGTTTACCTTTTGGTCTAACTACCACTTCGCCTATTTTTATTTATTTTTTATTTACTTTTTTTCCCCTTACAATGTGCATGTAGTTGCCATAGATGGACCAAATATGCACTTGAAATGAGATGAACATGCAATGAGACAATTTTATTATTAGACAAATTGATAATTAGACCAAATGGTCATTAGACGAAGTATGTATCTGACCAAATGGGTTTAGCCTAGATATAAACCGACATACATGTACTACCCTTAGTCCAAGTTTATGTATATCATATGGGTCCCTATAACACAGAGCTGCGATCAATCGCAAAATGACAATGGCCAATCAAGATCTTTGTTGCATGTGCTTTTTGCTGAAAAGACTCACCATTAACAAATTACATGTAGAATTATTCTTCTAGATTTGCAATTGATTGTAAACCTACATGTTTGTGTTAAAGGGCCCTGACAATATTTAAACCAACTGTATAAAAATCGTATGAATTAGCAGAACTTTATTATTACTTGTAGCATCAATTGCAGTAGTAAACACAACACAATGTAGATTCCAACTCCATGACATACACACAGAAGGAATGCCTGCATGTATATCCATCCATCCATGTACATACATGTACAATACTCTGGAAATATGAACTTCACACTCTTTGTGTGTTTGCACTCACTGTGTAATCTATTGTCAAAAAAGTAGGTTGCAATGAAATGGCTGATAATAGAAAACGTTTAGATGCATGTTGAAGTGAATTGCAAAAATTAATTGTGGCTTCTTGTAAAGTGAGTCGGTCATTCATGCATGACATTTATGACACTTGTCACAAGTCAGCCCCGTGTTGATCCTTGAATATTTGAGATTATGTCTCAGTCTGTCCCACAACAAGTATATAGCGTGTTACGGCAAATCCCTTCTGTACAAATGTAAGCATTCTTGATTCAGGTACAATCTAAGGGGCAGGCAATAAAATTCAGACTATTGCTACATGAGTTTATGGGTTTTATACATGTATGTGATACATGTAAATTTAAATATATATATGCTCCAAATTTTATTGTCCGAAACAAACTCTTGAAAGGTGAAGCGGAAATTTATTTTGCCCAATTAATCGTGGGCCCAGCAGCCACTGAGCAGCGCCAGATCGATCGTTGCTCCCATTTTTTTACGTCTTTTGGTATGACGCGGCCGGGGATCGAACCCACGACCTCCTGATTATGAGGCAGGCACTCTATCCACTGAGCCAACAACATATACATGTAGGCGTGCACTTCATGAGAAGCCTCCATTATACAGTCCTTTCCGATTGTAACAAAGTGATAGGGACCAAGCTAAGTTATAAGTTGCAGAGTTACATTGCAGTTACATTTACAATTTAGGAGACCCCCTTCCCCGATATCTACACATTTATATTTTTATCATTTATGATTTCATGCATGCCTATTTGATTTTGTTTTTGTAGTCGATCCCATCCCATGCTCACTAAGCATTGAAGGTGACTACAATGTTAATTCAAGTGAGTTTTGATTATGATTTCCTCTTTATATTATTATTATAATTTGTTTTGTTTCTGTGTTAGAGTTTTGATATGTTCATTGCTTACCTTTATTTCTTTACACTCAACTGCTTACATACAAGGACATGTTACATTTTAGATGACACAAACATAACAATCCTCTAACATGCTCATACTTTAGTCGTTTGTGCCATTATGAAAATAATATGTCAGGTGTGAACATGTACAAGCATGGAACATTATATCTTTTGTTGAATGAAATTATGTTTCATGATTATTGACCAAAGGCATTTCTAAAGGAATGAAATATTTGTTGGTAAATCTAAAAACTTAAACTTACTTTCAGAGTTTGAATTCATTCTCCCCAATGGGAGGTAATGCACTAGTACATTTTTAGGTGACCACTGTAGACAGGTGACCTTTATAGAAAGTTTGCCACTAAGCCAGAGTTGACTTCTAATCTAAAGTACATTATATGATCAAATGAAACTTAAACTGCATGGGTGAAACATCCACAAAATTAAACATTTGATCCAAATGCAATAGAATTTCGGTGACATTTTTTACCAAAATTCTATTGCATTTGGATCAAAAGTTTAATTTTGTGTACATTGAATGATATCAACTGTGTGCATTTGCAGATACATACCTGTATGTAGATTTGATGTAGCTTAATTGTATGTTTTTAATAGATCAAAACAATATGATTGGATTGTGTATTGTAGCTTCACATGTGCCCACTTATGGTACACCTGCAGCTTAAAAGTTATACATGTAGAACTAGTTTATGACTATGTTTTCTTGTGACCTTGACCTTACAGATGTGAACAATGAGTATGGAATGTATGACCAGCCTGCTGGTGATGGGATGCCCTATACAGATACTGTCTATCAATTCCTCAAGTGGCAACCATACCAATCTAATAAATGGAATACGCTGCTCGATGCGAATGGACAGGAAATGTAAGTAAAATGTGTAAACCTGAGCTTGGGCTTTAAGCCCCGATCACACCTTTGCGTTTTGGGGCTGCGTTCGGCTGCGGATTGCCCTAACGCAGACAAACCCAGTGGAAGGCAACACAACGAGCTAGAATGAGGTAAATAGGCAGGCGAACGCAAAGGCCTTGCGTTCAGTTGTGGATGTTTGAATTTTTTTCAAACGTCCGCAACTGAACGAGCTCGAACGCAACAAAAGTTTTAGTGAGTGAATACGCAGTGAATCGAGGTGAGACGAGCTCGAGGGAGCGACTAACGAGCAACAACGAGTTGTGAACGAGGTACACACGCAACGTTATTGAATCGTACTGCTACGAGGAAAAGCGAGCTACAGCGAGGTAAAATGCAAGGAAACCACGTTCGAGCTACATCGAGCTCCATCTGCAACACTGTGATTGCAACCGAATCTTGGGCTGCGTACGGCTGCCTCAAGGGTCCGTTCAGCTAACGAGGTAAAACGCAGCCCTAAAACGCAAAGGTGTGATCGGGACTTTATAGAAATATCCATGTAATTTACATGACATGGGTGTCCCTTGATTAAAGGCATCTACATAATATACTTCATTTCACTCATGTTTTAAAATGTGTATCTAATAGGATTCGTTCATCAACTGCACCTGTAATAAGGTTGCCTGGGATTGAAACCAATGCCTGGGGTATTGATTTTGTATCTTGAGTACTCTACAGAGTTATTAATATGACTAATTCACATATAATATACTGCTCTTGAACTAAATAAATGTTGTAATTGGGTGAAAACCATTGTCATTTTGAAAAGATAAAAAAGTGAGTCACAATGTATCAACTTCCCTGTATCACAAAACATGTTGAAATGTAATGTTGAAAAATTGCAAACGCTACCCTACAAATAACCTAAATGTATAATATCATTTGATTTTTTTTTAATGCAGACCTTTAGCAAACTACAAGGTGGAGGCAGATAAAGGCTTCAATTTCTCTGTGTCAGATGATTCCTTTGTGTGTCAAAAGAAGAACCACTTTCAGGTAGTGACGCATATCATTTCAGGTTTTTTTTTAATAAATGGATTTCCTTTTACAATTCTGTGTTGACCAAACTTACAAAGCTACATGTAGTAGTTGAGGGTAACAGGTACTGAATCCAGTTTTGTTCGTTTTCATAAAACGATTAGAGACTGAGTGAATACTAAAATGTATCAATGTTGTCACACATCCGTGAATAGCGACTGTGTTCTGTGATAAAACATCCACTCAGTGTTTTATCCTTTCATCAAAACTTGCAAAAACTGTACTTTCTACCTGTCACCTTTATTTCCAATTAATCTGGTCATATGCATGTCATCTGCAAAGTAAGAAAGGACTCATTGAACATGTGAGAACTACCTCTTGAATCATATTCTGAATATAAATTGCAAAAATATATAAGCTTGAAATATGAGCCCTGGTCATTTAGATTACTGAAAAAGAAAAAAAAATAACAGGGAATAATTTTACTCTTCATATTTGATTAACAGTTTTGGTTGGTGTGGAAGTACTTCCAACAAAGTATGTACAGTCCTATGTATGTTGTGTAGCAATCACACAAAACTGCACAGCAAATTGTGATGCGATACCAGGAAAATTATTCCGTGTATACACATTGTAGCATGCTCAACCAGTGAATCTTGATAGAAGTGTCATAGTGTAGTGGTCTTATCACTTGACTGAGAAAGCAAGGACAGCGGGTTTGCAAGACACTTACATCCTAGGGCATGGGTGTTTTGTCTACAATGCTCCTCCCCACCCAGCTGCCAAATGGGTACCCGGTAGGAATGGAACGAGTGTGCCGTAATGGCTGCCATGATTAAAAATGATCCCTTGGGATTGGACAGGTGTCAGAAAGACTTGCAAGCATCCGATGACCGGGGTAATAATAATTGTAAAGCGCTGAGAGATGAAATTGTTTTATATTAGGCGAATATAAATCGCAACTATTATTATTATTGACAACATCAAGCTTTGCTCAAGTCAAGTTACAAATTTTGAATCTTTTAATTGTAATCAAATTGTTTTCCTTCTAGGTGACATCTCATGTATGTGTCAATGGTCACCCTAAGATGGTAAAGACCGAGTCTGGTACCAAGACTGTTGATAGTATTTGCATTCATATCAATGGCATCAAGGTGGAAGCTATGAACTCATATATCAGAGTGGAACAGTCTCAGGCTGATCGCAGCAAGAAACCATTCGTACCTGCAAAGTAAGAACAGTTATATGAATTCAAGACTTTACAAAGTACTTATATCCTGTTTAGGATCTTTTGAGAGGAGATTTTGATTGTGGTGGTCAATATCTTGGCTTCAGAAGTGCGATAGTTGCCAAATTTTGGATTATATTTTTCATTTTGGATTATATTTTTTTCACATTTTTTAAAACATCTATAAAAAATTAATAAAAATAAAACAGCTTTAAGTATGTATAATTTCAAAGTCTTTCATAGTACCCATTTAAAATAAAACGTTGCTTAGGTAAAATCTTTTCAGACAGAGAGTAAAACAAACTGAAAATATAATACATGTAATGTAAAAAAAAAAAAAGAGCGAAGAAAATGGGTTTCCATTGGAATTCGAACTCAAGACGTCCTGATAAATAGACAGGTGCTCTACCGACTGAGCTATGGCAAGCCCTTTCTGTCCATGAGAACCCCTTAGCTTTCAATGCTCAAGTGATCAGAAGCTTTATAGCCTAGCATAAACCCTAAGGATAGAAATCAACTTGGGGATAAATGTGAGGGATCATGGTGACGTGATGCAGCTTTTTTATACAAATTTGAACAAAGAGTGAAGCTGACCAGAAATATATAATGTGATTTTTCTAAAATCTTTTCGTCAGACTTGACATCCATCCAGAAAACGTTGTGAAGGTAACCATAGGACGTCTTCACTTCAGTGAGACCACTTCCAACAATATGCGTAAGAAAGGAAAGCCCAACCCAGACCAACGATACTTCATGTTAGTGGTTTCTATCCAAGCACATTGTGGGAATGAGAAGTATGTCATAGCATCACAGGTCTCAGAGAGGATCATTGTTAGGGTATGTATATAGATGAACACACCAGGGCAATTCCATGCTTTTGTTCTTTTTGTCTCTTTGTTTGTTCTGTTATTTTTGTGTCCCGTACGATGTAGCATGGAATCGCCCACATAATTTAATGGCCCTAATCCATGGTGGGTCAGATTGAATAAATGGAGAAATTTTTTTTTAATATATATTTTTTTGTATTTCTCTGAGAATATTATAGTTGAATAATGACTTCCAGGCAACATCATGAAGGCATTTAATGTTTGTTGGGCATTTATTTTGTTCTGTGAGCTTCGGTTGTCTTCTGAATTATATGGACTTGAATTTTTTTTTTTTGTGGTTAAATCATATGCATAGAAGGCTCGTGTAAGTGATCAAACTAATGATACACATTTACTCAGAAGAGAAAGAGCGCTTTAACGTTAATATTTTATTGTATTGTATTTTTTAAACTCAATTTGGCCAAAAATTGGACCGGGGACATTTTTGTATTCAAGTCTTCAAATGAGTACTGTTCAGTGATCTTGTTCCAGATGATTCTCAGAATGATTTCTAGATCATCTCGGTTCTCTGACAATTGCATGGTTAGGGTACATAGATAAACAAATGAGAACTGTTCAGTATTCCAGTCCTTTGCAAATAGAAATTGGAGGAGGTCAATTGCACCCCTCAAACAGAAGAGGAGCTCTCTGATACAATATTCAGAAGAGCTCAACTGCTTGAGCTCCTTAAGAATTTGTATTCTGATATGAATATATGTGGAATATTTTTTATTTAAATTGAATTTGAGATTGCCATTGTTGAATTCCTTTCCTTCCCTGTTTTTTTGTTTTTGTTTTTAGGCTTCTAACCCAGGACAGTTTGAGAGTGATGTTGATGTCATTTGGCAGAAAGGATCTAACCAAGAAGTCATTTACCATTCTGTAAGTCGAAATAGTCACCCCTTTCATTTCATTAAAATAGAGATATATTTGATAATTTTGCATTTCAAAATTATACTTGATGTGTTTAATACGTGTACTTGTTATTCCACTGAAAACTGAAAACCAAACAATTGTTACATGAGTTCATTTGACATTATGTTTCGTAGCTCATTAGTCACACATTCATGGTGTTTCCATACATCTAATATTGGAGAATTGTTTGTCAAATAATCAAAAGTGACAAAATTAGAAGATGTCGGAAACTTGAACTTGCTTGTCTTGAATTGAAATCAAATTATTGAAGACCGTCAGCATTTGAAATGACCCAAATTTCACTTTATCATTGTAACTTTTTCTTTTTTATTTAAATGCATTGCAGGGGAAAGTAGGAATAAATACGGAGAGACCTGATGAGGCACTGGTCATCCATGGCAACCTGAAGGTCACAGGTCACTTGATGCAGCCATCAGACAAGAGAGCTAAGAAGGACTTCCAAGAGGTATGATTTTCAAAAAAAGAGAAATAAACCCTAATCATCCTTAAATGTGGAGGGAGGGGTACATAATAGATAGGGATAGAGCAACGTGGATCTGGTGCTGCCTGGCCCACAATCAATTGGGCATTTGCATTTACCTCTCCCTCTCCCTAGTTGTATTATCTTTAACACCAGATTGATTTGGTACCTGATATTTTGTTTCTTATTCTTATTTCTTATTTTTTATTTTTTGTAGGGGGGGGGGGGGGGGTTGTGACCTTTCATCATATTTCATGAGAAAAAAAAATCGAACTTAATGGAAAACCATTCTGTTACTCCCATCGACTTCCCCCAACAATACCTTTGAATGGATACAATTATTCCTTTCCAATCAACAGTTGGATCCCCGAGAGCAGCTTCAGAACATCAACAAGATGCGTGTAATGCGTTACAAGTACATCCCGCAGTTTGCTGAGATAGCCGGCCTACCTGAGTGTGACCAACTGGAGACCGGTGTGATAGCCCAAGAGCTGATGGACATCCTACCCGACGCTGTCCAGAAGACAGGAACGGTCAACCTACCCAATGGAGCCAAGCTGGAGCACTTCCTAGTGGTCAACAAGGATAGGATCTACATGGAGAATGTAGGAGCGGTCAAGGAGCTGGTGAGATTGACCGATAACCTCGAGACGAGGATTGATGAGCTGGAGAAAATGAACCAGAAGCTATCGAAGCTGAAGAGGGTTGATAGCCTCAAGTCTAATACCAGCATTGGAACCCTCAGGTAAGACAATTCTTTCTTCTACCTTTGTTATAGTAGTCGTTACTGATATTATTATCAGTATGATACTTTCATGCAATTCAAAGCAAAATTGATTTTGGTGATTCAGGTCCATTCAGTAAATCAGACAATTTATAAAGGCATTTTTTTTTTCCAGTGTTGAAAGCCTAACCAAGGCTTACTTACTTATGATTTTGTATTCAAGAAATGAATTCAATTGCAAATAACATAACAAAGAAATTTACCTTGATTATGGTTGCTGGATCTGCTACCATCTAGCATTCGTTGCTGTACTTCTCATCACAGCTGGCACTGTTATACTTGACTTACATCAAAACAAGAGAATGAGATGATACTTTGCAACTATATGATTCAATTGTCTTTGATGAAAGTAGGCCAACTTCAAATGCAACACTGCCAACTATGATTAGAATTACTGTAACTCCTCCATTAATCAAATCACCTGAAGATGGTGGTGCACATCTGAAATCAGACATACTCAAGATAAATTTCTTGGTTGTAGAAACAAAATGATATGGTAATAATTGAATCATTCACTCAAGATGAAACTCTTTAGTAAATACTGTATATTACATAATATTTTGCAGCCGTGATGGAAGCAAGAAATCTGCTGGAAGTAAAGACAAGCCTCGTCCTAGTCGGAATGGCAGCATTAGTAGTATGAAGGGCAAAGGTCAAACAGGTGTGAGTCCATGTCTCTCTCCACGCTCCATGCAGCTACTCATCGTAGCTCTCATCCTCATCATGCTCTTCTGGTGAGTATGGTCGATAATTTCATACGAGTCAAAGTTGAACATAGCACAATAAAAGTGTGAAAAACCCTAGTAAAACTTGAATCATTCTCACAGTAATGCACAATCATATTTTCTTCTATAATTTGTATCTCTGGTGTTTACTCTTATTTAATTATTATAATTCTTCTTTTTTCCAGGGGGGGGGGGCAGTTCGGATACATTGTAGAGTTGATACCTTTTTCCAAGACCTCTAGGTTAATCATTTAAGCATGCAGTGTGAGTCTTTAATGGTGCACTGTTAACAGTGATTACACAAAGTCATGACACCACTTCTTGTATTGTTTAAAGTTTTGAAGCCAAATCACATTCATTGTTTAAGCACATCATGAGTCAACTGTGTTTAATAAACTTCTTATCTTTCAGTTTTGCTGCCATCGCTACACTCTACATCCTTGAAACTAGTGATGACCCGAAGTCAATGCTGTAAGTTACATCTTTCATATATACATTCATATTTGGTATGAGATAAGACATGAAAGCAGATCTTTAAAATTCAAAATTTATACTCGAAAATGCACATGTTTACCTTCATTTTAACCAGATTACATTCTTTGATAAGTTACATGTACCTTTTGATTGCATAGTGGTTTATCAGTATGCTACATAAACATGTATTGAGACTGATACGTAAATATACATAAAAAATGAATGCCCCCGTAAATGGGGTAACGATTTAACAAGAAGGATTTGAGCAAAGTAACTGGACAGAAGTACCCTTACAGTTATTGATTTTTTGTATGCTCACACATGCATGACTAGATTTATCAATCCCAGTTTTACACATAAGTACGTGTAGGTCAATAAGTGAATGAACACACAAACAATTTGTTTTACTCAAAACCTTTTAGTTACAAAATTACGGCATCTCGATTAAGGGGGACTTTTTTCTTTTTTGGGGGGAATAATAGTCTGATGCTGTTTTTGACTACATGATTTCTCTTAGGATTTAAGAATGTTATATGACATTTATTTGGATAAATTGCTGTTTTTCTTCCAGGTCTTTGGCTCCTGCTTCAAACATTAGCACCACTCTGAGTCCAAAGTCTCTAACAAGCTCCACTCCTACACCAGGGACGTCTAAAGGTATGTCTTCTTAATTGACCAGGGGGTGCTTCACAAGTAGTAAATCATCACT
The DNA here is from genome assembly GCA_940671915.1 of Paracentrotus lividus. Lineage (NCBI taxonomy): Eukaryota > Metazoa > Echinodermata > Echinoidea > Camarodonta > Echinidae > Paracentrotus > Paracentrotus lividus. Next base: position 30,833,531 of record CALNVZ010003426.1, read on the forward strand.
TTTTTTGCCATTCAAAACAAAGGAATAAAAAGAAATACAATCATAGAGGTAAAGAGGGCCCAGGACTTCTTCTGGAATAAAGACAAGCAGGGCATATAAATACATGATTATGATAACAAAATGAGAATATATTACATTACTATACATGGAATCAATAACATTCAAATATATGTGAAAGTATAATTGTAATTGTATTAAGAGCTGCAGTAAAAAAAAAAAGAAGAAAAAAAAACCGGAAAAGGGTGAATAGATAACAATATATAGGAAGAGATAGAAGAATGGAGAGTGAGAAATAAAGGAGGAGAAACAAATTATTACTTAACTTCCAAGACATTATATAACTTCACATAATTGCACAATTCCAACTCAACTAGCCAATTTCAGGGCATTTTTTGCGGTTTACTTAAAAATACAATTATTACTATTATGGTTATTATTCTTACAATATATCATAAATAGGGGGTTCAAATTTTTGAATCAAGTATAAACAGCGGACATTTTTTGATATTATTTTTTTTCACTTTTTGTTGGGCGTAATTCTAAATATCCATGTCTGATAACATCATTATCTGGCCATCGGAATTAAGAAGAATAAAAACCAGATTGAAATATTATTCATACAAAGAACAATTTCCATTACTATTAAATCAATTGGCTGTGACATTCCCACATGGGTTTTCCTTAGCCGAATAATTACGAATGAGGAAGTGGGTGGCAAGTGACGCTAGTTTGTTCCGAAAGTTTAAAAGACACTGGTTTCCACACAAGGAGAGAATTTTTTCAGCCTTTGCGAATATCATTATTGATATATCCCCGAGAACCGATTTCTATTTGGTAGGAAAACACCTCAAAGCCATTTGCTTCTATTATCGATATCAAAGGTGCATATTTGTTTGATTTGCGTTCATTTGCCCTGTTCAGATTGGTGTTTCAGTATCTCGTATACTGCTAGTTTTCTACTTTGTTTTCCAAATATGCAGTGTGCTGGGATTAAGTCAGTTTGAGTACATTCAAGAGGTACAGTAGACCGGACTGACCCTAACGTCACCTGCCAAATCACTTTGTATTACAGGGTCGATTACAGATTCATTGTTCCCATAGATACCCAACTTGGCGACCTCAACAATGTGATGCAAAATGTTGTGTGCGCCAAGTGAATGGCGCTTGCTCCAAGGCAACTGGACAATGGTTAAGTACATGGTGAAGTGTTTCACGATTACTACATTTAGTGCACTATCACTTGACCTTTACCATGTGAGCAATTTGCCCGCGTATTCCAACGAGTCCGTTAGAGCAATTAAGCATTTGATTTAGTGACTCTCAGGTATATTGTTTGCCACACTCTTCATTGAGAGTTATCAGTTTCTAGACTAATTAATTCATAGGGTTTTGCCTTCACAGCCAGGTTTCTACTATGATTACGCCAATATTCCGACATCCGTTGTTTTACATGACTTTTTCACTGCTTTTTTTGTTTACTTGCTGATAGATTTTGTACATGAATATCATTCAGACCTTTTCACATTGTACAGTAGCAGACACTTTTCTTGTCCACTTTCTCTTCTTTTCAAGTTTGGACCAAACAAGATTGACCTTGAAATCATCTTTTCCCGAATTGAACATGTGCAGAGTGTGATTTATTACAAGTCAGAAATGGATTGAATCCCAAGCCCTCTGGCATGTGAAGCATTGCTAGCGTGGCTGGGTGGGCAAGGCCAGACCACTTTTTGATATATCTATTTGTGAGAGCATCAAGTTGCTTGAGTTGAGTTTGACAAAGATCATTTACTGTGACATGAAATCTGATTGATGGTAGAAAGTATCTTGATAAGATTTCCAATTTATAGACTGGCGAACAAGAGAAGCATCTATATTAAGTAACCCTGATGTTATGTGTCATTGAGGTTATCATAGACCGACCTGGAATTATCATATTCAGTGACCAGTGATCCAAGAAACTTAAAGCGGTTATCATTATCACTCAGTGACAAAACATTCTGACCTCTATTTGAAATGAGGTAGTTTTGTTTTACTCCACTAGATATAGACAGTGACCTACATTTCGTTGGCTTTGTTTGAGACCAAGACTAGAAACATGGGAGGTCAGAGTGTTCATGATTCGCTGGTGAGATCTACTTTTAAGTTAACATGCAGAAGTCATCAGCGAAAAATGTGTCACATATTTGCTTTCGTTCAACGTGTAACCAAATTTGTCATTTGTTTTCAAATATTCGATTAGGGGTTGATACACATCGTAAAGATGTGGGGGATGGGTCCCCTGAAAAATTCTTCCGATCGGATTAATCAGTACTCCAATGTTTAGTTACTACTGTACCAGAAATAACAGAGTATAAGTTGTTAATAATGCTCTTAATTCGAGGGAACTAGGTATCTACTAAGAACATATTCAATCAATGTATGAGGCACTGAGCCAAATGCATCTTGTAAATCAAACCACGTGAAATGGGCAGTTTTCTTGCTAGCTTTGGCATGTTTGTTACTCATGTACAATCATTTATGATACACACACCTGAAACTCCTTTCATGAAACCTTTTTGGTAGTCGTGTCGACAGCTCGTTTTTTTTTAAGTAATTTCTAACGATTTACAATGATTTGGTGATATACTTACAAACACACTGGAAAGTGCTATCATTCTAAAGTTCTCGGATTATCCAAAGAGCTTTCTTATGTAAGAGAACTAAGTAGAAATTAAGTAGAAACTAAAATTAAGTAGACTTAAAAATCACACTTAAATCATTATTTTGTGCATTATGTTGCAATCACCTCATTGGACTGACAATGCTCAGGGATGCATGCATTGAGAAGTCTATTAATTAGATTGTATGTAAGAATACAAGATGCACATGGAAGTTAAATGCGAATTTAAGGCTACTTAACTCTTTGTGAAACATCCCTGGGACAGCTTTTTATCTTGAAACATGACACCTCTCAACCAACATAGACTTTGGCCAATTTCCCTCTTTTTCTTTACAGATTACATAAAGCCCACTTTTTCCTGTTACTCAAATAATTGTATCTTTACACACAAAGACATTATGATCATTTACAATCATCCACCCCATAAATCCTTCCCCTCAAGGCTATTAAATCCTCCCCCTATAAATTTTTATAAAACTGGTATGGTGTCCAAGTATATGCATTACCCATTTAACTGGCCATATAACTGGATTAGTGCTGGTCCCAACATGGTCGATAAGAAGAAAACCAGGCAGAAGGATATTTCGTTTAATGCATGACCATGTTTTTATTTGTTACTTATTTTTGAGATGCAGTCCAACCTGGCTTATCAGATTTGTTAGGACAGACGCTCATGCATATACATGTAATTTATATGGCTGGATATGAGAATAATGGATAATGTATATTTAGTAAGACACCATATGCCATTTCTATCAAAATTTATAGGGGAGGATTTATAGGATGGATGGCAGTAAATGATCGGCATTCTGGCCAAAGAACATGGCTAGTTAATAGTGGAGTCTAGATAAAAAAAAAAATGGCCCTATTTATAAGCTACATGTACATTGTAGGTCAGACTGTATTACTATTTATTATACTTTGAATAAGAAAAATAACCATTGGAAGTCATGATATTCTTCTATACATATCTGTGTAAGCACTACCATTGTAAATGTATTATGGAATGATTTTAATTGTATGAACTTAATTAAACCTTGAAATTTATTTATTCACAGAGTCTGCACCCATACCAGTGTACTGCTGTATTGCTAGCTCAGAGACGAATGCTGTTTTACCAGCTATGATAGCGAATATGATGGCCCTCAATTCAACCTTTCATGCACAAGGTAAGAATTGACTTGAATTCATTCTTTCGAAATAAAATTTCTGTTGCATGTATGTTTTTACTGTAAGCTGTTTTATTTGATGGATGAAAAAACGGAGAACACCCCCCTTATTGAGCGTTTATTTCATATTATTACACGTTTAGGTCTCTTTTTCGATGCATAAAAACCATGTATTGATACTCTTCCAGATGTTTGCTTGTCGGCGTTCAATATTGTTAGCATAATGTATGTCCTATGTATTCTACATTACCCGTATCAATGGGAAAAAGGAGTGCATTATTGTTACAATATTGCACTCCGCGATGCCAGTAAAATGCTGCGCGCAACAGCTCACAACAATGGATACGCGGAACAACAATTTACGTCATAATAGCACAACAGCTTATAACAATGGATACGCGGAGCAACAATTTACGTCATAATAGTTTGATCAATTTGTGAGATTCTCCTTCATCACGCAGATTTGATACAGGTGACATGAGTTTGTTTAAACTGATAGCGTTGTTGCCATGGAAAATGGTTTGTATGTATAATAATAATAATATTGGATTTATTTCGTGCAATATGAGATATATTCCATTCATCAGTATGAATATTGCACTCGTCTTCGACTCTTGCAATATTCATACTGATGAATGGAATATATCTCATATTGCACTCAAGTGCATCCAATATTATATAAGTATTACATGAATAAATAGAAATCTTGTATAATTCAAATAATTAGACTAGGATAATTATACATGTATCAATTTGTCTTTGTTTCACCTGTTAATGCCTTCAATTACTTGTTTTCCTGTTACATGTATAGTGCACAGGTCTGTTAGTTGCCTTTATCCAGGTTTTTGCCCCTTCCTTTTACTCTTGGCTTTCAGCTCCTTTTTATGCCTCCGCCACCGAAGGTGTTGCCGGAGGCATTATGTTTTCGGGTTGTCCGTCCGTACGTACGTCCGTCCCGTTTTCGTTCTTGCGATAACTTAAGAACCGTTTGACGGATCATTTCAATTGGAATGGTATGCATTGGTAGGGAAATGATCCTGATTAAAACTTTGGGGTCATTAGGTCAAAGGTCAAAGTCACAGAGTCATTGTATGCCATGAAAATGGCTGTTCTCCATGTGCAGCATAACTTAAAAACCGTTGCCGGTCAACTTCAAACTTGGTAATGTGTGCTATGGGAGGGGATGAACTGATTAGATTTTTAGGGTCATGAGGTCAAAGGTCAAAGGTCAGATGTCGTTGTATACATGAAAATGGTTCGTTCTCGCAATAACTTAAGAACGGTTTGACGGGTCAACTTAAACTTGGATCATGTATGCATATGGTAGGGACAATGAACTGATTAGAATTGGGTCATGAGGTCAAAGGTCACAGGTCTTGTGTACATGAAATGGCTCGTTCTTGCGATAACTTAAGAACCGTTTGAGGTAAACTTGAACTTGGGTCATATGGCATATATGAGGGTCATTAAACTTATTAGATTTTGGGGTCAATGAGGTCAAAGGTCACAGGTCATTGTGTCAGTGAAAATGGTTCTCGTTCTGGATAACTTAAGAACCGTTTGAGGGATCAACTTCAAACTTGGATCATATTTCATATGGGAGGGACAATGAACTTACCAGATTTTGGGGTCATGAGGTCAAAGGTCACAGAGGTCATTGTGTACATGAAAATGGCTTGTTCTCGAAATAAACTTAAAAACCGTTTGAGGATCAATTTCAATTGGGTCATATGTCATATGGGACGGACTATAAACTGATTAGAATTTAGAGTCATGAGGTCAAAGTTCAAAGGCCACAGAGGACATTGTGTACGTGAAAATGGCTTGTTCTTGCGATAACTTAAGAACAGTTTGATGGATGAACATCAAACTTGGGTCACGTGTGCATATGGTAGGGAACATGAATTTATTATTTTTGAGGTCATGAAGTCAAAGGTCAAGGGTCAGACGTCATTGTATACTGAAAATGGCACGTTCTTGCTGTAACTTCTGAACCGTTTATGGATCAACTTCAAACTTGGGTCATGGTGGAGAAAGATGAACTGATTAGATTTTTGAGGTCAGGACATAAAGGTCACTGGTTATTTATGTAAATGACTCGTTTGTGCAATTTCTGAAGGACCTTTGACAGATCAACTTAAACATGTTTATCTTTTTATTACATCAGTAGCCATCCTTCTGAGTTGGAATAATTCTGATGATACAACTTTAATAGATTTGGGGTCAATATCTCAAAGATGTCATGGTAAAATGGATGTAAAATACTCAAACTGCGCATGCCTTTTTTTTTTCGAGGTGGCAATCCGAGCATGCCTTCCGACCGTGCGCGGTCGAAGATTCATCTAGTTTCTCTTTAATTCCTTTCTTTGTTACACTTACCAGGGCTTCTGCAGCTAATCATCACTGTTTATTTGAGTTCCTGTTGATGTTCTTGTACCCTATAGTTTTTTTTATTGGCTGCTCTCCCACACTTCTTTAATGACCCCATGTGTTCCTTTTGTCCCCCTCTCTCTCTAGACCTTCCCTACATTATTGTGTGCTTCTTTGTTATATGTACAATGTACATGCATCATAGTGTGTTTTTTTTCGTCTGCATTTTGTTTCTGACAAGATTTACTAAGATTGAAGCTCAGGTTCTTTTTGACTTCACCAGCTCTCCTTAAACAGTTAAAGCAGTTTCAGCAGTTTTTGTTTTGTTTTGTTTTGTTTGTTTGTTTGTTTTTTTTTTGCAGCTGTGATAAGTACTTACACTAAGTGTAAGAACATAGTTTTAGTTTCTATATAAATGTATCTATTATTATTATTAACCCACAGCTGGAATCTCAGCCATTGTACAGCCTGTAAAGTCAGTATCCCAGATCACCACCATCCAACAGACGCTGGCATGGAGCCTGTAGCCCCACCTATAGACGTAGAATACCTTCACCAATGAACGCTAGTTCTGGAGAGATGGGCTCAGTTAACATGCAGAACAAGAGGAGAAGAGGATGACCTCAATAGGTACATGTAAGGATGTGACTAATATATTTATATATAATAACCAATGCTATTAGGAAGAATATCCCAGTAAAAACAGTCTACTGTTAACTCTATTCCTACTGGGTGGGGTCAATTTGACCCCCCCCTTATGAAATCCGTGTCTCGCAACTTTCGAGATCAAGGTTGAAAAAAATTGGAAACTCTGTTGTCAAGTTAGCAGTTATATATTTATCTCATGTGAGGCCAAAATTGAACAAAAATCATCATTTTGCATGCATTTGTGTAAAAAAATTGCTTTTCCTAATTTGCTCTATAGCACTTATAATTAAGCCTTCTGAGCTTTTGAATAATTAATTTTGTCTTAACTGATCAAGATAACTTCTCAAACGTGGTTCGCCAGCAGGGGCATATTGACTCACATTGTGACTGTGTAAACCCGTTCTATAAAGAAGACGCTTGTCGATCTTTATCACAATGTTGTAATAAACCGGAGGCCTCTTGCCGCGAGCACTCGCAGTAGTGAAGTCTTCTCGGCTGGTCACCAAGCAACAGTTCATGGTGGCATATCATGTGAAAAGGGTGCAAACCAATGTCGTTCTGATGATTCGTTGAAATGACTACTTTGATATTCCCATTCCATTCTTTGTTGATGCATGTGGGTTTGCTCTAGTGTGGCCTTATACGATCGATGTTTCGGCGGATCTTCCGTTCTCCTTCTACCCCACCTACCTTGTTCAGATTCAGGTTTTACCCTCTTGTCGGTATTTCTTATGTTGGCGCAAATGGTTGACTTGACTGTACCTCTGCGGTGGGGAAGCGATGTCAAAAAGTCTCAGCAATTTGCTGAAGGCTCCAGATCGTCCTACTCTGTGAGAAGAATACTTGTTGTTCTGTTGTAATTGCATGTTAAAACAGAAAGTGACAACAACAGTCTTTTTCACTAGCTTAATTAACATTGACTAACCAGTTTGTTTCATTGGAATCATCCATGCATGAATTCTTTTGTTCCTCTGTCTTGTGCTAGGAGGGAACAGTAAAAAAAAATTGTTGAATAAATTATTAAATGCAAGCACTATTTCAAATGAACATAACTTTATTAGTTCTGAAGCATTGTTATTGGTTGTGGTGTCATATGAAAGGGCAGGAAATTGACTTTTTATGCTCCGCCATCAAAGGTGTGCGGAGGCATTATGTTTTCGGGTTGTCCTTCTGTTGGTACGTCCCGTTTAATTGTAGATTAGAAAGAGAATTCAGATACAGCTCACCAAACGTATTTTTTATTTCCTCTCTTCAAGTTGTTTTTACCTCACTCATGTTGAAAAGTGGGTCTATTGATTTCATAAATTGAATTTAAAAAGGAGACTCCGAGCTTTAAATTGATGGGTCATTTTTAATATTCATATAGATCAAGATATGATAAACATTGATCAATCTTGGTTTTGTTTTTTTTGGACGCCTGTATACCTGTAAATTCTGGTTCGGTATTGTTCATACTTTACTTTGTATTTGTGTTTCAGGTGTTGATGGTTGATTTCATCCAGATTAGATGACTGAGACCCTCTGTGCAGAGCATTGTTCTTCAGATCTGAATGTGGAGATCACTGCATTGCTACAGGTGGTTTCATATGGCATGTTAGGAATGTATTTCTTCTCAAAGGGACAGGGTGGGGCGTTCACCAACTATTCTAAAGTTACGGGCAACTTTAAACACGAACGATTGAACTGTCCTTGGTGCTATACTAAATCACTTCTTGATCATTAAGCATAAGAACTGATCACACAGTCATTCTTAAGTTGTTTGTAACTTCAGAACAACTTGGTGAAAACCCCAGGAAAACTGTACAAAATGCTTCTGTCTAAATTGCTTTATAGCACTGCACTGTCAGCTATATGTTTGACATGTATATGTAATATTCTGATAACATAATAAATAAATGCTATCCCTAACATGTGTTGCCATGTTCTACACAATTTGCTTTGTTTGGTCAGCTGATATATTATCAGCTCAAAATCCCCAAAACCCTTGTCAAATAGGTTTCTGAAATGAATATTTATCTGCAGTTCGCCATCAATATTCTTTCAAATAACTGCATGATTATGTAAAGATAGAGATGTCATATTTCATTGTATGATAGTAATTGTCAAAAATGTCAAGAGAATCGAATCCTATGAAAGGGTTATAATATTATGTTAACAGGGATGCCACTTTTCCGGTTTTTCCGCGAATTCCGGTTTTTCCCCTTTTATCTGTCTTATTTCCGGTTTTCCGACTTTCCTGTTAAAAAAAACCCGGAATAATGCTCATTGATTGACTGTGCATGCGTTGAAAAATGCGGAAGCAAAAGAAATCTCAACGATAAAGATTAAAGTCGTTTGTAGACTACTTTGTAGTATGAATGTGTGAATTATGTACGTAATTTGTAATTTTTTATGAAAACGACTGTACACATTCTAGCGATCTTGTCCATATGGTGGTGTGTGATGTGAATAAGTATACACATGGGTTTTGTGCAGAGCGAGCGACCTATGCCTTGCTCTCGCCCGGCCCCAGCGTCCGGGCACGCCAGCGCTTGCCGGTACCTTTTTCCTCTTGCGAGTTTTTCGTTCGGATGTCGTCGTTGCCTTGGACTTCATACTACTCTGGATTTTTTTAATGGATTAATTGTGGAATGATATGTGCAATAGAGATAGAGATATAGACAAGAAAATTGACAGTGCAATCAAGAAGAAATTTCAGTGGAAATTGCTAGAGAAGAAAGATAGCCGCGAAATATTTCTATTTTCTAAAAAGTTACTTCCGACTTTACTACGACTAGCCCGCACACGAAGTGCTTCGTGGCGGCGTCCCGGGGCTACTTCCGACTCTGCCTACACCACAGAAGCATTGGAATACTGAAAGTTTTATCCTGTAACATGGAATTTCGAATGCCCAAAATACTTCATCAAGATTAAAATTAAACTATTTCTATTTGAAGTCTACTCTGCCTTCATCTTTAATTATGTTTGAGTGAGTAGATTATATGTTTGTTTTTTTTTTTTTATTACATGAAAATTACCCATAAATTTGGGTTAATTTTTGGGGAAAATCATTCAAATAATAGGCTCAGGTAGCAGCAACAGAGCATCTATAACCCCAGAGCTTGGACCCCGGCCTATTGGCAATTATTGTATTGGGACTTCGCGTTGCGCGCTCCGGCCCGCGAAAAATTTTCAGGGTTTTTGGAGGACACCTAGTGGCATCCCTGATGTTAAGACCTTTCAGCAGTTTAACTGGAAATGCACTGTATAGATAACCAAATATTATTACATATTACTCTTAATTTTATGTATTTCATTGCATTTTCCCCAACAGTAATGGAAATTTCACGTATGATATTCCCGTTGGTGCACACTTCCCGGTTCGCTTCACAAACCTGTATCTCAAGTGAGTAGCAATAAAAGACATGTATCTCATGACTGTTTGTTAATTCCAGATCAGGATGCCATTGATTTAAATTGTTGAGTAACATGAAAGTTATCATGATACATTGTAGCCATTGAAGACTAGAATATATAAATGGCTCAGGTCAGACTCTGGGCTGCATTGAGTTGAACATAGGAAATGGTTGCTCAATATGCTTGAACCCATCTTGTATATGATATATAGCCATGAATTCTACCCAGAAGTGCCTGAAATGAATTTAATACACACAAAAAATAGTCTGTTTTTCTTGATATACTGGAAATGAACTTGGAACTGCAATTGAACCATTATTGGATTTTGTGAGGGCTGCCAAATTGGCCCAAACAGGTTGGGCAAGATAAGAGTTATGTTATGCCTATGTACATGCATTATTTTTGTTATTGACAACAGTTTCAATTGTTTTAATGGGAAGAATATTTATTTGTGAATGAACACTCATTTTGTTAAATATTGTTAATTCTTTATCCTTTATTGTCTTGCAGTTCAAGTGATACAAGCGTGATGGTGTTATGTTCCTGGACAGCTGCATCTATGTGCACTGAGCCTATTCATAACACAGACTCATCATCACAGTCATCTAAACTTACAATGGTGAGTTGATTAGATCACAGGATGATTTTAATATGAGTGAATAACATATTTGTTTGCATTTTAGAAATAAAAATAGGCCAGGGGGTGGGGTGGGAGAGGTGGCTTCTAGGCCCACAAATATTGCGCATGCCAGAGACATTGTGCCGAGGAAGAGATATCTCTATTTAGTTAGCTGAAAGTTGCTAAATTTAGTATATTATGTATTTATGATGTTAAATTAGATGTTTAGCAAAATCATTGAATTATTTAAATGCATTATTGGGTAGTTCCATTTATAAGAATTTTTTGGCCCTTTGTGAATTCAATTTGTTTCAGCCTTTGGCTGCTATTTTGAATGTTGTGATCAATAAACCACTATCTGTCTACATCTATCTGTCTGTCTATCTATCTATTTATCCATCCATCTCTTCATCCATCCATCCATTAATCCATGTATCCATCTATCTATCTATCTATCTATCTATCCATCTATCTATCTATCTATCTATCTATCTATCTATCTATCTATGTATCTATGTATCTATCTATCTATCCATCCATCTATCTATCTATCTATCTATCTATCTATCTATCTATCTATCTATCTATCTATTTAGCTATCTATCTAGTCTAGTCTAGCTAAATATTCTCTGGGTTTTATTTTATCTAAGATATAGGGTAAGGGTTGCACTAAGAATTTTATGTTAAATCTAGGATAGTGTAGGGTATAGTGGTAAATCTAGGATTGAAGTTAGGGCTAGGTTTATCAATTACTGTATCAAATTTATGGCAAAGAAGATGTTGCCAGAGCAGATGTCATTGAATCATATTTAGACAATTAATAATGTGATTTGTATTGCGCCAAATCCACTATGTAGATGTCAAGGCGCATCATATTGTTATTACCCGGCTTAGCTAGGCTACCCCGAAGGGCGCTTACAGCATTCAAGGAATTTCTTCCTACTGGTAGGCCTACCCATTCACGTCACTTGGGTCAAGTACGGCAAATTGTAGATTGTCATCTTGCCAAAGGATGCTAGTGGAATGGACGGGATTCGAACCGCGTACCTTGTGATCGTCAGTCCGCTGACTTATCCACTCGACCACACCACAATTAGAGAGATGTTACTTACTCTGACCAGATTTGATTTGTGATTGAATGATTTGATTTTTTTTTCTTTCTCTATACCAGGGTGTAACTCACATGTGGCAGTTGCCTGTTGGAGTGTATCAGAATAGTACCTATGTATTCCGCATCATGCCTGACCATGAACAGGTAAGTAATACCAGCCAGTAGATTTCCCACTATGCAGAACCCTTTGAGAAGATTGTAAAAAGTTTTTCTCTTTGAAATCAGCGAAATTATTTATTTTTATCTAACAGATACTGATTTCATTTTGTGTGTAATAGGGGACAATGGATTGAACAAAGACGTTACAGAATTCATGATAAAAAATGATAAAAAGTCTGTCCTTTTCTTTGTGATGAGTTATTGAAATTGAGTTATTGCAATTTTTGAGAAAGTTATAGCAAGCTATTTTCATGGCAAGTCGCTTTTCTGGATGCAAACATATGTAAACAATGTGTTATATTGTTTTCCCACTGGGAAATAATTGATGCAGTAAGTTATTTGAACAATATGACAACAAAGTAAATTGATTAATATATGGTTAAAACCTGTTTTCCTTTTCTCTCCCATTCTGTGTCTATCTTTGAATGTGCAGTCTCTAGATCCTGACTACTTCTGTGGTTTACAGACCGATACTCTAGGAATTGAGTATCTAGAATACAGATTCCACTTCACTCGAGATCTTTCTATCTGCACAGCCTAGATTGTGTTAAAACACACAACAGTACTGCCACACCAATTGGCAAGACTATGAAAATTCTTTTTGATGATGCTTACAAACGTTAGCTTCAGTGTATGAATTCTGTGGAACACATACTGGACCCCTGATTGCAATTTGCCTTTAAATGGTAAAGTAGGGCGAGTTGGTAGTTTTCATGTACGTAAAAAGGTTGCAGCATACAATATATCTTGATTTGCATTTATCAAAAATTTTTCGTAAATTGGTAGAGAATATGGATATGGATATCTACTCAAATTCCGTTTATGAAAGTAACATAGTTTCATACCCTAATTGGCTTGGTTTAGTGAACATTGTGTGTACAAATGACTATAAAAATTGAAAGAATATTACTCACTTTTGCTGTCATTTATTTCTGTTTCATGTTACCTATCAATATGAAAATATAGATTAAATTTTAAAGATTTGCTGAGTTTAACCTGCTTCGGTGTATGATTATAATGAATATAATGTAATAAAGTACATGGTTAGACATACAGTCCATTCCTACATATAAAACACAGTGCTTGGGACCAAGCCAATTACCTTACTATGACAAAATCTTATACTGAACAACGAAACGTAGGTTTGCACAAATTGCAACTGAGAACATAATGGCCCAAATTCATAAAGTAGGTTCTGAAAACCATGGACTGAAGCAGTGCATTTTGGGAAATGAGAAAAGTCCAATATGAATGCATGCTTTTGTCACAGGGTGCTATATAATGCATGCCTGTTGCTATGGATGAGTCCTCTCTTTATTTAAATTAATTTAAATAAACATTGGACTCATTGTGCTTGAACTATAGCAACAGGCGTGAATTTAGCACCCTAAGACAAAAGTGTACATTAATATTAGACCATTTTCAATGTACGTGCTGAATTATGTGTAATTGTTACACAAAATTTGCATAATACATGTACAACATGGTTACAGACCACAATTTTCAAAACCACCCTTGTAAAATCGGACCAATAGTTTGGCACAAACTCAAGCTGAGAGAAATTTAAATTTTAATGCTCTTTATAATGGGAGTGGACTGTATGAAAAGTTTACTTGTGATCAACCTTTGTAAATAGATGTAAAATATATACCTCTTGTTCAAGTACTATCTACTTTAATCAAACAAAAAACTTAAAAATTTCAATGCAGTACTCTCTTGTGAATTTTATCATGGAAAAATATTTTCTTCTCTATCTTAATGATGGAATGTCTACTTAATCTTTGATAAGAGGAAATAAATAATCTTAGGGGGTGGGGGAAGGGCTGCTTTGTAGGCCTAGGTATATTTAGCTACTTGACCAATCAGTAAGCCGCACATTCCATAACAAATTCATGTCTTTCATTGTGAGATCACACTGAATTTGATTAAATTGTAAATTTTTATAATGAAGGTTGCAAACTGATAGATGAGTGTAGCCTATATTCATTTCTCATGTTTTCATTTAATTAAATCTAAACAAGTACTCTTTCAGTCTCTTATCCAAGATACATGTACTTCTTTCATTAAGTGTTTCGTATGTGCGTTAATGCAATGTTAATATTATAGTACTTCTCTAATAATTCTATTTCTTCTGGAGCTAAATTTGATAAGATGAATTCATAAGATGAATGCGAAATGCACTTTGATTCAATCATGGAAAATAAATTATTGAAGAACTTACCTTATGATCATGCTTGTTAACAAAAATTTAAAGTCACAATGCACATTTGTTTTCATCCTGTACTAACTTTACTACATATATACATGTACCAATATCAAAAGTACTGCATGTATTTAGCCAAAGGTATATACAGTGTATTCAAAACTTGTCTCAAAATACGCTGTATGAAAAAAAAAAAAAAAAAAATTAGTGGTCACATGTTAATTGGTACTAACTTTACAAGAATAAGTACATGTAGATACTCATGAGCATTTAAAAAGGGCTCGTTAAATCTGAATTGTTTTATGGTAAAGCCTTGCATGAGACAGAAGAAAACTGCCTTACTTTTATAAAAGCCCTTTGGACTTTCAAGTGTCTCTGAAAGATAGCGTGTATGTCATAAAATGATGGAAATGGAATGATTGAAAGTAAAACAAAATAAATATATCTGCATGTCATCTTAAAGGAATTATGTTATTTGCCAGTTTACTCTCTAAACAACACAAGTGACAACTAAGATTGAAGATATTTTTAATGGAATGTGTGATTTTTATACCATTTGTATGGTTTCAATCAGAAATTTTATTCTAAATTGAATGTATATATTGAATATTTTGCTACACCTTATACAAAGTACACATATACATGTAACTATTTTTAGAATACTTTATCACTTGTTATGTACTATGTGCATTACATTTTAACAATGGATGTAAGTTTCATATTTTATGTAGAGATGTGTGAGTGTGAATGTAATTCAATTAGTCTTCACCAAATATATTATTGTGACAATATATTGACATGTATGCAATCACTTATACAGGATTCATAAAGATTTGGGCAAGATTCCTTTGAATCTGGAAGAGAGTGTTTTATCTTTGTTCTTTTACATATATTATAGCTTATATTTCATAAAAAATTATCAAGTGCATAACATGCAGCAGATGATATTTGTAAAGCAAAATTTGATATTTTATGTTTTATCAATTTAACCATCCTCCTTCTAACTGTATTATCTATCTAGCTTGTATATAAAAATGAATAAATAGATGAGGAATAAATGAAAAAATACAGCTTAATCACTCTGAATTTTATGTAAAATAGTAGTTGCAGAATACATGTACATGTATGTTTTAAGTTCATAATACTGTATGTGTCGTTTATGATCATAATTGGTGAAAGGTCTATCTACAAATGTATTGCAAATGCACTTACCATTTTCAATTTTATTTACCTTTTAAACAAAAATAGAAAATTGCCTCCCTTCAAGAATTTGTACAATTTCTATAAATTGTGTATTTAGATTCTGCACCCCCACCAAAAAAAAAAAACTCATCAGAGAGTTTACACAGATGCTTTAGCCTTTTTAGGGTTAACCTACATGTATGATCAAGCAATCATGCCCATGGAGTTTAATGCACTTCTTTACTACAAAATGTATCATGCTGGTCTTTGTAGGCCTATGAACTGATTTATAAGGTGGTAGTTGTCATATTTCTCTAAAAAGGACGTTCTGTGCTTTGCAAAATGCTAATGGTTGTGTTTCGGATACAGTTAATTATGTCATAAATTTCAAGCATTGATATCATATACAGTGTATTAAAGTAATCAAGTAGAAAAGCCGCTTTGTTTTAAGTGTCCTGCATAGCATCATCCGAACTATTCAAACAGGCTACATTCCCAACCAAGAACAAGAATGATCATGTAGTCAAATGCTTACTTACATGATTCCAAATTTATTCTCTATTCAGTAAACTCAAACCACAAACATACATCTACAAAGTATGTAAAATGCCCAATCATGAATTCCTGATTTCTACATCAACACAATCAGTAGGCTAATTTTAAATACAATACTTTGTCAATCTTTATGATGAAATGTATAATAACCTCTGATACCTAGTCTAAGGTAGACCAACCACAGAGTGCCTGTCAACCTGCTATGATGGTTCACCTATAATGTGCATTTTGCCCAGAATGGGAAATCATTGAATTCAATTCATTTTGACTCTCAACAGAAATACATTTTCTTATTCTTTGATCTTCACCCATGTAAGTCTCTAGAGATTTGTTTGTTTGACAAAAAATAAATTAAAATTTTGATGTGATAGCTGAAAGTATGTCTCTTTGTTGTCTTTATTCAGTCTGTGTTGTCTAAACAGCAAATACAGTCCACTCTTATTGTAATGACTGTGGATGCAACAAGATTTTATTGTAGCAGGCTTGCTCTTCGTCTCGATTTTAAATGTGAACATGTTTCTTGTATTTTACATGTATACATTGTATACATTGTATGTGTCGGTATAAGAAGATTTCATTGTAACAAAGTAATTGTTATAATAATGGAAGTGGACCTAACATGACCAGAATTTGTATCAACTTCAGAATTCATATGTACTTGTGTATACTCTTGATACACAATGTAAAAGGAATTATTTGCATAGGGGAATAATTCGTTAAACAGGAAAAAGATCAAATTGACAGCACCACACAATAAAAATCATTTCAGGAACACTGGCTTATCACAGTAATCCGAACCCCCGCGAAGCTCGATTTCTAGATTTGTCCCATTATCTTTTTAGTTTACAGTAATTCCGACCGCCCCCATTTTTTGTGTATATTTCCTATAAAGATTCTTCTTAATAGTTCAATATTATGTTAAATTGTAATTTTTCTCCAGCTCTTTTCATTCATGTGCTTCATAATAACCAATTTTGTATTTTGTTTTGTATTGTTCGACTTACTTTGATGAAAGGCTTTTCACTTGTGCCTGGAGCACCTTGTTATAAAGGAAATGGACTGTACAGTAGGCCTACCATTAATATTTGACTGGAGCTTTGACTGGTCAGAGTAGCACTTATATATTTATTTTATGTTTGGCAATTTGTAATTTTTTTATTGAATTTCCCATGTGCATGTATACTTCTGAACACGAATGCATGTGGTATGCGTACGAATTGAAAATCGCCATTATATAAGATGTTGGACAGCAAAAATGTATTCAACGCAAAAAACTTAGTTCAATAAAAATCAATTCTGCTTTTAATATTCAATTATTAATTACAAAATAGTTAGATTTCACACACCACCTCAAATTCTTATAAATCATTTATACAATACTGCAATGTTGCTCAGTACAAATTGAAACATGATACTTCAAAGGATGAGATTTGTAATCTATATGAGGCAATTTAGCTGCACTTGTATTTCTATTACGAATCCCAAAAAGGAGGAGGAAACATGTGCAGTGTTGCCCTCTTCTTGGCTTTCTTCGTAAATCACTGTACAAAAAGAAAGGGCAATATTAAACCATGTTCCATCCTTTTTTAGAGAATGCGGTTTATTTAACAAGTAGTACAAACAGGCAGTGTTCGAATGCGATCAAGTTTTCGTCAATCGATACACGTGATATCAATTGATGTCATGTCACCGGACATGATATGATAGCTCAATTGGTTAGAGCGCCCGTAAAAAGGTAGCCTTTCTTGCTTCATGAACAGGAGGTCGGGAGTGTAATTCCCAGCCGAGCTATACTGGTTCAAAGACAATGGTACCTAAATTTGCCTCTTAACAGGGAGCTTGCGGGTAATAGTAACATTTCATGTTATGCAGGGCCCGCTGGGAGAACAGTTGCTAAGAACTGAAGCGGCTACCAAGGGTAAATAAAACGAAATTATTACTATTATTATTATTATGTCACAATCTCGCATCCAGGCAGAATTTTAGCATGTATGAATAAACTGAATTGAAATAACATAAATGTCTGTTTCTGTGCAAAAGAAGTGTATTGTCTGTGTCGCTGTGAAATCTATAGGCCTACCATACAATATAATCTCCCACTTTAAGTTCAGCAAAACCTCATTCACAACCCCAGCGCCACAAGCTCCAATCAAGCCCTATCAGATTTGATTAATATCCCTTGCGATATGCATACATAGATGTGTTGTGGTCTAGTGGAACAGTCGCAGACCGTCGATCACATGATAGTTCAAATCCAGGCCACTTGACAAGTGTCTTTTGGCAAGACAGAAATGTACACATACCAAACTGAATTCAGGCGAGGTAAATAGGTACCGATAGGAAGCTTAATTCCTTGAATACTGTATGTGCTTATCAATATAAGGGTAGCTTTGCTAAGCCGGGTAATATGTTACGCCTTCAGCACTCTACCGTATGTTCTAGAAAGAAATAGGGAAATTCCAAGCAAAACAGGACATGGAGCTGAAACTTTAAAGTGGTACTGTGCCTTTGAAAATGCAAATTAGGATCTGAAATTACCACAAAGGCTTCTTTACAATACAACCAATCATTTAAGTTTAAAAATTACGCGATTCAGTTTTCCTGCAAAAATTTGCACTTATGGGACTATGGTGCTTTAAATGCCTCTTATTCTTATACCTAGTCACTTTTTGTCGATTTTTTTTTGCTTAATGTAATTATCATCGACTATTCTAACACACTTTGGTATTAATATTTCCTTATAATGCATTTCTCCTCACGAAAAAGACCGGGAAACCAGATGTCACTCCGTAACCGGACATGGGTTCAAGTTTTAAGTCATAATTAGCAAATATTCAAGCAATTTTCTTATGCAAGGTGGCATATCATACCTAGAATAACATAGAATCCAATCAATAACTCAAAATTGTGATAGCCATTTAAAGTTCACAGAGTTTAAGCAAAATGTTTTCTGCTCAAATATGCATGTCCATTTTGCGTCACTCTGTAACCATGTTTATGAATATTCATATCTCATTAATTAAGAGCATCACTATAAAAAAAATAATCATTTTGAAAAGAGGGTACCATAAGCTTTTGTCATGAACAATTTCTATAAGCCTACATAAAGATGTAAGTATGCATGATAAATTTGTTTGAATGCTAAAATGTTGCTTCTGAATGTCACTGCGTTACCTTGGAACTGCCCATATACACTTTTGAAATGGGTACCAAATAAGAAATATGGTTCTTGGGGGAAAGATATATATGAAGAAAAAGCCCATATCCTCAACTATTTTGCGGCCCATGAGGAGGTCGTAAATGAATAGCGAATTCGCACACAGCCTCATTTTTGTGTCCTTGACAAAGGTGGGCATTGCTCACTAAGTATGCATTATTTTTGGACTTATTGGTGTCAAATGATAGTCGAGGATATGAGATTTTTCTACATATAAATCTTTCCCCCAAGAACCATATACTTCTTATTTGGTAGCCATTTCAAAAGTGTAGTTTACTTCTAGGACAAACGGTATAAAGTGGATTTGGCACAATACAAATAACATTGTTACTATAATTATTATAGTAGAGGCTACACAAGAAATTTAACATTGTAGCCACATGTACCATTCAGCTTATGACAGGCAGAACATTTGGGTGATACATTTGTACCTGAGCATCACTAAAAGTGAAAGGTGTCCAGATTTGACTATAATGTTATCGATCCACCATCGAAGGACTGTTGAGGGAGGCATAATCCTTTCAGGTTGTCCATCAGTCGGTCCGTCGTTCCCATTTGTTTGTTATTGCAAAACCTAGGAACCACTCAAGGTATGAAGAAAATCTGACTGGAATCTGCTCATGTGATTTGGTTTCTAGGCTGTGCGCTGTCCAGAGGAGGCAACAGGCAACTGCTAATATCATGTGGGAGATAACAGCAGTAATAATGGGATAAGCCAATTTCAAAAAGATCAGTTGAGTCAATAAATTGTATAAAACATGATCCAAGATTTTTTCACCCTTGCCTAATGTTCTTGAAGGTATATAAAGTAATCTGTCCAATAGTTTTCTATTCTAAAAGTTTGCCTAAATGGCCTATTGACTCAATATAAAGGTCAGGCACCAATTCTCTCTCTTTTTCTTTCTCGCTGCCTTGGAATCCGAGTATCTCTTCCTCACTTGTGATTCCTGTTAAAACAGCTAGTGTCTTCAGACCACAGTTCTTGCCAAGAAGAATGTCTGTATTCAGGCGATCTCCGATCATTACAGTTCGTTCAGGATTGACAGTGAATCTAAAAGAAAAAAGAAGAAAGAAAGTATTGCAAATAAGCCTGTAGACGGGAACTACTCAATGACAGTGAAGTAGTACTAGTATTAGCTAGATAGATAGACAATGCCAAAATGGTTTTTTGATAAAACAAAACATCATTGCTGCAAAGCCGTTAGAGATGCATTTACGAAATATTTATTTAAGCAGGTTGTCTGTATTTACAACTTCATTCAATATGTAAGTTTCAAGAAAAGTGTTGATCACAGGGAAACGAACTGTAAAGGTGATAAATATTCTTGTCTCAATCTCGAAGAAGAAGGTGTCTGACATGAAAATTTTTTCTTAATTCTGGTTCAATGTATGTGCACTGCTTTATTGGATATTATAATGTAATATGATATCATCATGTGCAATATGAATGACCATTGTACATATTTCTCACAACAGTGAAAGCTTTACGCATTTTGAGAAACAGAATACTCACTTTTCTTGAATACATTCAAACATAAATCTACTGGGTTTGCCTAGTACTGTTGCTTTTCTCTTTGATGCTACCTCTACAGGCCTCACTAAGAACCAGTACTGGAATTCAAGACAAAAAACAAAAGATTGATATATTTGCCAAAAAGGCCGGGTTATTTTTGCCATCTCACAGCCGGGGGGGGGGGGGGGTATTAGCCCCCCCTTCAGATCTCGGCCGCCGATTGCGCGAGCGCAGCGAACTTTTGCACAACAGTACTGTGCGATGTAATCTACAAGACTGTATACTTTATTTTTCCAAAATAATGTCTTTTTAATTTATATTAATTAATTATGCTAATTTATGCATGAAATTACACATTTTGCTCTAAATCATTAATTAAGGCTTCTAGAATGCTAATTCTTGGTGTAAATATTCTTTGTAGCATTCCTAACGATTGTACATGAAAAAAAAAAACGATATCTAATTCAATTTCTTATGTATTTTATTGTTTTTGGAATTTCTTATTTATTTCTTTGTTTTTCGACTTATGTATTTTATTGTTTTTTTGTTTGGAATACTTTGGTCAATGATTATCTCTGAATATTACAGCAATATCAACTAAAATAATGGCTAATAACCATATTTTAAATACTGAAATGTGATTTTAGCATGAAAAGCCATTTCCCATATGTATTGTACACAAATACAGAAAATCTCTAGTTTTTGAGCCTGTGCTGCATTGCATAATGTTATGCAACTTCTGAACCGTAAGCTCAATTTTTTTCCAAAATAGCTTTAAAAGTTGCGTAAGATGATAGAGAAAAAATTCATAAATGTGCGGAGCGCGAAAATTTTTCTCAGCGACATTACTGCGCGAAACGTCGAGGGGGGGGGGGCTGATTAGGCCCCCCCCCCCCCTGGCCTTTTTAGGGTTAAAAGGGAGTTTACATGTATGTAATAACATAAAAGTTACATTTACATTGTATATAGTGCTTAATACAATATTCAACTTAAGGGCCTGTCCCACAGGAGGTGATCGTTGTGGCGACAACCTGAGAATGTCATAATCATAATGAGATTCGCTAAAAAAACCCCGGTGATTATAGACATACCTACGAGTCTAGCAATGCTAGGCTACAACAAGAAGTTGCTACCACACACGCAATATCAAGATCGCCAGTTGTCGCCACAACGATCGCCTCCTGTGGGACAGGCCCTTTAGTGTTTTCATGCGCTAAGTGTTAACTAATTATTACCCAGATTAGATAGGCTACCCTGATATGTTGCACACAGCATTCCGGGGATTTCTCTTCCTAATGATGCCCATTTACAATATTCATCACCTGGGTCGAGTGTAGCCGAAAGAGATTAGACTGTGAGCTAGGCCCCAAAAGGGTCATAAATACTTTACAACTTGCAGGCACTTTAAAGATTTTGATTTATTGTAAATGAATGTAGAAAATGTTATTTTACCTGGCATTACAATTTCTGAGTTCTTCATGGGGAACTGTTGGTCCACGTTGGTTCCTATAAAGACTGAGTTAGGTCTACTCAGATAGGATGCAGCCTTCAGGAGCTTCATGTAGCTAAAATGTCTGTCGAATCCTACAACAACACCATTAACCTTTGGGAAAATGAGTAGGAAACAAGCACATTAGTAGAAAGCTTACATACACTGTACCTGCCAATATTGTGAGTCCAAATACAGGGACAAAGTGGGAAGAAAATGTTAACAATAGAGACATTCCTTTATTTCCAATACTGTACATATATTTTTTACAAAAATAGGGACTAAGTGTTGTCAAGGGTGATAAGTGCTCTTTCTTTTCCGCAAAGTAGGGACTGTCTCTTAAATGGGCGATTCCATACTGTTGTTGTTTTTGTCTCTTTGTTCTCTCTGTTATTTTTGTGTCCCGTATGACACACTACTATTTTCCATTTCAAATGTAAATGATGTGTGATCGAGTTAAGTTAAGTGTTGGTTCTAGTGCCCCTTCTTGTACTACTTGAGGATCACCATCAATCAAGAAATTATTCTTTTATTTTCATACCAAAAAGATGCAAAATGTAGTAAAAATGTCCCGTACGACACAGCATGGAATCGCCCAAATAGGGACAGTTGGCAAGTATGAGCTTACTACTGTATGCTTTATATTTAATTGTGAATAAGTCTAATCTCATTATAAAGTGGTGTTCGGGACCAAGGCAATTACCTTGTTTTTAAAAATTAAATTTCACTATATTGCACACACAACACAAATATACATGGTTTGCTAATGGAACTGGGAAAACTTCCTTGTTATTACAATTATCGACATAACAGGAGTAGCCTACATGACTGCCATGAAAGCAATTAAACCCTGGCACATGTAAGAACATGTACTCAAACAGGGGACTCAATAGCTTTAGCCATAAGAAACTTTACTACCTACCTGCAGGGCACAAGCAGATTGACTTGGTTTCTCACACAAAAACATGCTTTCCCACTGAGCTATAAAGTCCCCTACATATTTAAAATCAACAAGAACTGATTTGTGATGATCATAACTATTTGCCTGTTGTGATATACATATACGCCCTGCACCAGACTCACTAATACTATGACAACAGTGACCAACTTCTCTTGCCTAAAATGAGATACTGGCACTACTAAAGACTTCACTTTGACATTTACTCTGTAAACTGATTTGGTGTGACCTTGGTTGTAAAAAAGTGTTGGTCCCCCATGCCCCCCCCCCCTCCTCTACCTGTGTAAAGATAGGGTAACTTAAGTCATATTTGTTTGTTCAATGTGAGATATGGAATCAATGGTGCTTACATCAGGATCTAGAGATACATCAGATTGATGGTCAAGAATATCGCCTTCTACAAGGTCTGGCTGAAAGAAAAACAATGAAATAACATAATAATAACAACAACAAAAACAATAAGAACTAGAACTGCAATCGTTGACATGAACGATGTGCGTGCATTGACGCCTTTACTAAAGGATTTCAATGATTATTAAAATGTAAGCATATATTTTGAAATATATTGGGAAACGGAAGTAAGCTTTACATAATATACAAGATCTGTGTGTAAAACGAATACGCTTTGTGTATTACAGTGCAATTTTGAAAACTTCGCTTTCCATATTATCCGGTGTGCACATGGCTCTGTCAAATTTGCAATTATTAGGCAAGCGGGTATAATGGCTCCTACAAAAATGTGATTTACTCGAAATTTTCTGTGACAACCTATATTATATTTGGTATCAATGGAAAGGCAATTTCAATGCGGTCATTGTGATGTCAATTTTAGAAGCAAATATGGAACGACAATGACGTAATGCCTTGTTACGTAATCCATTGAAAATTCGCTATTTTTTGTCCATAACTTTTTGATGACGTCATAAAATTTTTCAAAAATTGAGAAATAGT
The DNA here is from genome assembly GCA_940671915.1 of Paracentrotus lividus. NCBI lineage: Eukaryota > Metazoa > Echinodermata > Echinoidea > Camarodonta > Echinidae > Paracentrotus > Paracentrotus lividus. Next base: position 30,857,730 of record CALNVZ010003426.1, read on the forward strand.
TGTGAAATGTATTGATACATATGCCTGCCAAGTTTCAAGTCCCTAGATTGAATATTCGCAATTTTAGGGGAAGTTAAACTTGATTTCCTGGTATTGATAATTTTTTACATTAAACGACTTTTTTGAGCAATTTGGTCAATGAATCGACATATTTTTCTTTACATTGCTGGAAAGGACATAGGCTGAAGTACCTAAATCCAAAAAAGGGTACGGTTTTAACAAGGCACAACGCAGATGCAGCATCTTGGATTTTAGCCAAATTTTGAAACTTTAGAGGGCGCTATTTGCATTTTGCGTATTTATTGGAGCGTGAAACATGTGGAGTGTGTGCACATTCATTAGAATAACATGCCCTGAATATTTGAAGCAAAATGGAATTGATTTCAGGAAGTTATAGCCATTTTTGTGTGTTTTTAGTCACAATTTTTTATTTCATAACGGAGTTGATTTTTTAAATTAAAGGGGAAGTTCACCCTGGAATTTCATTGGCGTTGAAAATTGCAGAAAAATAAAAGAAAAATATGAGTGAAGGTTTGGAGGAAATCGACCAAAAAATAATGAAGTTATAAACATTTAAAGTTTTGATTATGTGACGTCACATGCGAGCAGGCCTCCTATGTTATGTAATGTAAATTCCATAAAGTGTAATTTTTTCAGAAGAAAATTAATTATTTCACCTTTCCGGTCGATATATCATGAAACATAAGTTTATATACATGCCCCTATCAAATTAATCCATTCCCTTATCAAGAACCATGAAAAAAGACAAACTTATGAAATTTGCATACACAACACATGGAAGTGCTGCTCGCACGTGACGTCACAGAATCAAAAGTTTAAATATTCATAACTTCCCTATTTTTGGTCAATTTTCTTCAAACTTTCACTAATATTTTTCTTTTATTTTTCTATATTTTTTAAAACTAACAAAATTCCAGGGTGAACTTCCCCTTTAATTTAAAATATGACGATATTTTTTAAATGAAAAGTGATTGGATACATATGAAAGGCAAACTCATAGACTATATAATGGATTTTGTTAGAAGTCTGTAGCGTTTATAACAACATAGATATGGAGGCTGGAAAAAATGGCTTTCAGATGGCCCGAAATTGACAAAATGGCGGATGGACGGTCATGGATGAGTCAGTGATTTTGGAAAATGAAATGTCAGGGGATCAATAGTGGATCATAGAGGATGTGTGTATAAAGTTTTAACGAATTTGGTTGAGCGATAGGACCTGGGGAGGGAGAACAAGGTTCACATGTTAAATGAATGGGTTTTTGTGGAAGAAGAAGAAGACGGAAAAGGAATATTGAACGATAACATAGCATTGTCGCTGGAGCGTCAATGCAATAATAATACTTAGATTTACAAAGTGCCTTTCCAATTGGATATACATGTACATGTAAAGTGCTGACTGATCCCTTTGGGAAATTCATAGAGAAAGATCAGGGGCTAGAACAATAGAGATTATATATTGTCAGTAAAATATAGTGTTATTCAGAAAACAAAAAGAAATTGAACATAAAAGCGATTTTAAATACTTTACTCTCACTTTGTGAGTGACGTTGACTCAATATTACCCATGTATTGTCTTAGAGCAAGCACTTCATAACATGTAATAAATATTCTTTCATTCTAAATTATATTGAATTTAAAGCTTCTTTCATCTTATTGAGAAGTTCACAAATAAGCATTTATGACACATAAACTGTATGTAGATTAATCTGATTCATTTTTGGAATAAAATCTTTTTATGGTGTGCTCTTTGAGTTTCAATAGATTCCTGGGGGTGTTTAACCGGGTGCAGCTTGTTGTTTCGAAGGTTCTATCTGAAGGTTTGATGTTCAGAAGGTTCGTTTGTCTGAAAACGAAATAGGGTTTATTTGTCCAAAAATGAAATAGTGTTCATTCGTCCAAAATTTGACAAATAAATGAACCCTGTTTCATTTTCAGACTTTTGAACATCATTCAAGTTTTGGACAAACGAACTTTTAGAACAACGAACCTGATTTCATTTTCAGACGAATTAAATTTACGGAGTAATGCATCAAATGTTTGGATGAAGGAACCTTACTTTATTTTCGAACAAACAAACATCCAGGTATAGGAAATTTATGTGTTTGGAAAAACCTTTGGACAAATGAACCTTTGAAACAACAAGCTGTTACAGTTTCACCAAGTCCTCGTAGAAACGTATGACTTCACCAACGGCAGGTCATGTTCTTGGGTGCTATAATAATAAATTTTGTCAATCATTCAATCCAAGAACTGATAACCAGTCAAACGTAAAGTCATGCATAACTTTATGAATGACTTGGTGAAACAGGCCTACTGCGATGGAAAGCTAGTTACCCCTGTTCCGATGTAGTCAATGCCATGTATCTTCATTTCCTCCTCCATACCAGGTGCACCCATCATATAAATCTTTCCACTGAAGTTCAACTTGTACTTGAGATAAACAGCAGCACAATAAGCTGTACCAAAGATCTCATCCTGTGAATTAGAAAGTAAAAAATGTGATAAATAAACATGATTCTATTAAACTAATGTTTTCATTTTTAAGCACCCAGAGACTGTGTGAAAAGTGTCAGCTTATTCCCTACTGAAAAGTTTTTAGCTCTATGTATCATCATGTCCGAATGGAAAATATTTAAATTTTCTAAACACAAACATACTTTTCCATTGAGAATCCGTCAGCACACACCACGAAGGTAACGCACAAAAAGTATGGGCATTTTTTATCACATTTTCTGTATACTATCAGATGGGCAGTCTCTGACAGTTTAGGTGCTAAAGGGTTAAAACTACATTGAAGTTAAACAGCTTTTATAAATCAAATCTATTTTACGAGTATGAAATTGGTTCCAAAATTATATCCTTTTGCCATATGTCTGTTTGCTAAACAATTATATAATTTTTTTTTCCTTCATTGAACACAAAAGGATGTGCCTACAATTTTTTTCCCCTTACAGTTGTCATGCAGTTTTCATAAATTTTAATCTGTAAGCTAATAATTTGCAACAATTCAATACCATGTGTTCTCACCTCTAAAAGCATTTCATTCAAACCTATCATAAAACCACCACTTCTTTTCTTGTTTATCGTAGTTATAATAAAACATAGAATAAAGGCTATCAGTAGTAGATAGAAAAATTATTCACTCATCATACTGTTGCTATTCATACCTTTGATACCACAAATCCCATTTTTGTGAATTTCTCCTGGTACTGAAGTCTGGACTTGGTGCTATTGTTGGTTACAAATATAGGTTGCTTCCCCTGCATTTCACGAAAACAAAATATTAGATCAAAATAAATGTAAAAGTCATGAATTTTATAGAAGAATTATGATGTTTACTTTGGTGCCGTCTTATTTACATACATGTGTACATCTTCTAAAGCTAAAACGATCAACAATTTTCTTCAAATAGCCATGGAACCTATAAAAGGGTAAGTGTAGTTTAGTATCTGTTCAGCTGTACAAAATTGTTTTCTCTTAACTTTTAGAGATCTCTGGAAATTCCAATTTACCGAAAGTCAACCTATTCAAGGTTATTTTTCCTGTCTGTGCAAAAAGAATATTGTCATATTTTTTTTCTATACAACATGAACATAACATTGCCATGATATCATATTTTGTGTTAAATTGAAACTAAGTTTAATCGAATGAATTGCCCCATGTAGGCCAGTTACACTTATGCATGGTCAATTCATAATTGACCTTGCACTGGGAAGTAACTTATTGCAGCAGTTTACTTCCAATGGAAAGTCAATGCAGATAAAAGAGTCTTGAGCAGCTTCAGCAAGTCAAGGTGGGCATATCCAAAAAGGGTCTAAAAAATTCTACTAAACAAAATTTAAAATTCTAATGGAAGAATTATATTGCAATGAGACATAGATTACTTAATTTATTTTGAGGTAGGTTTAAAGCTGGTTTTCACTAATTATTATTGAGAAGTTTCCTCAGCAACCAAGAGGGCGACAGACGGCCATTTTTCAGTACTGACTGATGTTGGTTGCAGCTGTATGTGCATGTAGCCTACTACATAACAGGGGCAAAATAATCAAAGAGTACAGATTCTGATTCAAATTTATTGTTTATTAAGGCCTCATAATACATTTTGGCTCTCATAAATGTACTTAATAAACAAAAGAGCTGCATGCTTTTTTTTATCAAAACACAAAATCTTGTATAAAAAAATAGGCCTACATGTATATGGGTAGAGGTACCTTAGTCCACGCAGCACATTAGTCCACGCACCCTCTAATAAATACGGCGATGCGACGCAGTATGTGCGCTCATTCTCTTGAACAGTCGAAAAAAACAACAGCCTACCGGAGATATCACAAAAAATTTTCAGGGAAATCATTGGTTTCTTGTATATTTATGATTTCAAGAAATTGTCAAGTATGCATTAATTGAGACAGGAAAGCAATTTACATTCACTTACTGAATGTGCGTGGACTAATGTACCGTCAGTTTTGCCAAGCAAAATTGACAAGGTCGCGTATCGGCCCAGGTTGCGCATTCGCCCAATGTTTCTGTCGTAGTTTTCTCTATAAATGTTCCTTGGAAGTATTCCACACATTTAATAGAGAGAATATTTTTTTGATAAAACATTGAATTGTTGGACTTTTTAAGGCAGTTGAAAAAAAAGTGCGTGGACTAAGGTACCTTCCACGCATGCAACTTTATGCGGGCCCGCTAGGCAAGAACATTAGAAATCCGAAGAGTCGATTTTAAATTTTATAATTATTGTGAAAATACAGTATTTTACGTAACCGTTTTCGTCGATGGATGATTTCTTGGATATCCAAGGTCTTCATTAAACTTTCCGTTTTCGCCTGTTTTTACTCCTCAAACTTCTGTTTTGAATCACTTTTGATGAGTGTTTGTATAAATTTGCAGAAACAGACACACACGTTTCGGTAAACGAATCCGAACTATTTCAAATGAACGTAGATGGCGAAACACAATCGTGGGCAGATATCTGCCTTGCGCTCGTTCAGTAAATATAAGTTAAGGTCAAAGTACTACTTCCGAGTAGTTTTTCATTGCTGGATCGCCACCGAAACTTCTATGATTACAAGATGCGGCGATATCTCTCGGAATTAGTTTTTTGTTCAAAGCTGAGATATTTAATTTAAGCCCTATATATCGAATTTTCGTTATTAATTTGAACGAACTGAACAACATAAATGTATATTAGCACTACTACGTACACAGAGAAGGCTAAAGTAACTGACACCAAATAGATTCTCAAACAAAATCAAGTGCATTGCGTTCCCGTCTTTTATTAAAACATGTGACGGCTGAAAAGAGACTAACAGTCGCAACAAGTTCACTTATCTTGGCTATGGTACAGAAGCTTGATCAACTCTACAACGGCAAATTATTGATTCGGTAAAGTGTCCGGATGAGAAGTAAGCCCAATCGCTAGCACGTAAGCAGCTGCAGCACGTACGAGCATGTAACTAGAACTTGCTTGTGCGAATGCCGACTCTTGGTATTTGGCCGAGTTGACTCTGGGACGACTCTTTTAACAATAGTAGCAATTGCCGCACGCAGGGCCGCCATTACTATCATAGTGCAATGACGGCCGCTCTGCAGTGGGCTGTGGATGATCCCTGAACGAGTGGTGAGTTTCTCCTTTTTTTAGTGTTTTATTATTATATTTTTTCCAGAGGCAATAGGCTAGCCATCATGATACATGTCAAATTAGTATTGACCTCGTGGACCAAAACCTGCATTTGTGGAAATTTGCAAACCTTGTCATCGTTGTTTTATCTTAGGTTTTTCTCCTTTTTAACAATCACTTTCTGCTCCAATTAGTAGTAGATAATGTCTATGTCCAATATAAGACACAGGAAATAAGTTTTGGAAAATTCAAAATCAAAAATCAAGAAAAAAAATTAAAACATCACTGAATTTTTTCCCTCCTCCCGCCAAAAACGTGCGGGAAATTTTAGAAAGTGGACTTTAAAAAAATAATTTTCATCAAGAAGAAAAAAAGACAACGTTAAAAACATAGGGATAAGTAAAAGGAACATCCAATCACTCAGTTATTGAAGAAAGAATAAGTGAAGAATGGTGATTTCAAAAAAGTGAAAAATTAAGTTTGGTTTTCTGAATAGTTTCTTACCTGAGTCTTGTCATTAGTCCCCAGATGGTTCAGTTGCTTGTGTGGGCCTAGCTTAACTTATATTGGATATGGAAGCACTGCTAGAACATTTTCTACATCATTATGGACGCACGTTGCCATAAAACAGTGGGAAAAAGTGGTTCATAAAATATCAACGCGAATATAAAGGACTGGTTAACGAGGTCGATCTGACGTATCGACCTCGTAGCAATGAGTGGGGTACTCCATCATACAAGAATAGAATAGAACTGGTTTTTATTTACTAAAAACACAGCAAACAAAGCAGCTTGCAGGCTGAATTGTTGCAATTTAACAATAATGTCAATATACAAATGTGATGATAGTATTTATCTGTAAAAAAAAATTATTGTTCCAACAAAATCATGATTTAAAGAAATTATGGCTGTGGCATTTTAAAGATTTAAAGTTGAATTAAGAAGACGATCCCAATATTAGATATTTAACTTAATAGCATCTCTACAACACCACCAACAAATACTGAGTGGCGTTTCCAACCCCCAAAATAAGTTCAGAACAGTGATTTTAAACGATGTAGCCAGCTACCCATATTTCCGATTCGCTCCCGGGGAATGCGTACTACACTAGTGTTCTCTCGTCGAACGTCAAACGGAGAGTTCGGTCTTGGCGAAGTAAACACAAGGCATGCCGTGCGTACACACTGACCACATTTAATGAACTACTTGTGTGTCAGAGAACTTTTATTTACGTATTACAGTTTATGTGAATGATTTGAAAACAGAAATAAAAATGAAGCAATGTCATACAGTCAATAATATGCCTCTACATTGTTAGAATATTCTTATTTGTAGCATTTTAAGACGATCGAGGACCGTGGCGAAACAAGTCAATAAATACTGACTGTTATAGTGTTACGGTATATGGAAATCAGCTAGTTGTGGTGTGCAGTTGATCAATTTGCGAAACGTAAATGCTTATAAAAGTAGATTTATGAACATACTCATTCTCCAAAATATGTAACTGCCCTCTAAATGATACGATAGACCTATAGGTTAATTTCAAGAGAAATAATATGAAATTTGATCGATATATGCTCACCGGTCAATCGCGTAGCGGACGCTAATCGTTCGTGTTATTGTAAGATATTCTTCCGCGTGTGATGCGGCCGGCTCTTGAAAAACCAAGTCGCTAGCGGAATCGGTCTGCGCTTGCCGCCGGCGCGGTTGGCCTGGCTAGCTAGCTTCATGTATATGTGCTAAGTCTTAGCTTTTGCGCTTCTATTTGCAAATAATACCGTCTCATGAATTCGGTTTTGCCTTACAATTTATACGAAAATCAGTCGGTATATAGGCCTCGAAGTAAGTAAGTAGAATTGTTTATCAATTTCTTTGTGAGTTTGCTTCATCATCTTTCACTATAATTTATGTCTTCGAAATTCATTGAAAGGTCATTTTGATCCAAACTTCACCCATTTGATCTTGAATACTTGTCAACAAGGAATAACGAAATCATCATAAGCAAGCCACAGACATGCACAGTATAGTGTACAGCGAAGCAACACACACAAATAAAACTACACAATACACACGTATACGGAACAAGCTGCTCAAGCTGCGTGTGCACTGTGTGAGCGACCGGATCTACAATGTACGTCACCTCACAGAAGTCGATCGTATACTTGGAGTTAAAAAAAATATAAGATAGTGAAAATATCAATAAATAACTCATTGTTTGCAATAATACTTCACAATTTAAGACTTGGAAATCGTTATTCATACTATTGTTTATATAGGGATAGTAAAGATTTGTACATATGATCCTTAATTATTTGAATTGACTTCCTTGAAAAAAATTGGTAAAATCATCTATCTCTATCTGCATATCATTCTGTATTCAACATCCAGGAACGATATACACAATACCCGGCCGTGACGTCACCCTCAGAGTGTACTAGAGTACACTAGTCTTTCGCGCCCAGGCAGGAGGCTAATTTCATGAACTATCAAACCAGAATATTGAGAATCCAGAGGGTTTTTGTGATATGCTATCTGTTTGAACAACTTATATATGCTATATATTATCTGCAGAACCCAATTTAATGGAAATTCATCCCCTTCTTAATTCAACTTTAAAGATTATCAAGCACAGCACTCAGTACACTCACCATTGATCTCCATGGTAGATTTGGAGTCTAGACTACGACACTGTACCATGATATGGCGGTGAATGAGTACCGATTTACGTGACGTTTACATTGCCCAATTACCTTTACAACCAGATGAAAAATCTTCAAACTATCCCACCCTTAGAAAGGTGGTGAATATTGAGACAAAGATGGAAATCAAATCACACAAATAATAACTTTTTTACAATTAGTGGTTTTGTGACCCCGATTTATACGTTTTCTCGTATTCTAATAAAAAAATAAAAAAAAAAAAAAAAAGTTTTCTACAATTATACATTGCTCTATTGAAGAAAGGATACAGAGAACATTAATACATAGTAACCAAAATGATATATTAAATGATGGTGCCAACATACTTGTAATAATATGGACCTTAGTAAGGCCCTCAATTATGCATGCGCTACGAGTATGTTCCGTGCATTTTGTTGTTTAGCTAGGCACTTGAAAGGTTGTATTGATATTCAATTCAGACTCCAAACTCTCAATTAGTGACCTAGTTATCCCATGCCCAACACGAATATCAACGTATGGGGCTTTGTCTCTATAATCAATTATGAAATAAAGAAGAGATGCTTTGCATGCCAGCAATGCGTAAAAATATTACATCTAACGTAATGTAGGATATGCTTAAAAGATCAGAGTAGATATGCAATTAGAGTAACATTTATATGAAATATTTCACCTCATCTCTTGCTCTAAATCACAACTCTCAATGCATGCAGGTGTCGATCCGGAATCAAAAAATCCTTTCTAGTGCAGCTGTCTCGTGCCTAATCTCTCCATGCACGCTGCTAGCCATCCTTTTTGTTTGTAAACCTACTGCTGGGGCCCGGAGTCGATTTTCCGGCCCGACCTGTGGGCGCGGGTAACATATAAGCTGCCTCTGCGATAGTGGCCTATAGCTTGTCGTGGGTGCAAATTTCATCGCTCAATTTTGCAACCTTTCCTGCATTCGTTACTCTGCAATGGACATTCTACTGGGATATCTGGTTGAAAAGAAACTTACCTGCGTTAATTTCTAACTCTAAGACAGATAAACATATTCCCCCGTTCTCAAGGACAGTCCGGTCTCTGCACGCTGTGCCACATACAACTCTCTGTATGGACCCACGGGCACGGCGCACTCGGCGCATCGTACACTGGGGGCCCGATCGGCGGTAGCAATCTAGAATAGTTGTCCAGAGAGCGCACTTGAATGCCGCCCGGGCGAGCGCGTCGCCACGCAAAGAGCCAATCACAATAGCAGAGATTGTCGTTTCTTGGGGATATTTCTTTTCGAAACTTTGACCCTGCTACCTCATTACCTACAAAATGTAATTCTTGCGCCACTTTATTCCATCCGAGTGTATAACAATTCCCCTTCGCGGTGTTTCCGCCCGCCCGCACCAGTCGTTACATGAGAGCACTACCGCTGCCAATGATAAAAGGGGAAGTTCACCCTGGGTTTAATTTGGTTTTTTTAAAAATGCAGAAAATATTAAAATTTTGATTTTGTGACGTCACATGCGAGCAGTTCTCTTATGTGTTATGTAGTGTTAATTCCATAAAGTGTCATATTTTCAGACGAAAATTAATTATATCACCAGCATGTGCGGTCGATTCATCAACAATTATGTTAATATACATGCCTCTATCAAATTGACCCATTCCTTTATCAAGAACCATGAAAAAAGACAAATTTATGGAATTTTCATACACAACGCATGGGGGAGAGCTGCTCGCACACATCGTCACAGAATCAATACTTGAAATATTCATAACTTCGCTTATTATTTTTTTGCTCGATTTTCTTCAAACTTTCATTCATATATATTTTTTTTCTTCATTTTTTAAAACCAATAAAATTCCAGGGTGAAGTTGCCCTTTTTGGTGCCCCTAAATTAAGTTCAATCTGGTGGGAAATGAAAACCAAAATTACATATAAAACAAAAGCTAATATTTCTTCATAATACAACAATTCCCAATTTAAGCATTTTTATCTTCCATTTAGAAAGTATTTCATTAAAAAGGTGATCGAACCTCAACCAGGCCATTCCTCCCAAGTACTCGAAAAAGTTTGAATAAACTATACACTATCAATATGGCGCCCTAAGTTTAAGATCATTTTGGCGCCCCTAAATTTTAGATTGAATAGGAGCCCAGCTAAATTTAGCACCCCTTAAGTTTGAGATTAATATGGCGCCCGTAAAGATCAGTTTGGCGCCCATGTTAAAGATAAATTTGGTGCCCTTTAGTTTCAGGTAAATTTAGCACCCCTATAAGTTTGAGATCAATATTTAGCGCCCCTTAAATTTGAGACCAATATGGCGCCCTGCGCCCATTTAAGGTCGAATTGGCGCCCATATGTTTTGGGTCAATTTTTCGCACTCGCTAAGTTAAAGATAGGCCTATCTGGAGCTTCTAAGTAGTAAGTTTGGCGCCCCCCCCACGTTTGAGCCCAATTTGGCGCCCCTTAGTTTAATGTCGATTTGGGATTCCATGACAACAGCTCCGTTATAAAGTCCATACACTAATCGAATGACCAACTTCAACCCTGGACTTAACAATACACCCTACCCTTAACATAACATAAAACACTATTGCAACCCTAACCCTAACCATATACATCTTAGACAAAATTTAAGCACGGAGAAATTATTGTTGCAGGACAAATTTCCTATCACCCGATTTGGCGCCCCTTAAATTTAAGATCGATTTGGCGCCAATACCTTTAAGGTCAATTTGGCGCTCCCTTTTTTCTTTCCCCTATTTTTCTTCCCCATTTCCCTTCCTCTCTTTTTACTTCCCCCTCCTTTCTCTCTTCTTATTTTCCTTTCTCTTTTGTTTTCTCCCTTTTTCTTCTTTACTTTTTTTCTTTCACTTTCTCCCATTTTTCTCAAATCCCCCTGCGTGCAAATCACCATCTCCTTGTTATTTTTTAGCTTGTTCATTAATGCGGCTGATCTCCTCCACTTTCAAATTGCTCCGCTGCCCCTGAGATAGGCTCCTAAAAAAAGAAAGAAAAAAAAAAAAAAGAAAAGAAGAAGCTGAATTAATGTTAGGGGAGACCGGGAATGGAAGTTACACGGGTCAGTTGTTACAGTTCTCAGTGTGCTAAGCTGGAACAAGAGAGGATGTGCTAACTGGCATCTATATATATACAGCCTACAAATAGCTGTGATGAACTTCCGGTCGTGAGGTTTCTCCGTTTTTTTTTTTTTTTTTAAAGTAAATCAACAAATACCATTTCTTACAGTTCAAAGTAAATTTTTGACAAAAATTGAAATTTGTAATAGCTCTTACAACTGAAGGCACATGATGATAGTCTGGTGTTGTAAATATAGTACATGTATGTCACTAATATACCCCCTAGCCATGCACTGTAATTCTGCCTAATGGTGCTATACAGTTGATTTTTGTGTGAAAAATCACACATGGGGTAGGTTGTTACAACAACCTACCTCATGTCGATGTAACAACTTACCCCAATTACATTACATATGTAAAATTACATTTTGTCTCAATGTTCAGGTGTTAATATTTTTATGTTTCTATTATTACTTTTGTCTATTCTAGAGCTCTACTTGATCTACTGTTAACGATGCCAAGAAACTGGAAAGTTGAAACAAAAGTATGGTGTAAGAGAATCAGATTTACACATTGTCAACTTACCCCGTATGTTTACATTGTAACAATGTACCCCGTATGGTGTAACAACCTACCCCGTATACGGGGTAGGTTGTTACAAAAAAATGTCTTCACTAATTAAAGGAGAATTGTCCCTTTGTAGATAGTTGGCTTACTGTGGATGCAGAAAAATCAAATAAGCACATTAGTGAAGATTTGGTGAAAATCGGATAAATGATAAGAAAGTTATGAGTATTTGAATATTGAGATCTCTAATGACATAGGAAATCTCCCATTGGCAACGCGGTCACCATTTGTGATGTCACAAAGGGAGAACTCCCCATATGGTGTGCACAAAAACAATTCAAAATGTTTTTTTATTTTCATTCTAATGATAGAACAGCTTTTCTTTTCATGATATATTATGACTTTCATATACTTACAAGTCATCCCATAAAACGATTCTTCATTCTCCCTTTAGAATCAAGAAAAAAGAGGATTTAGTACAATGTGTACAATAGATATGGGAAAGATCTCCCTGCATTACATCACATATCATGGTCGCGTTGCCAATTGGAGGATCTCCATATCATAAGTGATCTGAAAATCTAAAAATTCATATCTCTCTTATTCATTGCCTGATTTTTTTGAAACTTTCCCAATATGTTTTGGGGGTTTGTCTCCATTCACTGAAGCTAAATTTCTCTGAGGGAATAATTCCCCTTTAAGCTGTAGTTAATTAGTGTTTAAATGTTATCAAATTTTATATGTCTCAGGTTTTTAGCAAACATATAGGCTAACTACAGACCAAAGATGGAGTGCGTGAGTTCTTTCATTAGAATTATCTGGCCCAAAATGTGAATTTTGTAACGTCCATCCCCGGTCTCCCCTACACACCAAAATTGAACGCGGATGCTAAGATATATTTTTATTAAAAAAAACGAAGACACAATTTCATTTCACCTGATACCAATTATAAAGGCTACGGAAGAGGGGTATAAGGATAGTTAACCGCCCCGATATTTCATTGTAGGCAATTTGAGCCCCAAATGGGTTAGCCCAATATTTCAAATAGAGGTAAAGGGGGGGGGGGGGGGGGGCTTTCAAGCGGGCGCAACGTAGTAGCGATGTGAAATCAGCTCTGAATTGCCGCTAAAATGCGTACTAAAAAAAATCAAATTAGAGACGATTTGCAATTTTCCGGTATACAAATGATGATGATTATTATTATAAAATGGTCCTTGAAGTTTTCCGACTCGGTCATCAAATAATAACGCTCTCCCTCGCGGAGGACTCCGAGTTGCATGCCGAGTTGAGTAAAATATAACATAACATTAGAGAATTCGTCAAAACAATAGCGAAGTTATGGTTATTGTAAGTCTTGCATTTTAGGTTATAAAGAAGTTCTGTGCAGATTCTCATGCAAATTCAATATGTTGATGATATCTCCAATTTTTCTGTTGCATTTTATTATATATGAAATAATAATTATCAATTTTTTGCTTCAAATACAAAATCAGGGCTGAAGTTGAAGTTGAAAAGAAAATTAGTTCAATCAAAAATTAAAAATCATCATTGCTTTAACTTATGTCAATGTAAGAGTTTCATTATTTAATTATTATTATTATCATTATTACTATTATTATTATTATTATTATTATTATTATTATTATTATTATTATTATTATAGCCTACACCTGCATGAATAAAGTGAAATAAATAAAATTTCAGTCAAGATAAAAACTGTGATAGGCCTTGTCATCATGGTGGGCCAGTCCATCCGTGAAATTGTATTTTTCTCTCTCTCTCTCATTTTGTTTCTTCTTGCCAACATTCCTGAGCTAGGCATATATGCCCATAAATATTCTGATTGGACATGTATGCATTTTTTGTGCAATTAATATGGTTAAAATGTTTATTCCACAAATCAAAACAGAAAACAATATAATGTCACTGGAGAAGATATGATATGAAAACTGATTTTCAATGACTATTTCATATTATATCCACCCTGCGATCATAACATTGACGGTGCACATACGACACGTACGTTTCTCGCCTATTGGTTTATGGTGTTCGCGTCAGGAGGGCGCCATGTTGGTTTAAGTGCGCGCGCACGCTAGTTTTCGTGTGCAACGCGAGCGGTCGGTAATTTGTTGTAATGTTTTTCTCAAGCAGTAAAACGAGTTGGACAGCCAAAATTATAAAAAAAACACCGAAATACATCAAAATGGCAAAATGGTGCATATGCCATTTTGAATTTGGAGATTGGTGTATCAATAAACTAATTCAACTAACAATTGGGATTATTTCGCTCAGTTATTTATGCATCTTGGAAGCCTGATCAAACGAACGAATTTTGGGGTTATTAAATCATAGTTTTTCAATATTTCTTCCCTTTTTGATATTTTGAAAAAATATGAAATGTTAATTAGAAGTTACCTGAACCGATACCGTGTGTTGGTTTAAGGAGGATAGTTTTTTGACTTGGAGACACATCCTGAATATCACTTGTGAAACCCACGTGAAATATTACCAAACACCGGAATGGGACTGGAAAACTGGCGATAGTCGCGGCGATATAGCCTCTAACGCACGCTGACATTTATTTTCTGCGAGTTTCGATACAATTATAATTAATTTTTTCCTGTTTACATGCCAGCATTAACCCAACGAAAATAGACATACATTGTATTTCCACACTCCAAATTTTAATTTCGATGATGATATCAACATTTAAATCATAAATAACGATTGACATAATGATGAAAATGTTCTTGTTACGAATCTATGGTTTTATTTGTAAAAAAGAGAAGATTTTACCTGATTTCAAAGGGGCGTCCCAAGTCAAAAAACTATCCTCCTTAAACCAACAACGGTATTGGTTCAGTTAACTTCTAATTAAAATTTAATATTTTTTCAAAATATCAAAGGAAGAGATATTTAAAAATTATGATTTATATATAAAAGCACATATAATTTCTATATTTGGTTTAGTAAAAAAATAAATCGTCATTTTGAGCATCTTAAAGTGACCATAGAAACGCCAAATGTTGTGTTTAATGCGTATATTCAAACACCAATATCCAAAGATTAGAGTGTTTATTCACAACGTTGTCGCTTTGTGTTATTTCTGTGGATTTTTACTATTTGTCTTCGGTGTTCATTTTGTTGCCAGAAAAACACGAACATAAATGAAACGAACCCTTGTCCGCACAAGGTGACAATAGACCGCGATGGTCACAACACAGTATGCATCTATCTACAGACTTTCTATTGTGTATGGCGTGAGTGAAGTTCTTAAAGACGTGAAACGTTCCCATAATAAAAGAACGTGAATCGTGACCATGGAAATCCAAACATGTGACCACCGCACAATATGGCTGCGCACGCCAAGATCCAAGGAGGAACGTACGTGACGAGGCACGGGAGCGGGGGCAATCCTTGATATGAGGGGTACAGGGGTCACGCCCACCTCGACTCCACTGACTTTTTACCTTGAGAACTGCATGACTGTTCTGCGGTGATTCTGCTTTGTTTTCTTAGGGTACCGTCAAGTCGGTTTTTATTTTACTTACCTCTCATAAGCATTCTTGATGGAAAAACTTGAAAATAAAAATACATTTTTCATAAGAAATATATTATTTCATTCAAAATGAGAAGATTGAGTTCGTAATTAAACGTTATATGTTTTTTAAAAATAAAAATAACTTTCTTACAAATTTTTCCGCCATGATGTTAGTCTAAACTTGGTGAACAAAATTCGCTGATCTTTTTGTAAAGGCGACTTGATTGTGCCTGCCATATGCTCGAGCTCGATGAGCAAGCACAGCATCGAAACACCAATAAACACATAGGGGGGGATCGGCTATATAGCTAGGAGGAGTGAGTGACGGTATCGTGTTAGAGAGGCCTTTGGAAGTTCATAAATTGAGCAAACAGCGATATTTTAGGAGTTCGAAATGATAGTTTACTTATATAGGACCTGGTCGATGATATAATGGCGAGTACGGGCCATGTAGGTCGGCCGCGTGTAAGACAGAGTTCTTTTCGGAAGATGATCAATGAAATCTTGGATGAAAGAGGCAGAGACAAGCTGTGTCGATCGCTCCCCAGTCAAGGTACGGTAGATCTATTGATAGCGGAGTCACACAGTCACTGGAGACTCAGACTGGTGTATGAACAGATGAAAGAAGTGCCTGTATGTCTGCACGTCTGCGCATCTAAATTTTTTACCTCGATTTCAATAAAAAGTAAAATATTGTATTTAAGAATCATCTATATTCTAATGATCATTTAAAACAAAAAGAATTCACGAAATTATTTTCAAGAACATTTTTTTTTAAACGATTTTCTGACAGGCTTGTCCTTTTGTCATAATTGTGTAACAAAACTGGAAAGTGCCCATGTCTGCGCACTAGAATCCTAACTCATTTTGCACGCAATTCAAGCGAAATTGAGTTTTGAACTTTTCATTTTTTTTTGACAATGACTTTTGAACTCTGTAATTGTTAACACTCATTTGTAATTCCTTCTTACAAATTACTGTTCTCTTCTAAATTTATCGTCAATTCCTCAAGCTTTCTGCGTATCATCATGATCCCGCAGTTCTCCAGGACTGGAGGAATTCAACTAACGTTAAATAAGAAGGTTAACATTTTCAGGGTAGCAAATAGAACTTGCCAAAATTCATTGGTCATCAATTACTTTCACAATTTTTATGCCTCCGCGACGAAGTCTCTCTGGAGGCATTATTTGTATCAAAATGGATTCTTGAGGTTAAGATTAAAACTAAATTGATGTTACTAGTTGGGGGTTTTGTTCTATCAAAATCGGGCATTTACGTGGGTGAACAGACATGGGCACTGCACAGACTTAAGGCACTCTTACCATCCCAGCTAACAACTGGACGTTTTCTGAACGTTTTAAGAACGTTCCAAGTTCGTTCTATGGACGTTTTGTCAAAAAGTTTAGAAAACGTCCTTTGTTGGAAGTTTTGGACGTTAATAAAACCTTCCAAATGGACGTTTAGAAAAAACGTTTTTTCTAAACGTTTAAAAACCCAAAAAGAAACCTTCTCGAAAAATTTATAAGGACCTGCTAGAAAACCTTGGACCTTTATAAAAGTCCAAAAAACCTTTTACAACGTTTGTGCGTTCTACGGACGTCCAGAACACCTTAAAAACCTTTGGAACGTTTCATGGACGTTTCTGCGGACGTCCAGAAAACCTGTTAAAAACGCTTCCGAAAACGTTCTGCGGACGTCCAGAAAACCTTTGGGAACGTTCAGAAAACGTTTTAAGAAATGTCTAATAGGAACGTTTGGTAGAACCTATTAAAAAACTTATGCTAAAACAATGTAATAGATAAAATATGCTATTTGCACCCAAGGCTCTGGGCCAAATGTTGGAATGCACTTAGGAGTGAAGTTCCTCCAATCAAATCATGCTTAAAGGGCAGACTTGAGTGTTATTTTTTTGATTTAACACTAAATTAATGCTCCAGTAAAATTTATATTTTATTGAAAGTATCGTTTGTAATGGGGTATATTACTTTGATTTGTATGTATTAGTACATTTCCAATACCGAATTAGTGTTTTTATATCTTTATGTGTGTTTCTGAACAATATTTACAATAAAACGAAACACCCAAAACCATAATTTATACTGCTAAATAGAAAAAAAATCATTAAAAACGTTTATTTCCATATGTTATTAACGTTGATTATATGGCAAATTACCACTCATTTGCATAAAGTCCTATTTGGACGTTTTTAAAAAACGTTCAGAAAAAGTTCAATAAAATCATGTCTCGTTATAAGGTTCCAAATAAAACGTTTTGTGAACGTTTTGATTAAAACGTTTCCATTTAACGTCCAAAGAACGTTAAAAACGGTTTCTTTTTGGAACCATTATTTTTTTCACAAATTGAAAGGCCAACTGACGTTTATTATGAACGTTTTCTAAACGTCAATTCAGGACGAGACCTACCGGACTGAATAAAAACGTTTTCATCAAAAACGTTCTGACAAACAGCTTTGTGTTTGCTCGGGATACTACTAACTTTAGGCCTCCACGATGTTACCTCGCCTAATTACGTTGCAGTAGTCTCCCTTGGTGGGCCAAAGTGGGTGGAGCTAGTTGTTATGGGCAACGAAGCGTTCGTTAACTTCTTTTCATGATTTTCTCATGATGTAAAATGAGTCTGACTGCATTTATCTAAAATCCACTGAATACTCAAAAACTGGCAAAACGTGAATATACACCTCTCCTTTATGATATTGATGTATCAAATAAACCAATTTCATACAAACAATTGGGAGTATTTTTATTCAGTTTTATGCATTTGAAAGCATCATCAAAATGATCATCAAAATATTAGAAATTATGTAAGGTTTTGTAAAATTTACTTTTTTCAATATCTGGTATTTTTTAAATAGTTTGAAAATGTTATGACAATGAAATTAGAAGTTTTCTTAACTGATGCCGTTGTTTGCCTTAGATGTTATTAGTTTTTTTGACTTGTGGACAAGCCGTTGAAAAATCAGGTAAAAATCTTTCCCTTTTTATATATTCGTAACATGTATAGTTTATCGGCATGTCAGTTGTTTATTTTTCATTTTTATTGAAAATCAATCATGGAGATGAAATTGGGAGTGTGGAAATACAGTGTATGTCTATGTTTCTAGGATCATTGCTGCTGAAAAGAGAAACGGGGTTCATATTTCACGTGAAAAAGTCGCCAAATTAAAATGCCATCGTACGGCGCGCCGGTCTTTCGGCCCAGTCTAACGCGCGCCTAGACATTAGTCCATTTCGGTATTACGTAATATTTCACACGTTCCATGATGACTTATTGCTTGTTAGTAGTGTTTCTTCTAATTATTAGACATGCAGTATTCCAGTTTACCTATAATAAGCGATGCTCGGAAGATGCCCAACGCATATGGATAGCTAAGAACAATTTTTAAAGTTTAAAGCTCCGGTTTTTGTTGAATGAAAATCATTGGAAATATGCTGGCAACATGTCACCACCTTACTGAAAGACAGCCACGGGCAAGCCACGGGAGCTGGTCAGTCTACGATAATCACAATGACTGATCATTCCCATTTGATCATTTGTGATTATCGTAGACTGACCAGCTCCCGTGGCTTTTGCCCGTGGTGTCTCAGTCAAGGTGGTGCACATGTTGCCAGCATCTTTCAATGCATTTTCATTCAACATAAACCGGACGCTTAAACTTTACAAAATTGTTCTATAGCTATTCCATATGCGTTGGGGCATACTTCCGAGTGTCATCCTTATTAAGGTAAACTGGCAACATACTACATGTCTAATATAATCTAGAAGAGATACACTCCTACAAGCAATATAGTCATCATGGAACGTAGTGAATATTACGTTAATACCTCGAAATGGGACCTATGTTCATAGGCCCTGATATAGACTGGTTATTTTTCCGTTGTAATGATTCGCTTTTTGGCGCCGTACGATGGCTCATTTTTAATTTGGCGACTTTTTCATTGAAATAATGAAACCCTAGTTTTCTCTTTTCAGCAGCAAATGATCCTACAAAACATAGACATACACTGTAGTATTCCACACTCCTCAAATTCTTTCATCTCCATGATTGATTCTCACCATAAAAAAGAAAAATAAAACACTGACTATTCCGATAACTATACATGTTACGAAAATACAGATAAAAAAGGAATAGATTTACGGCTGATTTAACAACGGCTAGTCACAAGTCAAAAAAAACGATATAACATCTATAGCATAACACGCATCAAGTTAAGAAAACTTCTAATTTCTTGTTCATAACCATTTTCAATAACCTATTAAAAAATACACAGATATTGAAAAGTAAAATTTTACAAAACCTTAATAATTTCTATATTTTAGTGATTCATTTCTGATGATGCTTTCAAAATGCATAACATGAATAAAAAATCTCCCAATTGTTTCGATGGGAATTTGGTTATTTCAGATAACGATCAAATATCAAAAGAGACGGCTGCTATATCAACCCGTATTTTAGCCAACCGATTTTGAGTATTTCAGGTGGATTAGATAACTGCAGTCAGATCATTTTACAGCATGAGAAATCATGAAAAGAAGTTAACGAACGCTTCGTTGCCCATAACAACTAGCTCCACCCACTTTGCCCACCAAAATCCGAGGACGAACATACGTGGCCTTAATACCTTCTTAACTCAGTCGTGTAGATTTAACGTTATGTCTGCGCACCTAAAAATTTTATCTGAATTTCATTACAAAGCAAAATATTATTTTTAAATTCGTCATTGTCATTCTTGATATCCTAGTAAATGATAAAAAAAAATGATCAGTGAAACAAAAAAAAAAACAAAAACAAACAAACAAACAAACAAAAAACAAGAAATTCTACCCAAAAAGCATTACCTATGAAATGGCAAGCAAAAACATGTTGGTAACTGACGTTAAATTTGTGTAACATTGGTTACCAACAAATTTTGCTTACCGTTTCACATGTCACATCAGGTGTGCAATGTGGCACAGTCTTAGGCCAGTTATTTTTAGACTAGTCATTCCTTAGACTATGTACTTTAACGATGTATCAGAAGTCATAACAGAAGTTAAGCTTTTCGCCGCTGACTGCATTATGTACAGGGAAATAAAGAAACACCAAGACAGTCTTGATCTGCAGAATAATGTTGACTGCTTTTGTGTCTGGGAAAAGCACTGGCAGATGAAATTCAACCTGACCAAATGTTACGCAATGCACATCACGTACAAGAAGAAGATGATAGAAACACAATACTGAATGGAGGGCTCGGTCTTGGAAACTTTAGTAAAGTACACATACTTGGGAGAAGAAATTAAGAATAAACTCAGTTGGGCAAACCACATTCTCTATGTTAGCTCAAGAGCAAATTGGACTTCTCTAAAGAAATCTAGGATCCCGGGTGAGTCAGAAAAAACCAGACACCTAGAAAAATGCTAATATAAAAAGAAAACAAATTAATGAACCCCAAATTATTTTTACATATTCTGAAAGATTAACTCTCCCCGCATCTTTTGGTACCAATTTCGTGTGTTATCTTTACGCTTGGATGAACGCGATGCATTGTGTGCGAACATGTCAATCTCGAATTGTGCAAGAATGGGAGTAAAATGAAAAAAACAGAAAGCTAGAAAAAATGCAACTTCATTTTTAACGAAAATGTCTTGCGCTAAATAACTTGGCAGGGGTGGTGATACCGACTACATTTTGCATGGAAATTAGATTGATTCATCAAGTAATCCACGAATGAGTACACATCAAACAGTAAATTGCCACTGACAGACCTAAAAAGGCCTCTTAATACTTTTGAAAAGTGGTTATTTCGTCTTTGATGTGTGCTCACTCATGCCTGACTCTACAGATCTATCTTATTTTCATACAGAATGTAGTCAATATCAACCCCTGCCAAGTTATTAAGCGAAAGACATTTTTGTTAAAAAGTTATGCTATTTTATCAGGATGAAGTTGCTTTTTTCTAGGTTTTTTGTTGTTTTGATTTTACTCCCATTCTTGCACAATTTGAAATCTACATGTTCGCAAACAATGCATCGCGTTCATCCAAGTGTAAAGATATAACACACAAAATTGGTACCAAAAGATGCGGGAAGAGTTACTCTTTCGGAATATGCATAATAATTTGGGGTTTATAAATTGGTTATCTTTTTATTGACATTTTTCTAGGTGTCTCGTTTTTTCTGACTCACTCAGTATAGTTACTCACCCAAGGTAAAAGCAATTTCCTACAAAACACTAGTCAGGCCATGACTCAAATACTGTACCTTAGTTGGGACCCCCATCAGAAGGAATATATAAACCAACTTTCGAGGAGTTCAGCGATATGCATCAAGATTTGTCTTGAACCGCCACCAACTCCAGAGCAGCGTCTCTGAGATGATCTCCTACCTCAAATGAGAACCAGTGGAGCACTGAAGAGCTGCCCAGAGATTGACCTTCCTCTAGAAATCCATCAATAAGCTAATACCAGTAAATACCAGCCAATATCAAACTAAAACATCTGGACAAGGGGTGACCTCGAGAAGCATATCTTCCATCTCTTGCAAAAAATTATCTGCTGCAAAGGACTGCAAATATTAATTATATCCCTTGACCTTCTTCAAATGGAACAGCCTTTCATTAGACATTAGAAGTGTCCCCACCTTGGAAACATTCAAACTGAGAAAACATTTAAAATATGGGCGAAGTCATCAACAGAGCCCACTTCAAAATTTAAACACATAGCTCAGTCGACTGTGCCTGCATGGTACATCCTAGTCAAGGAGCATGTGCAGTATCCCACCAGAATTCATAGGAAATGCATTTTGAACAGATTTTAAAAAAAAAATCCATTCCTTTCCTATAATTAACTTATTCAGCTGTATTTATTTGAAGACACAGGTAATCTTATTTATGAAATTACAAAACAAACAATCTAGAAAATGTTGGGTCTTTGAAACGTCAGCTACTGTGGAATCGCCCAAGAGAGCAAGGGGCCTGGAGCATTTGGAACGGTGCAGAATAAAAGGAGAAGATTGAGGCAAAGAATATGGATCAAAAGGCTTGCCAAAGAAATGAACCAGTCCCTCAGAGCATTGAGTGAATTAACACAGGACAGAAATATCAGGAGAAAGTACGTCCAAGGGTGCCACCAGGAGTTGACCAGGAGGAAGATGACTCAACATCACACCACAATGAAAAAACAAACAAAAAACATTAGGGTCTGACTTCTGAGTTGAAAACCAACTAAGAATAAATGTTGATTATAGTATGTATGTACCATCATAATCATAACTTTTTAATATCATTTTGTAACTTCCTTAACTAGTATATCATCTTTAGTTGCCAACATCTATTATAATTATTGTCTTAATCACCAATATTATTATTAATTTTGTTTATGATAGATGGATTTGGTATGATTCCTATGGAAGTGAACTGTTTCTGGGCAAGACTGTTTTCTCAGCATTTTGTAGCAGAGGTACCAGAAGAGCTCAGAGATGACATGCTCTTCTTTATCCATCGTAAACAAACTACATCAAGACAAGAAAGACAGGTATGGAGATATTATTTCTATGTTTGGCCACAACCCAAGCTATGTAACATTATTAAGTTTATTTTACAGACACCCTTTAATGGGGAAGAACTTTAGTAATATACCCAAAAGAAATTGGAGCCCATGGTACCAATTGTTAACACACAATTGTTGCACCTTGGTAAAATTTTCTCATTATTCATTTGCATTATCATTGATAATTGTGTCGTTGAATGGTACTGAGAGTATATCCTCACCTGTTTTTTTTCTTTTTAACTTAAACTTACAATGTGCCTTTGAGTAATGTTGCTTGTAGATGGTGCAATATAAGATCCAAGTAGCCTGTCAGGTTAGAAACCATCCCAGGTCTTGGTTATCCTCTTCCCAATTTCATTTTACCCTCCAGTATGTCACTAATTATATTTTGTCTTAAACTGTTCCCTAACCTGTCCCTCTTATGTCTTAATGATGGTTTCCAACAGGTTCATTCCTTAATTCACTCCAGTATAAATTTAAAGCAATGGGTATTGATGTAAAATTAAAAGCTGGAATAACTACATGAATTAAAAGATGTTTGATCCTTTTGCATTCATTTTGTGACTATCATCAGTAATTTATTTATTTTTTTAAAATTTTGGTTCTATTCAGCAGGCCAGATTGGAGGTGTTTCGTCAGGATTCTAAGAACCTCCCTAGTCTAGGCGAGCCTAATATAGATTGGGAAGAGACTGTTTATCTTAATCTTATTCTACAACAGGTTAGTTCTTGATCTATTCACAACACATTCAACTGAAGTTCTGATTCACATGAATGTTTTCCCAAAATTATATCCCGGTATTAAAGTGCCATCATTTGGAAGTGGAATAATATTTCTATCAATTATATCATGTTAAACCTCTATAAAAAAAGGAGTTTGTTTGCACCTTGACTTGCGACACTGCAATTGATAGAACAAAGGGTGAGGGTGTTTGAGGGAGAGGGGATGGGGGGGGGGTTAGTACTAAAATGTATACTGGAGCGATGTACATGTATTGTCCGCTATAACCAAAATTGAAATTGTTAATTACAGTTCGACATCGTTTATACGGCCATCATTTTACCAGCCTACTCTATCAACCAGCCTTTGACTTGGCCAGACTCTGTTTTTTACACCATTTTAAATCCCCATAAAAGCCTCATTTTTTTCCTGTTATTCATAATATTTTCATCTCCTCACACTCAGGATTTTTTTTTTGGTCATTTACATCCGTTCTCTAATGGCTATTAAATCCTCCCCTATAAATTTTGATATACATGTAAGTGCCATATGGTGTGCCAGTACACTAAAGCTATGCTCATCCCAACGTGGCCGGAAAAACGAGGTCGAACTGTACATGTATTTACAATTGCTCATGCCAGCACGAATTATTTTCAGGCTATTTCGTGTCATATGAAAGTTTAGGCCATTAGCTCAACCACATTGCAGGACCCTGTACCGGATGTACAAATTCCCTCTGTTACAAAAATGTACGTCAACGGAAGAAAACATTCATTGTATCCAGCACACGTAATATAAATGTATTATAAGTGGTCGGCACACAGCGGACCGTGGGTATAGTGGAAACTTGTTATAACAAGGTAATTGGGGTAATGGAAATTACTTGTTATATCAGTAATCTCTTAGATGAGGGTAAAAAAAAAAATAAATAAATAAATAGAGAATACAAAGACCTGGGGTCACCAAAATTACCTTGTTATATGAGGAATCTTGGTATGAGACTTTCTTATAATGAGTTTTCACTATAACTTTATTTGCCCTGATATTCCATCCAACAGACTGTGGGTACAGTGGAAACTTGTTATAACTACATTTATGTCCTTGTGCCAATGAAAGTTACTTTGTTATATCAGGGTAAAAAGTCAATAGAATACAAAGGCCTTGGACCATCTTGTTACAGGGGGGTGTTTCACAAAGAGTTAAGTCGCACGTATCCTGTTTTAGAACGCGCAATCTAATTGATAGACTTCTCAATGGTGCGCATCCCCTGGGCATGTTCTGACCAATAAAGTGATGCGTAATAAACGGCACGCAACTCGACCCCCCAGGAATCTTGGTATATCAGACCTCTTTATAACAAGTTTTCACTGTCTTACTTTGTTTGCCCTGACTTTAGAGGTTGTGAAGTTCTAGTAGATCATACTCATTGCTTTCTTCTTGTTTATTCTGTCCAGTACAACTACATCTTGACATGTGCAGTGTGTATCAAGTCTGAAGGGACATTGACCATTTTGAGGAAGCACACTGAGCAGGTGTTCGCCAGCCCATCCAGGAGACGTATGGATAGTAAAGGAGAAGAATCAGAAGTCTCATATCCAAATATATTCTTCATCATCGATAACTTTGATGAGGTATGCATCCAATTAGATATCCATGACCAGTGCACCGTTGACAACTGCTCTGCTGCAAATTCCATACACTAATCAAATGACCAACTTCAACCCTGGACTTAACAATATGCCCTAACCCTAAACCTAACCCTAAAACTAACATAAAACCCTATTGCAAATCTAAACCTAACCCTACACATTAGAAGAAATAAAGCCTGGAACAGTGGCAGTGCTGAGCAAATATCGTCTCACCTCAAATTATCCATAACATGGATAATGCATTGAAGTATACGTCCATTTTACTAAGGTCCTTTGGCAAAACATTAAACTACAAATTTGACACACTTGACCCAAGTTAGGTGAATGGGTACTGGTAGGAAGAAACTCCTTAAACGCTGTGTGCACCTTATCAGGGTAGCCTAGCTGAGCCGGGTAATAAATAGTTAGCACTTAGCGCTTAGAAACACCAAGAGAGATGCTTTACAAATAAAATGTTACAGAACTGTATCTATTATCATAATACATAAACAGTGCATACATTTACATCCAAGAAAAAAAAAATGAATAAAGTATATATACTCAAAAACAAGTAAAATAAAAAAAATTGCCTTTCCCTGAACTATGGCAATTTAGTCACAAAAGCATTGAGAATTAAAAAGATATGAGATATTATTATTTAGATGTAGGGTTTTAGAGGCGCAGATATTTTTTGACGTCCTTCGAGGTCGTTTCATAGGGACAAAATATTATATCTGATTTTTAACGTGTAATGCCTATGAAAACAGTCCAATATGATCAATATTGGATTCAATGAATATTTTGCCCCGCCCACAACATGATCATTGACCAATGAAATCATTGTGCGCGTGCAGCTGATGTGACAAATTGAACTGCTAAAGGATTTGAGCAAAATATCAAACTTCAAATTCAATACAACTCAATTGCTATGCTAGTGGGGCCCTTACAATTGAAATTGCTTAAAAAAGATGGCTAATTTACATGTATGATTTTAAATGTTCAGGGGGGTATCTAAATAATAATTATAATATTGGATGATCAATTTTCGTAGGATACATGTACATGAAATACAGTTACTCGCTGAAGAAAAATATTAGATTCGTCTTCGACTCATCCAATATTTTTCTTCAGCTCTTACAATATTTCTGTGTATCCTACTCAAGGTCATCCAATATTCTCTAATTATTTGGGCCTGTGTACAGTCTTCCAAAAACAGCAGTCACTTTATATTTTGTGTATAAAATTTAATATAAAACTATGAGGGGCCATTGTCAAATAAGGAAAGGAAATATTATTCTCACTTGACTGTGTACTCATTTGTGAGAAATAAAGCTTATTTTTGTTTTACCTTTTCTCTAGCATACTTCATTCTGTTATACATGATGTATGAAATGAAAATGCTTTTTTATGTGACAAAAAATTGATATTATTATTTTAATTATTGATATTCTGAAACATTTATGCTTGAACTTGTGTATTTTCATTATAACACACTCTGAAAAAAGAATAGGCCAGCCAAATTAAGTGAGAAAAATGCCCACAGCCATATCAGGACAGCTAAATATACCCCTGCGGACATTAATCCCCCAGGACAAATACTCCCCAGAAATCACTTACACTTATGCATGGTCAATTCATAATTGACCTTGCACTGGGAAGTACCTTATTGCAGCAGTTTCCTTCCAATGGAAAGTCAATGCAGAAAAGTGTCTTGAGCAGCTCCAGCCAAGTCAAGGTGGCATATCGAAAAAGGGTCTAAAAATTCTACTAAACAAAATTTTAAATATCTAATGGAAGGATTATATTGCAATGAGACTGTAGATTATCTTAATTTATTTTGAGGTAGGTTTAAAGCTGGTTTTGCTAATTATTATTGAGAAGTTTCCTCAGCAACCAAGAGGGCGACAGACAGCCATTTTACAGTACTGACTGATGTTGGTTTGCAGCTGTATGTGCCCAGAAATAGGGTTATGGGTACATGATAGATAGTAGCTTCATGTGTGACCAACATTTATCTCTCTCTCTCCTCAGATCTTTGGTGATTTTACCGTCCAAGAGGGCCAGATGTTTTGTGTAGAGCTAGTAGCTAGTGAGAAACAAGGTCCATTTCGCAGTGTAGTCTTCCTGGGATCAGTGAGGCATGAAGCCCTGAAGAAGGTCTATGATAACAGAGTAAGTACGACGAGAACAAAGTGTACTTTGGCCATTTCATGAAGTCAGCCACAAATTGTGACATTTCAATACTGATTAAAGGGATGCATTAACATTAAATGATAATATTCAAATTGCAATTTATTTGATTTATCTCATTTTGCCAACATGATTAAGAACGAAAGGTCGGACTGTTATTACTTAAAAATTGCAGTCTAATTACTTGCTTTACTGTCGAGATATCTATGGTTTTATACTCCAATTTTCAAACCCATTCCCGGATGCTTTTGAAAACTGTGTGCATTTCAACGCAGCACAACATACACCGCACTTCCTGTCGTGAAGTCCCTGTGCCTACTAGGCTGCTAAGCTTGCAACAGAGCGGTAGTAGATTACTCATGCGCGGCCGTATTCTTAGCCTCGTTTGAAATTTCACTGTTTTAAGATACATGTAGTAAATGACTTGCATTTGATCTGAAACTTTCAGTAGTTTGTTTTTAAGGTCAGAGCAATAAAATTTTATTCATTTCGATCTCTTTTGCACTTGTTTTTGAAAGTTACTTAATCCCTTCAAGTTATCACTACTAACCTTAAGTGTAGCGCTTAGTGTGGTATCTCATTTCGCGGAGACATCTCTGCGACAATAGCAGAGCTGCCAACTCTCCCGGATCCTGCGGGAGACTCCCGGATTTTGACCCAATCTCCCGCCCTCCCGACCTCATGCCCAAATCTCACGGATTTTCATTGATTTGCAATGTAAATGACGATAATTTTAGTAAACGACTGGTGAATTAGTCTACATGTAAAAAGCCAGTTACTTCCGGGTTGCAATGTGTGTGCGATGGGAACATGTGAGTGGTGATTAGCGGCGCTCCATGCTTTAGCTACGCTGCGCTGGTCGGCGGTGGTTGGGCCCGACCACCACGGGTAATTAATTCCCGACCACCACTCCTGCACCTGGTGAAAAACACTGCTCCCGACCACCACTAACTTCACAAAAATCACCCCCCAAAATAGCCTTTAAATTCCACTTTTTCATTGGATTTACTACCTGGTATGTATAACCTTTAAGTTTTGGACCATTATGATCTATAAAATGACATTTTTAGTCATTTTAGAAGTCTCAAAATGAGTCTTCATTTCCGTTTTCAAACATTATTTTCGCCGTTTTTGATCGTGTAGTCCCACCTATACAAAAAATGTGTCAGTCTGTGAAATTTGCTTGCGAGGATTTGAAGTTATCCCGATCATTTCTAGGGTTAAATGTGGGTCTTAGATGTCACTATTTCAAATAATAAGCACTAGAAACTGAATCCTTCGCCACGGATACTTGATTCTTTCAATTCGCTCTGGTTTCTGAAAAACATTCGCTGAATCATCGATGTTCTTGCATTACTCCCCAGTCTGCATAGGCATACTATTACTGGAGCACTTCTATCCCAGAGTTCTGGGGGACAAGGCTTGTGAAAGCCTCGGTTCAACTTTTCGTGTGAAATCTCCAACTTGACAGGGGTTTACCATTCTTCATTTTAAGAAATATAACACTTGTTACATGATTATAAATTAATCTGAACATATTTTGATATGATAGAAAATGTATTATAGTCAAAATTAGACCTTAGAAAAGGAAAACTTACACTTCTATGCACTTCTGCGTTTTCATCTTTTATTTTTTCCTAACACTACAGTTAGGTCTAGATATCTAATTCTTTTTTTTTTTTTTTTTTTTTGGGGGGGGGGGTCCACGTGACTCCATTCGTAAGAGTACTCTCTTTGGGTGAAATTCCAGCCGCCACTAAAATAGTCTAGCTATAACACTGTTTTTCAGGTAGGCTAATTTTGTTATTTTCTGTCGATTTTTAGAACTGATTACGAGTTCCTGTCAATTAATATTCATGGTGCCTTTACTGCAGAGATGCCAACCTCGACCCTCCCGATTTCATTGGCATCTCTGCTAAGCCTGCTCAGCTGAATGTCTGCATACTCTACATGCTTGTGTTGAAAACAAATCTTGAAAGAGCCCCTCTGAGCTCCAGAATACATACTTGCCAACTGTCCCTATTAGTAGGGACAGTCCCTATTTTTGGGGAAAGAAGGAGCAATTATCACCATTTACAACCCTTTGTCCCTATTTTTTGAAAAATCTGTGCACAGTAATCTATAGGAATACAGAAATGTCCTATTTTTAAATTTGTATTTCCACTTTGTCTATATTAGGATTCACAATGTTGCAGGTATGAGATACCTCAAGCAAAATAATTATGGGGAGTAATTTGGGTGTGGATATCTGAAAAAGAGCCTTGTAAAAAAAATTATTATTTTTACTCTGCATAAGCACATATATTAATCCTTTTAATTGAATTGTTGGGGAAAAAATGATGAAAATGGCCATGCTTTATTTGTAAAGTGTTTGTGAGTGTGCATTGCTTTGTTGCCCATAAATACTGGTTTACCGCCGGACCGCGCCGCAAGGACATGTGTTTTGCCTCACAAAATCATATCTCCGCAAATCTTCTGGATTCTATCATCCCAATGTTGGCAGCTCTGCAATAGAAAATTCGTCTCCGCGACGGATAAAAGGTATTAGAGACGTCTCCGATATCGCAGAGACGTCTCGGAGACGGATTTGGGACTACTTGAGACTTTCTTTTTTCAAAGAACAAAAGGTATTCCATTAAAAGTGTGCACAAATCACAAAATGGTGCTATAATGTGGACTGTTACTTATGTGCATTTGAAAATTATTGCTCAATGGGGGCTGGGCCCCCCAGTCTTTTCATTGTAAAGTTTTCATTTTACACAAACATCAACATAAACTTCACATGCAAACAAACTGTACCATGATAAACCTAAATTCAATTTGTTTCATGTCCCAGGCCAGTGTATCTTCAAAGGTAGCCAGTAAGGTGTCACTAGGGTTTTTCCAAGGAGGTCGAGGTCGTGTTGAGTTTATACGTATGAGAGGGCCAGAGGGGAAAGGTTTCGCTGAGGTGGCTGTCAGCAGGGCTAGTTGGTCGTCTTCAGTGGAGAGTAGTACAGAAGATGTACACTCAGCATCAGAGAGTTTTGACTCAACGAGTGATGGGGTAAGTTGAATAATGGGCTCGGCATTTATCACAGGTTTCCATAATGTAATTTGATTTGATTTGTTGTGTGTCCCCATTATGACTATTTGGTATTCCCATTAAGTGGATATGGGCAATCTCTGCGTATAATGCATGAATGTAAGGATCAATGTAATAAGTAATCACCTGTGGATATGTGAAAGACTTTATAAGCTGATAATTCTATCAATACCATTGCATATTTATTGGAGACTCTATCTTGGGCTCCATAAAACAAAGGTTTGCAATCGATCGCAATATTCCAAGGGCTAATCCAAAACATCGTTGCAATTTTTTTTTGGTTTCAGAAAATGATGATCAGCCAGTTGGAACTGTTCTTTGAAATTTGTGATTGATCGCAAACTTTTGTGTTCGGTGCCCTGGAATGTTTATGAGTTTCCAAAAACATTGACGGACAAATCAAATCTATCTTATGGGATGAACAATTTCATTTATACTTGTACCATGTGTAATTATCATGCCAGTTTAAATTTTGTTGATACAGCCATCAACCCCTGGCCTACCTCGTGATGTTGTGATAGGTTCACCCATCCATAAAGGACTACGGAAATCCCAGTCAGACAGTGAAACTTTGTCAACGCTCACCAATGGCAAAGAAGACGAAACAGCTTGCCAATCAGAAGGTAAACATATTGGCCCGTATTCACAAAGGTGTCCTTAGCTAAGCCAAAGCTTAAATCTGTGGTTTAAGTGTGATACAATCTGTCTACTTTGTTACGTTCCTTACATATTTACTTGATTCTGGAATCTTTACGAAAATTTTTGTACTTATGATTCCTCATGTCATTTTAATAGTTTCAATACCAGAAATTCTGATCGATCAATCATCTACTGTTCGAGATTGTGTCACACTTTTCTACCCATAGTTAAGCCGCTGATTTAAGCCATGGCTTAACTTTGAATACCTTTGAGAATACTTATCATTCCCAGGCAGTTTTTAATATTTTCAGTCCCAAAAATTCTGATAGATCAAATATCTACTGTTCGAGATTGTGTCACGGTTTGCTACCAATAGTTAACCCTAACTAGGCCGGGGTGGGGGGCCCCCCTTCAACAACTTTTCGTACAATATGTTCGCAACGTGACAAGCTCTCGCCGCGATGTTTCATGACTTTTTTCCTCCGAATCTTCCACATCTTTTAACACCAAATTTGCTTCAACCAGGTACACAGTTCGCAAGTTACGCATAATTTTGTTACCGTGCGTCAGACCTAAAACTGCTCCAAAAATGTGATTTCATGTACAAAGTCAATACAAATTGTCTTTTCAGCTAAAATTCATAAATGAGTGTTTACTGTTGCTGTAATTGATAATATTCGTTTGATTTGTTGCTATTTATGACTGAAATAATGTTGCCAACAAATATGGTCGAAGAACAAAGAAATACATATTAAAGAAATGAAAAAAATAACAAAATACATAAGAAATGGATCGCAATACTGGAATCTTTATCACGTACAATTGTTAGGAACAAGGCTATAAGGAACATTTACACCAAAAATTAGCATTCTAAGAGCTATATTAATTAGAGAATTAGGGCAAAAATAGGACTTCATGCATAAATTAGCATATATAATAACAACAAAACGTTTTTTGGTAAATCAACGATACAGTATTAAACAGAGATTTTGCAACAAAGGACGTGCTTGCCAATTTTCAGCACGATTGCATGGTTGACGGCTCTGAGCCCTTCCCCGCTCTAGAAACTCTCAAAATACCCCGCTAGTTAGGTTAAACACTGATTAGGCTCAGCTGAACTACATGTAGGACACTGTTTCAAAATACGACTAAAATCCAGCGCATGTCTAATGAATTGTTGAGCCATCTCTGGGTACTTTCTTTCAAATTCATCAACAAAAATGAGCTCCCTATTAGCCTGATGAAAAACAAAATATAGGATTCTTGCATGATCAGAACTCTATGGTCGGCTGAGAACCGAAGGGCTATTACAGATAAAGATTCTGTGAGAACAGAAGGCGCTTCATTACCATTGGCTATGACAGCAATAGCCGCCTTTCTGCGTTCTCAACGGAACACTTTAAATGCAAGTAACGCTTCTTCGTAGACTGCTCTCAACAGACGACTATAAACAATTATCTGCACCTGCTATTTTTTTTTGTAATGACAGTGAAGACGATTAGAATGCGGAGAGTGCTCTTTTCCTAAATTTCTTTGAAAATAGTGACTATATTTGGAAGCTAGCTCCTTTTTTTTTTTCTTCCACAGAGAATTCCTTAACCCTAACTTACCTGGGCATAATGTCAGTCATTCGTAAAGTTGTTTGTAAATTTGAACCGTTTGGTGAGACACTTCGCTTGTAACAAAAGACTAGAGCAATAAAATACATTGATTTCTTTTCGGTATCATCATGGACAGTGTGCTTCAAGTATGATTAATCCCAACCTACCCAACCCTAATCTTAATCATATCAAATATTATCCTTGACTGTACCTGCGTTCCAAATGAGGCTACCAGAAAAATTCAATCCTAACTTTCTTATCAATCTGTACATTGTAGTCTTTGTGTTACAAGCCCTGGTTTATTAGTGCATATGAGCATGCATTTCTGAATGTATGATTTATTTTTGTTTCTTTTGGTTGTAAGATGAGGGACACGAGCAGCTGGTAGACGCTGGATAGACGGACGTATGCTCTGCTTAGACTCACAATGCGTACTGCTCAAGTACGCCTCACATCACCTATATACGTCACACTACTCATGGCATCGGATAATAGCAGGTAAATCTAACCATTATCAGCACACATTGATCAGGCAAAACTTACACCTTGCATATTTTATAAAAACAGGGAAATCGTTAATATGGTTATAACATGGATATTGCATTCTTAAGACAAGCCTGCAACCAGACCATCAATAGACCAAGCAGAAAATTTCTTTACATGTATCTGTGATATCAAAGGATTTCTTAATTTTTTTGTGTCATAGTCTATTGGCTTTGGGAATTGTAAGAATGCAGCAAGCTAGCTCATGCCTATATGGTCACAATTTCATATTTTTTTTTTAAAGAAAAGGTTCCTCAAAAGCATGCAGAGAATTGGTTTCAGTCGCCTGTTGGTGTACATGGTACATTTAATTGAATTAACTTGTATCATTGGAACCTATTAGATAAATTGGATAAATTGGTCTACTCACAGGTATAATGAATAAGTATACAACATTTTGTTACAACAAGGAATTCTCTCGGTCCCCAACTATTTACTTTAAAGTCTATTTTGCAAAAACCGCTTCCAACAAGAATAGTTATGAAAAGATTTCTGTTGTAACAACCTTGTTTTTTGACATCAGAAGAAAGGTGATTATGATACGAAGAGCTTACATGTACATGCAGAATGGACTAAATCCACTTTTGATGAAAATTGAGTTATTGATATCAGGCCGTTTTCAGGTTACGAACCTGGACTTTCTGAAATGTTGATTGCAAGTGTAAGAAAATGCATTTTGTAATTTCCCTTTTCCATAGACGTGTGTACAAAATCTGGTAAACAAATGCCATTTTCTCTGAAGTTATAAATGTGTAGTCCCTTTTGCATACTGTAAGCTCTTCATATTTCATGTAACATAAAAACTTTAAAAACACAATCAATCACTGAAAACGACATAACAGAATATAATCATGTTAAAAAGTAGTGAACTGCCTTTAATCATGGTAATGACATATTGTAAACATGTTTTGTTTTACAGATGTCCTGGAAGTCAAGAAGAAACCAGTCCTGAGCTAGCACATGGTTGCCATGGAAACCCATATTATCATCCTCTCAGGTTTTTTAGGTAGAGTAGGTACCTTATCCATTATGATCAAATGTAGCTCAAGAATTATTGTAATTTACAGTACTTTAAAATCATTAAGCATACAGCAAATATTTAATAATAATTGTTTCTGTAGCATGACATTGCACTGTTTTGAAACTCTATGTGTTCAAACTCAATAAGCAAATAGTACTACCTTACATAAAAGTCACCATGGACACTCATCATCTAAATAGTGGCCATTTAGACCATTTCTATGGACAATATCTGAATGCAACATAATCTAGAATGAACAAATACCAACTTTCTGATGAAACTTGTCGATACTGTAACACAGATAACACACTTTGTGGCATTTACATGTAGTTGGAAACCATTACTCTTTTTTGTTGTTTTTGTTTTATAAATCGCCTTTTATTGTTCAATAAACGAAGCCCAGGTTACTTTTTTTAAAAAGAATGGACAGGGCAGCAGGGAATACAAACAACAACAAAAGAACATGCATATGTGCATGGATCCAGCCTCAGCTCTAAAAGGATTTTATAAGCCCAATTGTCTTGGGACAAAAGTGGCTCATTTATGCTTGGGCATGGGCTATACAAACTTTTGTCAGAGCTGGCAAATATTAATATATGATATGTTTATAGAAGTATACAATTCATGGATCAATATGATAATACAAGGTCATAAATTTGGTATCAACAGGCTTCACTGTTTTCATATGGATAATGTTGGTAATGTTTTTTTTTTTTTTTTTTTTTGATAACATTTAAGATTCAAGAATTCACAGAGAAATAAACAAAACAACACTGCATTTGAATAATTCAATCATGTGGTAAAACATACAATAACGTTTGCAGAGAACAATGAATGGTTGATAAACAAGAATATGGTAGCTTCCTGTTTGTTTTTAGCACTCCTAAATGAATTATGTTATTAATTACACTTGTGAGGTTTTATTTACAAAATCTCCACTTTAACATAATCTTACAAATATTTTTTACAACATTACACCGCAAATATGTAACCAGTTACTGTATGAGTGGTTATTTTCAGGGTTTTATTCTCCGGAATTTGCGAGTCATTCTTGAAGAAAATGTCCATTTGAATATAAAGCCAAACACTGTACCTTTGTTGCAATGAAAACATTAATAAAGTCATGAAATTATCCTCTTATGAATTTCCCCAACTAGTCCAGAATATGAGAAAATATTGGTTTATACAGTAACCAATTTTTCTCTCCTTCTCCAAACATTCCCGTTTTCCCATACCAAACCCATTATATAAGCACTGGTAAGATAATGTACTGAAATATATGATGTTAATTGTTGTGTCAAAAGGCATATTTTCAAAGACTGATTGCTCGAGGGGTGTTTTTTTCGCCAAGCTGTTTGTAAAGATACACATTAAACTACAAATGACTTCACTATGAAGTGCCAAATGGGATAGCCAAATTTTATCCTGATGTTATTTCATTTCCAATAATTTAAATTAAATTGTGCCCAAATATAATATATCACATTAAAAATGTTTAAGAATAAAAATGTTAGTATACATCTGCATTTTTCAACTTATAGGGATTTGGTAACTTCCAAAAACAAATGCAAAAGAGATTGAAATAAATAGAATGATATTACTCTGACTGTAAAAACAAATTACGGAAAGTTTCAGATCAAATGGAAGTCATTTACTATCTTTAAACAGTATTAGGCTAAGGATATGATTGAGCACAAGTTAATTTACTACCTCTTTTTATGCGAGCTTAGCAGCCTGCTAGGGATGGGGACTTAATGACAGGAAATGCGGTGTACGTTGTGTGGTGTTAAAACGCACATAGTTTTCAAAAGCGTCTGGTAACGTGTTTGACAATTTAATTATGAAATCATACATATCTTAAAAGTAAAGCAACTGCAAGCAATTGGCCTGCAATTTTGAAGGGGTGCCAGACTGACATATGTGCTTATGATCATGTTAGCAGAATGAGCTTTTTCAATATATTACGATTTGAATTCTCGCTCAATGTTACTTCATCCTTTTAAGCTGATGCAATTAATCCAATTTGGCTTGTCATATCTAATTTGTTTTTAAAGTCATGTGTGACAATGGTGAAACACACAAAATTCATTGTTGGGATCACCCATGGTGCTGTTGGGTTAATAGTCTCGCTTTGAAGATAATATGATACTTGTGAAAAGAATGCCAGTTTTCAGCTGAAAATTTGAAATCATGCCCTGGCACATAGTTTTTAGGTCATACTTGTGGTTTTTTAATTTAGTGTACAAAATATATATGTAATTGAAAATCATGGTTATTTTCAAGCCTTTTGATAAATTCTGACTGGCATACATGTACCTGTTTAAAAAAGATCTAATTTCTAAGAACATCATGTTCATTTAGTCTTTACTCTATACAAAAATGTAACAATGGTTAATACTACCTTGTAGTATTCTTGTGCCATTGAAACAATATGAGGCTGCTACATAGGCTACAGTGTGCACATTGATATCTCTGACACTTACAGTGATAAACTCTGGCCCATATTCACGAAAGCTGTTTTACTTACTTAAACCTTGCCTACCTTGTAACTTCAAAATTTAGCTGCTATTTTCAGCTGTACGAGATGAGGCTCTGGTTTAAGGCCCCCCCCAAAAAATTGTTTGGTTGTCCAATGAATGCCTTTTTTCAAAAATCGGGTCGGTCGGTCGGGTTTTTTTTTTTTTTTTTTTTTTTTTTTTTTTTTTTTTTTTTTTTTTTCCTCCCATTGAAAAACAAAGAAAAACAAAGAAACGAATGACTTCCATTTTTGAGATCACTTTTACGTTTTATTGAGTTATGTAAAATGGGACTGCATGGAAAAATAACACATGTTATAGTACTGTTTTATGAAAAATATATACAAATAAATATGAGCTGTGTATTTTCGGCGTTTGGGTGAAAAAAAAGAAAAAGAAAAAAAAAAGAGGTTGGTTGGGTCGGGCCGTTTTCAGAGGGTCGGTCGGTCGAGGACAACCAAACAATTTTTTTTTTTTGGCCTAATTAGGACACCTTTCATGAATGGCAAATAGACTACGGCAGCATTTAAAATTTAAGACAGGCTTAGTTTAGGTCATGGTTTAGTTAGGCGGGGTTTATCTTCTAGGGCGACTTTCGTGAATATGGACTCATGTAAGTTATGGTGAAACTGAATTGTTATTAATAATGGTATGGTTATTGCAGCCATTTAGTTTGTATTTTTGAAATACACTATTACCATGGACATTGGATTGAGGTTTGCTCTCACACAAGGTGTGCACATTTTCCACTCTGTGAGGAGCATTCTAGCATGGCACTACAAGTTGCGCACAATGCCGAACAACCACAATGATATTAGTATTCAGGTACCCATTTACAACCGTAAATGGGTACTGTATACATGGAAAGCATACACAAACAGAAATTTGACAAAAATTTACAACCGCTGGGGAGAAGCAATATAAATGAAATGCCTTCTTCAAAGACATTTAAAGTGCCATGCTGGGAATCAAATCCATGACCTGCATATTATATGTCCATTCAGGTGATATAATCACTAAACTCTAAAATTTCAGTGGGATCTACATGTAAATGTTAATAGTTACATTCAACCTTTCCTAGTGGAATTTGTTTTGACTGAAGTAATACATGTAGCTTTGACTTATGAAAGGTTAAAAATCTCATTAGAAGGTGACCTTGACAATTATTTGACTTTATATCCAAGTCCGATTTTGGCGAGGTTGACTGCACTTGGCAGAATAGCATATTGCCATTAAATAACTTGTATGCTTCTGAGCAAATCTGTCAAAAATGTAATGCAGAGGCTTGCATTTGTAAAGTTGCTGGAAAGTGTGTGCTTATGTACAATGTTTGTAGAAAATGTAATTAATGCAAATTATTATTTTTTTATTTGTGAAACATAGACTACGCTAATACTACATAGTAGTTACAAAAAGATGAGCCTTTGTTACATGTATATTATAATTTATGATTTTGATCTAGATGTATGTATGTCATGTTATGTACAGTTATAGTATATATGTTATTTCTGGGCATTGAATGGTCATTGTACCAAGAATTTGATATGTGTAGATTCCATTATATTATGAGGTATTTTGTTAATTATGTTTTGATATATTTTGAGCTGTGTGAAGCAAAGTTAATTTTGAACTCGTGTAAATCGAAGGCAGTGTTAAATGTGTTTGGCTCTGTAGCAGTTTTCTTAATTGTATCTTAAGAATATGCTGTATGTGTTATTGTATATTGACAGATGTAGAAGGGGGTAACCTATAACACATTATTATTGAAGTCAAATCATTGCTGCATCATATGAAAGAATGTAATAGAGATCTGAACTGAACAATTGATTTCATTCAGTTTATGATATGATAATCAAGAAATTATGACTGGTCAGACTGAAAGGTGTAGTATAAATACTATTATTTATAATGTGCTTTTCGCGCAGCAGCCCATGTCCATGTACTTTATTGTCTCATGGACCTACAATGTACATGTATATGTAGCTTGCAATAGATTTTTATGCAGCAGTCACACAGACCCTTATGTATAGTCACGTTTTTGTTCTTTTAATCTTATTTCATCTTCTCTTCTATAATTTCTTATGTATTTCTTTGTTTTATTGGATGAAAGAAATTATCACTATTTCCACTGCTGACTATGAAGGGAAGGCATCCGTGGGGATACGCAGAAAAGAAAATAATTTTTGGACGCAACCGGACGTAACTCAACGCAAGTGTCTGTGTGACTGCTGCATTAAGAGGCATAAGACCAATGCCTCTGAAGAATGAAATACGTGGGTCTACTACTAGTCATGATACTTGGAACAAGTTTGAAGCTTAGTCCTTCTACCTGAAGCAATTGTTGAGTCAATTTGTGAACCAAAGGCACTTGCATTATTACAGTACATGTACTTAAATTGAAATACATCTATACATGTATACATGTTCAACTCACACTTTTAGAGAAAATATTTATAGCAGAATGTGAATTATAAAAAAAGGACTTTGTTGATGTTGATACATTTTTTTAATTATTATTATTTTAAAACAATTATATGAACCTTTTTGTGTATTATAATATCTGATCCATAACCACAATGTTATCTATCATATTTGTATCTTTCTGAACGAAACTTGTCTCCTTTTCATTCCTGAGTGCAGAAGAGGATTAGACCGTAGTATTTTCAATAAAGGGGGGGGGGGGACAAAGACACCCCCCCCCACAAAAGAAAAAAAAAATGAAATTTTAGGCGGCAGGAATTAGTAAATAAAAGAAATTGTGAAACTGTGTATTATTTTTGTCAAAACTTTTTACAGGTTTAGTTAATACTTTGACAAAGAAATTCAGCCATAAGGTGCCACTACATGTGCCGAGCTATTTATGTCCATGATCTCTTGGAAGAAAAATACAGTTAAAACCTCTAAAAAGTTTTTGAAGAACTATGACACGGATTCATATTTTTCACTGATAAATCCACCTCCCAATGTTTAAATTTCTGCAGGCCTTTTTGTTACAAAAATGATGTCATCTTCTGTTCTCATGAATCAAAAGGGAAACTTTTACCTTTAAGAAAATACAAAAATTATTGACAACACTATGCTTATGAATGAACTATTACAATATAAAGGAAGGCTTGTAAAATATACCTTTCAAGCATTTTAGCTATTTTGCAATATTTATAAACAAGGAAGGATATCAACATTGTTTGCCCATTCACTGCTTTTCAGCAGAACTTTGATTTAATAACTTCTATTAATATTCTATATAGAAAGATTTGTTTTGGGGCCTTTGGCTAACGATCATGGTGCATCACCTAACATGTTGAGAAACTGCCTATTTAAGACAATTAAGAGACTGCCTGGTACATAAATGCATCAGTACTTCAACTTGCTTGACCAATGCAAAATTCAGTTTCTACATTTGTGTATTCACTGAATGGGAAATACCTGCAGCTACATTTGTTTTGCTCTAGAAATTGCCCAGATATTCATCAGGGTGAATATTGATAAATCCTTACAAAAGCTAGTTGTCAACTGATTACATAAGGAACGGTAGACAGTTGGTGATAAATAGGCCTATGAAGGTTTTATTGATATTGGTCCTGAAGAATATTAATGTTATTTACTTTTCATTTATTATAATTATATATATATGTATGTATATGGAGAAATTGTACACACATTGCTCTACTTGCAGTAGATGTATGCTGTAATGCTGTTATTGTACATGTAGTTGTGTCTTACTTTAATAGGTTATATTGTTTATACATTTACCACCATTATTTTTTCAATTCGTATGTTGACATTGTGCAATATAAATATTGGTATTAAGAAAACAGAATCGATTTATATAGACGTTGCTTTCAGATTTTTTACAGAATTGCTAAACATTAGCTTTTATTGGGAAAATGTTCTGTTTCATCCGATAAGAATGTAAATATGTGCAATTTCGGTTGGTTGCTAATAGACAGAAATTAGAAAATAAAGGATTGTCAGTTTCATGTAAAATGGAACACTAAATATACCCAACTATTGTTTTAAAAATTGTCCTTTTAGTTCTCATTCTTCATTGCTCATTTTTGGGCCACAACTGTGCCCTGTAACTTAAAAAAAGATACGATCAATCTTGCGATTGATTGCAACTTTTACTACACGATTTACCATAGACTTACGATTGAAATCAATCGCAAGATCGATCGTATCTTTTATGTTATAGGGTACTTATTTCAAAAGCTGTAAATTTCAATTTGTAGTATGAGTAGGACATTCCTTACCATTCTCAAAGAAAAATGAGGTTGCTGTTAGTTTACATGAAAGTCATTCCATAAACGTTTGGATATACATGTACATTTGGATACATTTAGGAGTCATATTTTACTCGATTTCAAAACATTGGAATTTATTCTTCGGTATATTAAAACATTTAACGAGGATTACTCCATGACAAGAGCAGTCTACTGAGTGAGTAAAAATAAATAAATGAATAAATAAAAGACTTAAACAAGAACACTGAGAAGAATAAAACACTTAAAATGAAATTAAAAAAAAAAACTATTTTATGAACCAAGACTATTATATATATTTTGAAGAGTAACTTCTCCCGCATCTTCGGTTCATGTTTTCTATGGTAGGGGAGACCGGGTATGGAAGTTACACGGGTCAGTTGTTACAGTTCTCAGTGTGCTAAGATGGAACAAGAGAGGATGTGCTAACTGGCATCTATATACAGCCTACACATAGCTGTGATGAACTGTCGGTCGTGAGGTTTCTCCGTTGTTTTATTAAAAAGTAAATCAACAAAAACCATTTTTTACAGTTCAAAGTAAATTTTTGACAAAAATTGAAATTTGTAATAGCTCTTACAACTGAAGGCACATGATGATAGTCTGGTATTGTAAATATAGTACATGTATGTCACTTATATACCCCCTAGCCATGCCCTGTAATTCTGCCTAATGACTGTGCTACAGTTGATTTCTGTGTGTAAAATCACCCATGGGGTAGGTTGTTACAAAAAAATGTCTTCACTAATTAAGCTGTAGTTAATTAGTGTTTACATGTTTTCAAGTTTTATATGCCTCAGGTTTTAGCCAACATAATAGGCTAACTACAGACCCAATATGGAGTGCGTGAGTTCTTTCATTAGAATTATCTGGCCCAAAATGTGAATTTTGTAACGTCCATACCCGGTCTCCCCTATGTGTTTACGCCTGGATAAGTATGTAAGTTTGTGGTACATAAATTGGTTTTCATTTTAATGAAAATTGTATAAGTTTACATTATTATCATTATTTCATTTCTATTATTATTTTTTTTTCTACTCAGGTATAATTTGAAAAATAGGAGACGCGGCGAACTTAAAGAAATAATATATGTGATGCATCACATCGAAATCGGACACAAGTCGCCGAGCAAATTCAGCACTGTGTCGAGGTATTCGGCAAAATGATAAAAATTGTCTTATTTGGGGAAAATATTTTTTATTTTTTTATTTTCTGAATTTCCATGGTTCTTGTATGCTCTTTAGAAAAATTGAGTAGAAATGATTAGGGGAAAGCCTTTGAAAATTGATTGTTTTGTTGCAATCTTTGACTATTTTCTGGCGACTTGTGTCTGATTTTAATATCATGAGCCACACATAAATATACAGTTGTACTTTTCCGCGAAATTGTTCATACCCCTGACATTTTTAAAGTTTTTTTAATTTTGGTTTTCAATGAATGAGTTTATTATAGTTTATATATTTAAAATAGGAGGCATCCCGGTGAGGACATTTTTTTAATTAAGATCCTGGATGAAAGCTTCCAGAAATATGCTTGTTAATGTTACCTGGGACAGCATTGGATATATCAACAGGACGAAGTTCAGAAGCATACGGCCAAGTTAGTCAAGAAGTAGTCCAAGGACAATCATAATGAATGATCTGGACGTTCTCCAGAGGACGCATTGGTCAAAACCCACGGAAGACATGAATGATGGTTTTGGACATTCGCAAGAACTATTTTAGGCACTGTGGAAATTTGAATAAATAATTATAATCGAGATGATTAGATGAGAAGTTAGATTTGGCACCCCTATATGGTATGAATAATTATGAAGATGGCGTTTTTAGTAAACCTGTCAACAAAATGACCCTAGAATACCAAATTTATCAAAATTTCAAATTTTCCTAATGCTAATTGTTCAATTGTTAGATCAATTGTTAGTAACAAACTTATCAACAAAAAGTTTGACGAAACGCATTCAGTTAGGAGCACGACTCAATTTTTTTAAAAAAACGACAGGGGTATGAACAATTTTGCGGACAACGGTATATAAAAAAACACAGTCTAGAAATCAAAAGTTTGACGGTTGGCTCATTTTTATTGCTACTCGCAAATTTCACGCCTACGTAGGCGATCCTCAGGCAACTTATACTGGGTGTTTCCGAAAAAAGGAAACCCAAGTTTGATCATCCATAATTTCAAAAAATATTTCAATGGTTGTTATGAAATTGATATCACTGTAATGGGCAACTTATTACCATTCTAATGATACCTCTGCTATCTCACTAAAATCACGCATCGCTGAACCCCATTGTTCTGAAAATGTCTTGTAAAATTGTGCGTGGTTAACTTGCATGCACCTTGAGATGGCTTGTTTGAATGTGCCTGGAAAGGAAACCCAACTTTGATCATCAATAATTCAAAAATATTTCAATGGTAATTATGAAGTTTATATCACTGAAAAGTGCAACTCATTGCCATTCTAATGACACCTCTCTCAGCACACCAATAGCGTGTTTTCGCTGGACTACGGAAGGTGGAATCTAGAATGTTAGCCATATGAAGGGCTATATTTTCAAAATAGCTCAAAACTAGGGGTACTACTGGGCCTACTACACGGGAAGAATTATCGGACTCCGCACTCTGTGTATGACGTCACCACTTGGGAAATCCCCAGCCGCTGCACTTCCCTTCCTGGTTCGGAGTTCAACTTGCGGAATATCGGAGGCGAATCCAGGTTTTCATTACCGAACAGAGGGGGGAGGGGACACAAATTTTTATATTGATTTTTTTTTTATGTTGTTGTTGTTTTTGTTTTTGTTTTGTTTTGTTTTGTTTTTGAGCAAAAAGCTGCAGTCCAAGCGTTTTTTGTTTTTTCTTCTTCACGTCAGCCCCTCTCTCGGTGAGGGGGGGGGGCGGCGGTATAGGAGTTCAATTTTGTCCGGCTTTGTCAGTCAGTTCAATAT
The DNA here is from genome assembly GCA_940671915.1 of Paracentrotus lividus. Taxonomy (NCBI): domain Eukaryota; kingdom Metazoa; phylum Echinodermata; class Echinoidea; order Camarodonta; family Echinidae; genus Paracentrotus; species Paracentrotus lividus. Next base: position 30,901,912 of record CALNVZ010003426.1, read on the forward strand.
TTTGACTACATTACAAGTACATTCGATGGGGATGGTTAGTGAGGGCGCTGAATGGGGGGGGGGTGATTTCTTTTTTTAAGACTTTGACCGTCCAATATTTTGACTGTTTAAAAAAATACATCTAGTTGGGAAGGGAAATCCTCTTACTCGGGTATTGTTTATACTTTTTGGGGGTGGCGGAGGCATCGTGCCCCTCATAAACTCGTTTCTATTCATTTTTTGGTTTTTTTTTTGCAAGTTCTTTCTTTGCTGGATAGGGGAGGTGCCCGACCCCCCCCCCCTCACCCTCATCCGAGGTTCAAAATGGCGAATTTACATGAGGTACAGGATATATTCTCGCAGCATATGCTTACCGCGTAATTGATGATGCAGAACTACTCCTTATGGATATAAATGCACCTAGAAACCTCAATTTCAGTATGAGGGATATCATTTCGATTTAGACGAATTTAACGACAATGAGTGTTGATGGCGTGTAGTTGCCCTAGAGGTTGAAGGCTGAGAATTTGAGAATTGTAAAAATACCAATATATTAGAATTTACGATCACATATTATGTGCCCATATGTTGCTGGTAAATTGACGCCCATATGTTCTAGCGTCGCTGTGGGAACCCTATATGGCTAAGATCAATTTTGCAACCCATAAATTTAAGATAGAATCGGTGCCCTATGCTTTAGGTCACTTTGGCTAAGATTAATGTAGAGCCTCTAAGTTTAAGATCCAGTTTGCGCGCCCTTGGTTTAAGGTCAATTCGGCGCCCCTTAAATTTGAAATCTTATTGGTCCCCCTATGGTTAACTTTAATTTGGTGCCCCCTACTTTTAAGATCAAGTTGGCGCCCCTAAGTTAAAGGTCGAATTAATAATGCCTTCCCCCTATTCTCTCCACCCCTTTCCCCTTTCTTTCTCTCCCTTTCTTTTAATTCTCCTCTCTCCCATTTTTGTTTCCCTTTCTGTGTTTTTTCCGTTCCTTTTCTTTTACTTGATTTTATTTCTCTTTCTCTCCCCCCCATCTTCTCGGCGCCCCCTTCGAACATTGCCCGTTGGGCCCTCAAGAATATGCCCATAACTATACAATTCATTTTTAAATTTAGTTGATTTTGGTACCATCTAGCATAGAATAGCAGTATTCAACGGAGCCCCCGAAGGATTAAAATTTTGAGAACATGTGGCCCCTGCATGGCCATAACAATACAGTAATTTGCATAATCAATGCAATGTTATTTTTACGTTCTATAGACAACCCCATACGTGAAATGCAGCGGAGTACTTTCGCTCAACGACCAACCAAGCCACATTTCACTTCGTTCGTTTTCTGTCATAAAATATTATTCTAATTAATGCCTAAATTGATCCTAAACATCACCGCTATTATACGAAAAGAACGTGAAATAACTTATCATCGACCCCTTGAAATCTGTCTCCTCCTCCATCGTCCGCAAATCAAGATTTGATCTCGTAAAATCTATGTTATGCGGCGGTCACAACTCGTCGTAGGCTACGGGGCACGTGCCATCGACGTAGCCTGCGTTGCATGTGCATTGACGCACAGGTCCTAATTCAACTTCTGCGAATCCTGCAATTCTATAGTAAAGGTATTGTAAAAACTTTCTGCACGTCGTACATGCATTGTACCCGCGAGGTACCTCCGCTGCACGAATTTTCTACGAAATCCATCGTAGGGAGTTGCACGTCGAAGGTACGGCGAGTTGTGACCGCCGCATTACTTGTAACTTATAAAGCATACATGAATCAAGTGAAAAGCGCTGGCCTGGGTGCACGAGCTGGCGACATCGACAAACCACACGTGGGAATGTTTACATTCCCATTCCTATTAAAGCCCTCTTTGATTGGCTGATCATTGAGAACGAAGATTAACGTTCTGGATTCATCGAGAACGTAATTCCACCTCAAGTTAACGTCGTAGATTTGAGTACGGGAGACCTTACACCGGTAATTATGGGAAACGCTCGATTTTGCACACGGTTTCTCGAAATTTAAACGCTGTCCCAGTTGTTTCAAGCAAATACCAGTTTCATGCAGTATGCAGGGTTTGGGGTTTTGAGCTCTTTTGAAAATATAGCTCTTCGCCATGCTAACGTTCTAGATAAGGTCCTCCGTAGTCCACCGAAAACACCCTAATGTCATGCATTACAGAACCCCATTGTCTTGAAAAATGTCTTGCAAACTTGTGATAGGTTCTCTTTCATGCTCATTGAGACGAGTTGCTTAATTGTGCCTAGCAATTCTAAATAAAGCATTCTGGTGACTTGAAATGAATGGGCTAGAAATGCCTACTTATTTAGTCCGTCAATCTTACCATCCAGGTAATTTTCCCATGTTACTTTTCACGACAACCCAGAGAACCTTCAGTTCACCCAGGATAACAGGGTGCTTTCGCTGGACTACGGAGGAGCTAATCTAGAACGTTAGCATTATGAAAGGCTTTATTTTCAAAAAAGCTCAAACCCCAAACTCCTGCATAATGTTAGTACAGGAAAAAGAGTGTGTAAAACTGGTATTTGCTAGAAACGGCTGGCAAGCGTTTAAATTACAAGTTTTCGTGTGCACAAACGAGTGTTTCCCCTAGCTACAAGAGATAGCTCCCCGTTGTCAAAATCTACAACGCTATTTTGGGGAAATGTACGTTCTCCCGAAACGTAGAACGTAGGCCTATAGGTTCTCAGCGGAGGACGTAAGTCAGTTATAAGCCCATAAGCGAGCGCTTTGATAGGAATGTATACAGGCATTTCCCCCTTTGCTAAAACATATAAGAAGCATACTTTGATTTGACTAATCATAAAGGCTGGGCGGTAGGTTATTTCTTTTCATATCAGCAATGTTTTTTAGGTCAGCTGTTATACGCATAGACGCATTTGATACAATAAAACCTTGGTATGAAAAAATAAGAACAAGGTATCCCCAGTAAAGTAGCCTTTGGATCAAATTCGTATTGCAACAATAGACGTTGAAAATACAGCCACTGTCCCGCGCCATTGACATCCTTTATGCAAGATGACAAAAGCGGGGTTTGATCGCATTCTGCATACTTCTTAAGTTCTTGTCTCGTATACAGTGCGTCCCAAGAAAGAGTAAACCCAACTTTGAGACCCTCATATTAAGATTGTATGTCTTATGTGTTTAATTATTAGGGATATGTATTTATTTATTTCATTATCATGACGAAGAGTAAGGGGTGGTATCTCACTTCGCAGAAACTACTTTGAAACTACTTGGAGACGGTTGTGAAAACTATTCCGGAGTCAATGCAACGTTTCTTGAGTCGCGGGAAGTACTTTGAGACAGTTTATGAAAATTGTCACGGAGACGTCTCCGCGACGGAATAAAGTATCGGAGACGTCTCTAATACTTTTTATCCGTCGCGAAGACGAAGTGAGATACCTCAGTACCACACTTGTACCTGTTCTATCATGGATGACTGAGCTCTTGAATTTTTGATAACTTTGTTGAGATACACTTTCTTCCAAGTTTTGCCACAAGAAACCCTGGCTTCTGAGCATTCATTCATTGTTTTAGGTCAGTCCTCCTGGGTCTATTCATTCATTCAAGGGACAAAATATTTAAAAAGACTAATTAATTGCAAGGGTTTCTTTTGCTCAAACTTGGTATAATATACTATCAGACAAATTTTACGATTTTTCTAAACCTATTAAAGTGCTCAGTCGACCGTTACAATACACTTGTACGTTTGGTATAATTGAATATAGAGTGACTATTTATGATGAAATAAACATCAAAGTAAAAAAAAAATTCAATGTGACAGATGCTTTTAAAATTAGTTGTGTTTTCTGTGTCGCACTGTATATCAAAGCCATATATACTGATTCAATCTTCCTTGCAACAATAGACGTTACAATGTCTCACAAGCCAAAGGGAACATGTGCGGTTACCATTGGAAACTTTTATTCAAAGTTATTGAAGAATATCGAAAACTAGGGTTTGCAGGCATTTTGAAAATAGTGCCCTCTTTTATGCTAACGTTCTAGATAAGCTCCCCGTAGTCCTGCGAAAACACCTTAATGTAAGAAGCATGACAGTGCATCAATCACAATTCTGCGAGATATTTTCAGAACAATGGGGTTTAGTGATGCGTGATATTGGTGAGCTCAAAGAGATATCAATGAAGTGATAATGAGTTGTAATTTCCAGTGATATAATCGTCATAATAACCACAGTCATTTTTTTTTTTTAATGATTGATGATGAAAGTTGGGTTCCTTTTTAGGCACATTTAAACAACCCATCTCAATGAGACTGAAAGTGAACCACTCACAATTTTGCAAGACATTTTCAAAACAATGGGGTTTAGTGATGCGTGACTTTGGAGAGCTGAGAGAGGTATCATTAAAATGGTAATGGAAAGCACTTTGCAATGATATAAATGTTATAACAACCATGGTAATATTTTTTATATTATTGATGATCAAACTTGGGTTTCCTTTTTTCTGGTACACCCAGTATAATATATAGGCCTACTAGCTGCCTCTGCGCTTCGCGCCTCGGCAGCCAGAGAGAGAGAGAGAGAGAGAAAGAAAAGAAAAGGGGCAAGAGTAACAATAAGAGGGAAAAATCATAACAAATTGTATCACAGAATAACAATTCATGGAACCGCCAGGACAAATGGACCCTCTCTTGTCCCCTAGAGCGCCCTCTCAGATGAACTAAAAACAACCGGTAAATAATAATTATCTCTCTTTACGGGTATGATATTATATATGCTAGTACTGTACATAACACATGCTCGTATCTCGATCTTTCCCTCTTATTGTTACTCTTGCCCCTTTTCTTTTCTTTCTCTCTCTCTCTCTCCATTTCCATCTCTTACCCTCACCGCCTCTCTTCTTTTCTCCCTCTCTCTCTCTCTCCCTCTCCATATAGTTTTGCAGTGAATTGTATCACAAATTATATTATATACCTTATTATTTAATCGTGACAGATTTATAAAAAACAAATATCTGTTAAATTTTGCTGATATAACAGATTTCGCCTGTCAACCACTTATGTTTTATCAAATTTTATTTCTTCTTATTTTGTAGCCTGACGAAGGCCATGCTGGCCGAAAGCTATTTGGCTATTTTTTTCTTCAAAAGGTGTCAATCTTAATAATTTTTCAATGCGGTTCTGATAGGGGGAAAAATATTGCATGTTCGACGTCCCTACTCTTAGTCCCACACTACACTTTTTATGCGAATTTCATGTTTTTACACTTTTTTGTCACGCGAGTCACGTTTTCTTATAGTCACTGACTTAAAGTAAAAAGGCAAGTGGAAGTGAAAATTTGGATTCGTATTGCCTAATGTCTCCAAATTAAGTCCTGAAAATTTGGTATTAATGGGATCAGTACTTTTTTTAGAAAAACACAGTTAAGTACAGTAAGGTCCAAAATTAAAAATATTGTCGTGTCACGCGAGTCACAACACAAAAGTTGAAATATCTCCAACAAAAATGGCTATACATCAAAGATTCTGCTTTCTAATATGTATGATCAATAGTTTAACTGAAATGTAAAAATTAAAAAGGCCTGCAGATTAACGTTTCCGAGTAATCGACGTTTAAAAGTTGAAATTTCGGAAAAATGTCACGTGAGTCACAATGGAATGGCTGATATATATTTAAATATTATGATATGAAGAGTTTGGTTCCAAAAGGGACTAAATCCATATTTGACCAAAGTTCAATTTTTAAGCTAAATATATGCACTTAGTACAAGGGATTAAAA